>SJYV01021051.1:513916-551986 GCA_006410875.1 Neotragus pygmaeus | reverse complement strand
GGGGGGGGCTTCCCTGGTGGTGCAGAGGTTAAAGCATCTGCCTGCAATGTGGGAGACCTGGGTTCAATCTCTGGGTCAGGAAGACCCCCTGGAGAAGGAAATGGCAACCCACTCCAGTATTCTTGCCTGGAGAATCCCATGGATGGAGGAGCTTGGTGGGCTACAGTCCACGGGTCTCAAAGAGTCAGACACAACTGAACGACTTCACTTCACTTCTTCATATATTGTATGGATTTTACTTTAAAAAGAAATTTGTGATAAAGATTGTTTTTGTACAAATATGAAAGAGATATTGCCTAATATACACAATGTATAGAACCGTATCACTCATTTGAAAAGATTCTCTCTTAAGATATGTCTCTGAATTAAAAAAAAAAAAAGCAACATGGGACTTGTTTTCTTATATTAACTATTTTCTAGCTGTCCATTATGGAGCTCAGTTGGAAACATTCATGTATTCCTATCTATGTTAGATTAGGTATGAATCTTCTACCATCTTGGTTTTTCTGACTGGTCTACAAATTAACTTGACAGAATAATGAAACAGATTGCTGCAGCTAAGTCACTTCAGTTGTGTCCGACTCTGTGCGACCCCATAGATGACAGCCCATCAGGCTCCCCTGTCCCTGGGATTCTCCAGGCAAGAACTGGAGCGAGTTGCCATTTCCTTCTCCAATGCATGAAGGTAAAAAGTGAAAGTGAAGTCGCTCAGTTGTGTCCGACTCTTAGCGACCCCATGGACTGCAGCCTACTAGGCTCCTCCATTGATGGGATTTTCCAGGCAAGAGTACTGGAGTGGGGTGCCATTGCCTTCTCTAATGAAACAGATTAGCAGGAGAAACTCAAATAAAATTTAATAACATGTATTACATGGATGAGGAAAACTGAGTAACTCACCAAAGTGTCCTAAGCCCTCACCTTAAATATCATTTTTCAGCTAAAGCTAAGAGGATGTTGGGGGTAGTAGTTTGGGACTTCCTAGGGGAGGGAAGCAATTGACATGGAGATGGAAAAGCAAATGCCTGGTGAACAACTGTTTGCTGAGTCACTTACAGACCTTGGGGATACAGAGGGTATTCTGGTCTCTAGGCTCCATCACGCCTCAACCATATTTTAAAATATATCTCTGGAGATAACTCTGTTCCAACAAGAGTCCATTATCTAAATTCTTTAGGATCTAAGGGGAGGCAAAAAGAAAGCCTTCCTGAGTCTTCTTTTTCCTAAAAGTAATCAGTCTACATGAATCCTTATGCCAAACAGACACATTTTAGAATCGTAAATTTTGTTTCCCTACATATACAATTAATGTATAAAGTATTTAAAAGTATGTAGCCAATGTGTTAAGAAAAAGATCTAAATCATAAAAATAATTATTTCGAAGCCATAAAATATACCCTGTACCCCAAGCACAGGATCCCGATTACCCTGGTGGCTCAGATGGTAAAGAACCTGCCTGCAGTGCAGGAGACCTGGGTTTGATCCCTAGGTCGGGAAGATCCACTAAAGAAGAGAATGGCCACCCACTCCAGTATTTTTGCCTGGAGAATTCCATGAACAGAGGAGCCTGGCAGGCTACAGTTCATGGGGTCTCAGGGAGTTGGACATGGCTGAGCGACTAACACTTTCACTTTCACCCAAAGCAATAATGCCTTTAACCCTTTTTAAAGGAATTAAAATGAAAGTTGTTTTTTAGAAAACATTTTCAACTATGATTTTCTACAGGCCAGATAGGAATACTCAGTTAACTTTGGCACTGGATGAATTGAACATTTTCTGCTTGGTTTAATATTTCATAATAGGAGGTGATTAATTCCTGAAACATTAATGTAAATTTATGTTTTTCATACACTGGTTATTACTGGGCACTTAATACAGTAACATTTTCTTTGGACTTAAAAATAGAACTGATAAAATGTATTCAAATTTTGCTCTTTCTGTATATTGTATAGTGTCAGTGACTTACTGAATTACTACCATTCATTTATTCCCATTTATTAAGAATCTGTGCCTGTTAGAATATAATTGGCAATGTTTTAAAATGCAATTAAAAAATGGCTAACAGTCTTTGTAAACTCACATCCAAGAGGCTTTCATGTTCCAACATGTTACTAAATAAATTATTGATAGCTTAAGGAAAAATCATTGTTTCTCAATGCCTCAATTTTAGTTATCTTGAGCTTAAAGTTTCAAAAACTCCATTGGCTAGTATTACCAGATTATTTGGTCTATGCATTTGTTAATTTATTCAAATGAAAGTGTACTGTGCATTGCCAACAATGAATTAGGAATAAATATGCACAAGAATTTTTTTTTAGTTTGAATGAATTAAAAATAAAACAAAGATTTTTCCATTATAGGAATATATGTCTAGTGAAAAATACCATATTTTTATAGATCTTGTTTAATTATTGGGCACACACAAAGTTGGATCAATTTGTCTTTTAATAAGCATTACCAAACCAACAGAAAATCATAATATGTACTAGCCAGTGGATTAATTGCTATGAGTATAAAAATTAAAATTACATCAATAAAAACACTGATGATAATAATAGTTGCTGTAATTATTAAATGCTGATACTTGGCTAGATGATAAATTAACCACTTAATATATTATATATTTTACATCTTTGTCTTTTAATATGCTGTTGGATTCAGTTTTTTATTATATTGTGGAGAAGTTTTACACCTATATTCCTAAGAATTATGATCTGTTGTTTTGTGTGTGTGTACTATCCTTGTCTTGCTTTGGTACCAGTATTGGAGTAACAGTGGCTTCATTGAATATCTTAAGATGTGATTTCTCCTCTCCTTTTTTTGGAAATTTGAGAAAATTGCTGTCAAAATTCTTCAAATGTTTGGTATGATTCACCAATGAGCACATTGGTCTTGGACTTTTCTTTGTCAGGAGATTTTTGATTACTGATTCAATATTTGTACTTGTTACAGTATTAGTCACTCAGTTGTGTCCAACTCTCTGAGACCCCACAGACTGTAACCTGCCAGGCTTCTCTGTCTATGGAATTCTCCAGGCAAGAATACTGAAGTGGGTAGCCATTCTCTTCATCAGATCTTCTCAACTCAGGGGTCAAAACTGGGTCTCTGGCATTGTGGACATATTCTTTACTATCTGAGTCACCAGGGAAGACTTGTTATAAGTCTGTTCAGATTTTCTATTTCTTCTTGATTCAGTTGGTAAGTATTGTGTTTTTTTAGGACTCTGTCATTCCATCTAGCTTCTCCAATATGTTGATGTATAATTTTTTATAGAATTCTCTTAAGCTAGTTTTTACTTCTCTACATAATTGAGCTAGGAAAAGTAAATGTTTGGATAGAAGAATTAAATCATCTAAGACAGATCATTCATCAATCCTATTACAGATGAATGAATCAGATCTTACAAAAAATCTGGAAGCAGTGCACATGCAAGTAATGAAATAAAGCTAAGATGTAGGAATAGATGCAAAGTTCATGAAAAGTTGTTGGCTTTTCTGACTTTACCTCTTGTAAATTTGCAGAGAAACATTTGGTGGTGAGCTTGAGTTTACTGGGAGATGACCTGCCTGACAGTTAGGAAACAGATATAGACATCAAATTTAGGAATTATAAGACTAAAATTACACAAATTTTAACCAATGGTAACCTTCAGAATTTAATAGATCCTGTTTCACTTTCACCTTCCAAATATTGTGCAACTTTATTTTTGGCCCATTCTAACTTGGACTGTGGATAACAATATGTGTGGAAGACTCTGAAAGAGATGGGAATACCAGACCACCTGACCTGCCTCTTGAGAAACCTATATGCAGATCAGGAAGCAACAGTTAGAACTGGACATGGAACAACAGACTGGTTCCAAATAGGAAAAGAAGTATGTCAAGGCTGTATATTGTCACCCTGCTTATTTAACTTATATACAGAGCACATCATGAGAAATGCTGGGCTGGAAGAAGCACAAACTGGAATCAAAATTGCCAGGAGAAATATCAATAACCTCAGATATGCAGATGACACCACCCTTAAGGCAGAGTGTGAAAAGAAACTAAAAAGCCTCTTGATGAAAGTGAAAGAAGAGAGTGAAAAAGTTGGCTTAAAGCTCAACATTCAGAAAATGAAGATCATGGTATCTGGTCCCATCACTTCACGGGAAATAGATGGGAAAACAGTGGAAACAGTCAGACTTTATATTTTGGGGCTCCAAAATCACTGCAGATGGTGTCTTCAGTCATGAAATTAAAAGTTGCTTACTCCTTGGAAGGAAAGTTTTAACCAACCTAGATAGCATATTCAAAAGCAGAGACATTACTTTGCCAACAAAGTTCCGTCTAATGGATAGATGATTTTGTACTGAAAATGAAGTACAAAAAAGTGGGGCAATTCATCAGAGTTTTAGCCCTAGCTTCAAGATCATGGTGCCTCAAAAAGAGAATATGTGTGGTTACCTCCTGAAAGTACTTCTGGAAATTACTTCCTGGAAAGCATATGAGTATCATCAGAGTGACAGTTCTTAGAAAAAAATTTAGATAAAACATAAAGGATTGCTGCTAATTGAAGAAATTGTGTTTCTCTTTATGAATCAGAGGGAGAGCTGAAGAACAGAAACATGATGAAAGGTGATGTTGGTATACTGGAAATGATATTTAACTCAATTTTTAAGTAATAAAAAGGAGAACTATATTTAAATGAACAAAATAGAAATGTATATATTAAGTTTTCTGTGCCTGTTAAAATCATTATCAAGCAAATGTTTTGATAACATCTTCTAGTTCTTAATTATTACTCTAACAGCACCTCCTTGCAACCCAAATGTAACTGATAATAGAAGAAAGGCAGGATACTATGGCAGTAAATACCTAGACCTGATTTGATCCTTGGCTATCTGATCTTGGGGGGAATTTATTAACTTTTTTTGAGTCTCATAAAATTGAATAGTCTTATAAAATTGAACAGTGATCTATAGGCAAGTTCTCGTGTGGACTTCATGAACAAATGTAACATAATAGGATATTTTTTAAAAGATTAGTTATAGAAAGCTTATTTCCACACTTATTTTTGGAAAATATCAGTGTTTTATAAAACTTCCTGGTAAGGAATTTGAAGACTGTAGGGATATCAAGTAGGAATATAGTTCTGCTATAACTAGCTTTACTTTGATCTGTTTTTAATCACGAGGTTTCATGTAAGATTTTGTATAAAATAGGGATCAGTGATAGAAGCATAATATACATTGAGATTTGATCTTTCCAGTTAACAGTATTCAGTCCGCATGTTTCCTTTTTAGTTCCTATAATTGTTTGAAGAAGTTTTTTTTTTTTTAATCTCTGTATTATAGAAAAATAAAATGAAGCTTTGAGTTTCCAGAGTTTAACTAACACCTGGATCTTCCAACCATAAGACTGGGCTTTTGATCCTTTAAATATCACAATAGCCTTAGAGTATAGAAAAAGAAGCAGTGGTATCTAACAAGAAACCTGACTGAAGAATGTGGTGCAAATTAAGTAAGTGAATTCATCATTTGAACACAGCACTTTCACTTCTGGACCCATATTCTCTCCTTTTCATCATTCTGGGAGCCAAATTAATTAACATCACATGATGTTATAATGTAAATGGTAAGTTTATTAAATAACTTCCTGTCCTAGACACTTTGCTTTTAACATTATGATCTGAGTATCAACATTTTAGATGATACAGGGTTTTATTGTGCTTTGATTAAAAAGAAATGCATTTCCTCATTAGTACTATTGAGTTTCATTGTAGCTGGCTTTTAAAATTTGAGAAGTAACTTATGAAATAGTTTCAAATTTATTTTTCTATTTGTTAAACTCTGAGTGCTGATCTTTACATAGTCAAAGCCCTCTAATCATTTCATATTATTGAGTCTTGTAATAGTTGAATATTACTTAAAGAAAACTTCGTTAATTTTATAGTTAGAAGACAAAATTGTTTTCTATAATATATATGAAGTCCATGTTTATATTTATATGTGTGGATGCTTTGGTGTGTGCACAGAGAATAAGATTTATTATACTTTGTGTTGTTACTCAAGATTAGAGTATTAATTTTGCTATTTTCAGACTCAACGCCAAGTTATTCTTCCCATAGTCAAATGCAAACCCAAGAATAAGATTATCTAAAACCTCTACACCAACTAGAGTGTACATAAAACTAATTGCTTTAAAAAATGTTCATTTTCACGCTTTTCTAGAGTATAAACATTTGTATTTTTTCTGCTTATAACTTTTTTATAGATCTAATTTTACCCTCTTTGTTTTTCCAATCTTAAGTTGCTGTGCCTGATTTTCTAAATTCTCGTGGTATTTCAAGCTTTGTCCCTTAACATAGCTAGAATAGCTGTCATACCTCTAAGAACTTTTCATAAGTTTTGAATGTGTGCTCTAAAAGAACACAAATTCTTAGATTCTAATGTATAAAATTTTAAATATGTATTTTGTCAGAAAATGTGTTTGGTGCATAATGGGAGTAATAACATTAAACTTGTTTATTTAGATCGTAGAACCGTACTATTTTTCATGGGGCACTTCAACTTAATGTTTCATGGACAGATTTTGAGAAATTCTGATTTACTTTATGAAATTTTTTCTGTTTTATGCACTTGGAAGGATGTTCAATTAACAGGGAAACTAGGATGAACATTAGAAGTTTTGAAATTTTATGTATAGAAAAATGTATAGAAATTGCATGCATACAAAAATTTTCATGTACAGAAAAAAGAATAAGCTTTTCTTCATCTGAAATAGTTATTTGGTCAGGATCCTTCGAAAGCATGATTCAGAAAAGTAGGACACTATCCATCTTTGTTCATACATACTAATTTAAAGCAATTATAATGCATCTCAACATTAAATAAGGATTTAATCAAAGCAAGAAAACAGAGAAATTTAAGAAACATTTACTATAGTTCTCTGGACAGATCCCTCTCCCCTCTGGTTGTCTTCATTTCCTTGATATTCTTTTTACTTTATTCTGACCTTTATACTGATTTAGTATTCTTTTACCTATCTGACTTCTTACTTCTCACGATGACCTTCACTTCAGCTAGCACAAAAAACTATATGCTTTTTGCATAGACAACACTATACCTGTCACTCAAAACACAGCAGAATTTCTTCCAGGACTTTGTACTTTTATAACTGCTTTCATCCATGGATCTCATAAAGCCCAGCAAACACAACCTCATTAATTCCTTAGAATATTCCTGTGAAGTTGGTGGGTGGCCAGTATTATTATTCCAGTGTTATAAAACATTTTATCCAGTTTACATAAAGCATTACTTTCTGTGTTATGTAGCTTTTATGAGTGAATAATGTGGCCAAGGATATAGGAAATACAGTGCAGACCTAGGAAAAGAACTTGTACTAACAAGAAAGGCCCAGCATTTCATGTCTTTAGATGCTGTTTCTCTTCTGTGTTGTAATAGACTGTTGCTCAATTTTGACATACCATTTTAAACTATTATTTTATAAAAATTGCTGCAGTCCTTATGAGGATTATATTATTCTTTAGTTATGTTTTCTCCATGTCCTTGAGAGTGAATAGTCTACATAAAATGCGTAAAATAAAGAGCAGCCTACAAAGTATATCTTAAACCCCATTATAAACCTACCAAGTAATGGCTTCACTTATATAAACCACACATCGGTAATCACTGAGTTTCTTAATTCTATTAATTCGGTACACTTTGTCATGAAGAAAGAATAATCTTTAATTGCAAAATAATGGTTCCTTTTAGATTTAGGAAGGATAACATAATACAAGGGGCTTATCTGGTGGCTCAGTGGTAAAGAATCCACCGATCAATGCAGGAAATGTGGGTGAGACTTCTGGGTCAGGAAGATCCCCTGGAGGAAGAGACAGCCGACTCCAGTATTCTTGCCTGGAAAATGCCATGGACAGAGGAGCCTGGTGGGCTATAGTCCATGGGATTGCAAAGAAGTCTGACATGACAGAGATTAAACAATGACAATACAATATAGGAGGTGGTACACAGAAGACTTTTGTAATTTTATAATATTTACTCCTTAAATTAGATATGAGCATAAGGCATATTTTATGTTACTATTTGTGTTTTTAAAATATATCTAATATTATATAACAAGTAGAAAAGAAAGAAAAATGTGCTTGATGTTACCAAGCAATGAGGTAGATCATGTAGAAAATGAATCAGATTTGGTGATGAGGTGATTGAATAGTTGAAATAATTTTTAGATGTATTATGTTGAATCACCTGTTATGCAGAGGAAATATTGAATAGCACGTGGACATCTGAAGCCCAGAGAGACAACTGAGATGGAATTCTTGATTTGGAAGTCATTGACATATTAATTTTCAGTAAGGCTGAGGGAGTAGGTAAGATCTCCTTGAGAGTTCAGAATGTAGATGAGGGAGAAGATGAAAATACCTAAGATTTTATGGTGAGATGAAGCAACTTCAATGAGAGAAGCAAGGAAGCAGAGTCAAGTAAGGAAAATCATGTAATGAGTTTTTAGCTCAGAGTACAACAACGTGCCCCAGGTTTTGAATCCCTGTCCCTCTTCTAGGGGTATAATCATTCTCTGTGGTTTTGAAGTATCGTAGGGTACTGTTCGGAGAGGGCAACGGCACCCCACTCCAGTACTCTTGCCTGGAAAATCCCATGGACGGAGGAGCCTGGTAGGCTGCAGTCCATGGGGTCGCGAAGAGTAGGCCACAACTGAGCGACTTCACTTTCACTTTTCACTTTCATGCATTGGAGAAAGAAATGGCAACCCACTCCAGTATTCTTGCCTTGAGAATCCCAGGGACAAGGGAGCCTGGTGGGCTGCCGTCTATGGGGTCGCACAGAGTTGAACACGACCGAAGCAACTTAGCAGCAGCAGCAGCAGCAGCAGGGTACTGTTGGCAGACATTCTTAAGCCTTTTTTAAAGAAGTTTGGTTGTGAAGGAAAGAGATACAGACTAGAGATAGGGTGATAGCTGTAGAGTATGTGAATGTTTTTATTTTTATTTTTATTTTTTTTTTAATTTATTTATTTTTAAATTTAACTTTACAATACTCTATTGGGTTTGCCATACATCGATTGGAGAAATCTAAACATGTATAAATAGCCATCCAAGAAAACAGGTAGGAAGAAATTGATGACATAATGCAGTAGCCACTTTAGTTAAGCAGCAACAGATAACAGAACCAAATAGACATCTGTTAAAAATAGAAAGGGCAATCATTTAAAAGAGGCTGNTTGGAGAAATCTAAACATGTATAAATAGCCATCCAAGAAAACAGGTAGGAAGAAATTGATGACATAATGCAGTAGCCACTTTAGTTAAGCAGCAACAGATAACAGAACCAAATAGACATCTGTTAAAAATAGAAAGGGCAATCATTTAAAAGAGGCTGACTTCTATCATTAATAATACAAAAACATTGCTAATAATTTGTGCTAACATATATCAGGTAGTAAAGAATCTGCCTGCCAACGTAGGAGACACAGGTTCGATTCCTAGGTCTAGAAGATACCCTGGAGTAGGAAATGGCAACCCACTCCAGTATTCTTGCCTGCAAAATCCTATGGACAGAAGAGCCTGGCAGCCAGGCTACAGTCCACAGGGTGGCAAAGAGTTGGACATGAGCTGGACATAAGCTGAGTGACTGAACATGCAAATTACCAAACACCATTCTAACCACATTACATATGTTGTCATTTACATCTCATAATTCTACAAGTACTCTATTATTATCTTCCCAATCAATGCATAAGAAAGTGAGACACAAAAAGGACAAGGAATTTAGATGAGATTTGAACAGAGGACGTCTGCTTTCACATTTCCACTCTTAATGACTATGCTGTGCTGTCACTCCAGGGCTCGGTCTTTGAGACAGAAGAAAGAGACCAACAAGATAGGCAAGGAATCTCAAGTTCACTAGGAGTTGAAACTTGGAACCCAAAATGAAAATGAGATTGGGCTCATTGTGAAGTGGTGAGGTTGATAAGGGGCAAAAATGTATTGATAAATTTAGTAAAGTCACACATGGGAATATTTTCTAAAAATGCTAACATACAGGGTGAGATGTTCTTCCAATGAAATTATAGGAAAATTTGCTCACTGAGATAAACAAATGTGTACAACAATTCTAATAATCTCACAAACTATAAGTAAAGTGAAAAGACAGCCTTCTGAATGGGAGACAACAATAGCAAATGAAGCAACTGACAAACAACTAATCTCANGGTGGGAGGTGGGAGGGGGATTCAGGATTGGGAGCTCGTGTGCATCTGTGGTGGATTCATGTCGATGTATGGTAAAGCCAATAGAGTATTGTAAAGTAAAATAAAAAAAAAATGTATACCATATATTGATAAGGCTACAGTTTCTGTAGTTTTTTGATGATTGATCTAAGGAAAATAAACATAGAAAAAGTGCTGGAAAAAAACAATTCAATAAAACAATCAACTAGATTTTTTGATTATAGTACTTTCTAGCAGACTTCTGAAATGCACCATGTTTAAACAATTTTCATAAAAGATATCCTCAAGTTAGATAGTAATTACAAAAAATTGAGGTGTGTTTTCACTTGTTTATAACATTCACTGTTAAGTTTTAACAGACATATAAGTTTATAGAAGACATTTTCAAATTAGGATAAAAGATGAAAAATAGGTGCTTTTGTTGATTATGATACTAATTGCTTTTTTTGACCTGAATATAGAGAAAAAATGAGAGCTGTAAGTACAGACTGAGGATGATAAATGACCCAGCAGATGCGCTGGAGAAATAAACATATGTGTCTGTGACAGAAATTTGCAGTTCAAACTAAAGTGATAAAACCCAACTGATCTTTGATTTCAGGAACCAAAAAGCATTCTACATTGTGTATCTTTCTGAAGGAAAAAGCATAGAACATTGAAAGGAAACTATAATCTGGTCATTCCATGTACATTACCTGCATATGGAAGCAATGCTAAGATTAAGGTAGTTTTCTGTTCTTTATTTTCTAAATAGAACTTTATAAAAAGACAAATCAGTTTACAATAATAGTGAAGAATAAAATATTCTAAAAGTTATCAAAAGATAATGCTTTAAAAATTTTTATAAAGCATCTGTACAGTAGAGCTCACTTTTCGTTAATAAATAGTCTTTACAAATTCTTCTTTCTTAGTTGAAATCCCATACTGTATTTTCTACTAAAGTATTATATATCTCTGTAATTTTCAAGATTTTACTTTCTAGATTTGTGTTCCTTTAAAATAATATGCACCATAAATTAGTTTAAAATATATTTAAAATAAAAATCTAATAAATTTATAATTACATACCAAATTTTGAAAGAATGTAAAAAATAAATTTATATCTCATAATCACTGTACACAGAGACAAGAATTGTTAATACTTGTACATATAGATTTTATTTTATTTTTTAAAATATAAATTTATTTATTTTAGTTGGAGGTTAATTACTTTACAATATTGTGTTGGTTTTGCCATACATTAACATGAATCTGCCACAGGTATACTTATAGATTTTAAGTATTTTTCTATAAAATTGTGTCATTTTAAAGGAATAATTATATTATTTGTACTTTAAAGACATTGTGTGTGTGTGTGTGTGTGTGTGTGTGTGTGTGTGTGATTTGCTCAGTCATGTCCAACTCTTTGTGATCCCATGGACTGTAGCCCACCTGGCTCCTCTGTCCATGGGATATCCCAGATAAGAATACTGAAGTAGGTAGCAATTCCCTTCTCCAGGGTATCTTCCTGACTCAGAAATCAAACCCTAGTCTCCTGCACTGTAGACAGATTCTTTACCATCTGAGCCACCAGGGAAACCCAGACAGTTTATTTGAAATCATTTAAAGTTTACACAAAAGTGTTAAGAATAAAAATGCTGCAGAGAACACTCATAGTCTCTTTATCCGACTTAACTATTGTTAACGTTTTATGCCATTTTCAATAAACATTGTACAACTTAATGGATGAAATATTTAACTGCATCTTTATAATATGTCAAAACCTTAATGTGAATGCTTTCCATGTATCATATTATAAAATCCTAAAATAATTCCATTAATGCATATCTAGGCATAATGCTTAATTCTATTTCATGCATATTTTACACATGAATAAACTGAAGGTGAAAGAATAGTTAAGTAACATGTCTAAGAACATCCAGTGCATAAGAGGACAAATTGGGATTTAAAGACAGATGAAATAGCTACTTCTTGCTGTGTAACAAATTAGTATAAAACTCTATTGGAAAGTACATTTATTATCTTTCAGTTTCTGTGGCTAAGTAATCTGGTAGTGGCTTTGATGTGTGGTTCTGCCTCAAGATATCCTTGAGACCACAATCAGGGTGTCAACCAGTATTGCAGTGATTGCAGGGTTCATCTGGTGAGGCGCTACTTTCAAGCTGACACATGTGGTATCTCTCAGTCTTCAGAAAATCTGTTTCCAAGCTCCCCATAACACCTATCAACCTTATGTCATAAGGCAGTTATTTTTCCATATTGAGTTTAGACTAAGAAGATACAGTTATATAATAAATGAAAATTCATTTAATTTCTAAAACTTGTTTTTTTTTTCACCTACAGATTTGATTCTTAAAGGGCAGAAAATGTTCCTTGCTCCCTGTGGATCCCCAGACCTCACAAGCCTGATGTTTTGTAGGTACTCAGTACACCTACTATATCAAAATGCTCATAAAATGTAAGTAAGGCACAGAATGAGAAGTCACTTGACAAGTTATAAGAGGTTGTGAAAATTTAAAGCCTTAGAGAATCTGTAGATTGCTTTGGGTAGTATACTCATTTTCACTATATTGAGTCTTCCAATCCATGAACAGGGTATATTTCTCCATCTATTAGTGTCCTCTTTGATTTCTTTTATNGGTGGGAGGGGGATTCGAGATTGGGAGCTTGTGTACACCTGTGGTGGATTCATGTCGATGTATGGCAAACCCAATAGAGTATTGTAAAGTCAAATTAAAAAATAAATTAATTAAAAAATAAATAAAAAAAATTAAGCCTTAGAGAAAATTTAGGAACCAGTTTTTGTTAATTACCAGAAGAATTCATATTATTGTTTCAACATTTAAACTACTTTTTAAAAAATCCTACTTTGATGTGTTTTAGGTTTTGATTTCAGACAGCTTCACTATTTATTTATTAATATGTGTTTATTTCGTTAGCTGATTTTTTTTATTTGTTTGATAATGCCATCCAATTCTCAAAATCAATTCTGCATTAGATACAACTGTCACACTGTTTTCAATTTTATGTATTTTTATAATTTGATCACATTATAATCAGATCACCTCTATTTCTCCCTTTCAATACTCTATGTTGTTTTGATTGGTACTTCAACAGTCAAAAATGCTTTTCTACCTGAAAGTTTACTTTTTAAAATATCATATTTTGAATTAGAAGCTCAAAAACCCACACCCTTTGGGCTCTAGTTGTTAATCCATACAGAAATATTGATATTAATTTATTTCAACATTTTAGTTGCTCTAAAATACATTAATTATAATTGTCATCTGTCAAGTTTGTATCTAAACACATTCTCTTCGAAAGTTTTCTGTTTGAAAGAGCTATGTTATTATATAAGTCAGAATTCCAAATGAATGAAATGCTCATGAGGTACTCATCGTGGTGGTGGTTTTGCCAGTCAGTTGTATCCAACTCTTTGTGACCCTATGGACTGCAGCCAGCCAGGCTTCTCTGTTCATGGGATTTTTTATTCAGGTTAGAATACTGGAGTGGTGGGATGCCAATTCCTTCTCCAGGGGATCTTCCTAACACAGTGATTGAAGATGTGTCTCCTGCTTGGCAGTCAAATTTTTTACCATATATATGTATGAAGGTATTTACATATATATATCTGATCTTTCTCATATATATATATATGTATATGAATAGCAGTTTTGTTTGTTTTTGTCACATGAAATGCAGATAAAACATTGAGCACTAGATATAGGTTCCTCTTGGACAACTGCTGATGAAAACTGTTTGACAAGAAACTTTCCTTCTGTATTACCAAAAGCTTCATTTTTGAAACATATAATGTTTCCTACATGAGTTTATAGCACAGCGTTCAAGTATTTGTTTGCAATTATGGAGACACAAATGATGTGTTCTCTGATTTGACTTGATAAGAACTAATGATCTTATCATAAAAAGTAGGCATTCTGGCATTTTAGTTTTTATTTTATGTTTTCATTAAACATTTTATTAAAGATACATTGGTACATATAAACTGCAAACTTGGCAAGCAGGACATCTAGCATCTGGTTAGGCAGTAAAAGCAAATCATTATTTTATTTCAATTCATATTTCAGCTATAAAAGGAAAAAGAAGTCATAAGTCGATAATAAATTAAACATAAAAGCAGAGACCCAAAGTCTGGTAATGACAAGAGATGGTACTTTTCAGTGTTAGTTTTGGAATGAATAAATAAAAATTACAGTCAGCCAAGCATGTTAGTTTGAACTTGAGACAAATTAAATGTTTTTTTTCCCCAAGTAAACAAATCATTATAACCCTCGGTTTGCAAAGTTATGGTAGGTATTTTATATTTTATAATATCATAGTTACTGACTAAAATCCAATAAAATTTTATTTGCAGAAGACCTTGAGGCCACTTGCATTTTTCAAGAAACCTTAATAAAAAGAAATTTCTCTTATTTATGTTTACACACATAAAGAATTTAAGAGTGATGCTCAGCCATCTGGTGAAGTAAAAACCAGTCTCATAACCAAGGTGAACTAAGGTGAATGCCTACATGAAAAAGGTTAGAATCTGTTATCTTAAAGGTTAATATTCACTTAAAAGAATCATTTGCTCAATTAGATGCCTGCACCACTCAGTCAGTTTCCTATTTCTGGAAAGAGAAGTAGATTTATGTTTGAATGGCTCAGTGTAAATGTATCTCTGCTGTTGTGCCTCAGTCAAGTCACTGACTAGTGATAGTTTTCTTATTAATAAAATATAATTTTGTGAAAGTTTAATAAATTATGAGAAGACATTTTAAAAAATGTAAATCTGTATACATTTGTAAATGTCATTTAAGGCATATACGGATTAGCTATTCTTTCATTAATAGCTATATGTTAGAAATCAAATTGTAGGCTTTGTACTGACTGGAATTTTCTATGAAGAATACTTTTCTAATTTCTCAGTCTGGAAGATAATGACAGTAACCAGAATCATCTGTACCCTGACATATTCAGAGAGAAAAAGAGGGAGAGAGATTAACTGAGGAGACAAACACAAATGACTCACCTTTTAAAAGTAGCTGGAGGCAGAGTTTACCACAAACACCAAAATCCGCCCGAGCTCTTACCCAGATGCCAGCATGTGAGAGGAAAGGGGGCTTAAGAGAATATGTGAGAAGAGACGAGTGAGGAGGACACAGATCAAACAGGCAATGTCACGATTAGAAAGACAAACCCAACATTTGTTATTTAACAGAATTGGTAAATTCTTAATTATTAAATCTAGGAATTGCTACTTCACAACGCAATACAAGAAGGGGCTTGAAGTTGTGGGAGATAAAGGTGAGAGTCTCGGAAAATTATTGTCACTGGAGAAAACAGACATACAGGGAAGTGCTAGTGCCCCACATTTAAGTGGGAGTAAGAGGGGAGAAGAAAGTAAAAGGGAAAAAAATTTAGAATTCTTACAGGTGTAAAAGAAACAAGACACCCTTTACCACTAACTAACCAATAAAATTATTATTCTTCACTATACTGACAGAAGATGGTATACTTGAACTAGAATTGATGTCAACAAACTTTTAGAAACAGAAAAAAAGCCAATTCAAATTATACAAATATCCTGTAAAAGAATTTAAAATCAAAACATTTCAGCTGATGAAGATTTCCCACACACAAAAAAAAAGTCGAAAGAAAATTGAGTGTCACACAACATTCAAAATCAGGAAAAATCTTCAAATGGGCATATAGAGGTATTATGAAAAGAAGATCAGGAATTCAAAATCATGATGGAAGGAACAAAAAAATCAAAAGGAATAGCAATTAGATTCAATCAACAGAAAACTAATAACTGGAGGAGACTAATAACTGACAGCTCTCCTAAATTTTTGTCCCATTTGCCAACTTAGAACCAACTAGAGAAAGCCAAATATGTACGACTAATCAGTTACACAGGTTGTCTTGTTTCCAGTTAACCCTCTACAGCTGCCCTATGCCAACAGCCATCAGAGTACACCTGAAGCCTTCTCTTTTTTCCACCATAAGCTTTCCCATTCCTCGGCCTAATTTTGAGTCTCTGACAAAACATGACAATGGCTAACTCTCCTTATAGCGATATCTGAATAAATGGCCTTTGCCAGTTCAAAAAACGAATACAAAAAATAGAGAAAAGAGAATAGTAATCAAAACATTGTGGTACTGGTGAAACAACAGACAAACAGTAAAACATAATAGCAAGGCTAGAAAGAGACTCTCATAAATATAGTAAATTGAACTTTGACAAAGGAGTAAAAGTAATACAATGGAGCAAACACTGTCTTTGCAACAAACGATGCTGGAATAATTGGACATTTATATGTAAAAATATGAATCTTGATACAGATCTTGCATCATTTACAAAGGTTAATGTAAAATATATCATAGACCTAAATGTAAAGTGCAAAACCATAAAATTTCTAGAAAACATAGAAGAAACTATAGGTGACCTTGGGTGTAGTGATGACTTTTTAGATACAACACCAAAGATATGATACATGAAAGAGGTGATAATTTGAAATTCATTAAAATTAAAAATTTTGCTCTGTGAAAGACAATATCAGGAGAAAGAGACAACAAGCCACTGATCAGGACCTCATATTTGCAAAAGACACTTTCGATAAAAGACTGATGCTCAAAATATACAAAAAACTCTTAACACTCAACAAAAATTAAAACAAACCAATATAAAAATGGGCCAAAGATATTAACAGAAACCTCAACAAAGAAGAAACACAAATGGCGAATACATGTATGAAGATATTTCACATTATATGTTATCAGAGAAATGCAAATTAAAACAATGGGATGGCCCTACACATCTATTTGAATGGTCAAAATCTGGAACCCTGACAAAAGCTGGCAAGTATGAGAGGAAAAGGAATTCTCATTCATTGCTGATGGGATGGCAAAATATCACAGCCACTCTGAAAGATAGTTTGGTGGCTTCTTACAAAATTCGACATACGCTTCCCAAATGATTCAACAAACCAAGCTACATGGTATTTACCTAAAGGAGTTGAAAAATGGCCACACAGAAATGTACACTTGGATGTTTATAGCAGCTTTATTTATAATTTCCAAAACTCAGAAGCAACCAAGATTATCTTCAGTAGGTGAATAAGGAAGAAGATTCTGGTACAGCTAGTCATTTCCACATCTTTGCCATTGTGAATAATGCTGACATAAACAAAGTAGTTACTTATATGCAGAGTACATCATGAGAAATGCTGGACTGGATGAAACACAAGCTGGAATCAAGATTGCCANGGTACAGCTAGTCATTTCCACATCTTTGCCATTGTGAATAATGCTGACATAAACAAAGTAGTTACTTATATGCAGAGTACATCATGAGAAATGCTGGACTGGATGAAACACAAGCTGGAATCAAGATTGCCAGGAGAAATAGCAATAATCTCAGCTATGCAGATAACACCACCCTTATGGCAGAAAGTGAAGAAGAACTAAAGAGCATCTTGATGAAAGTTAAAGAGGAGAGTGAAAAAGTTGGCTTAAAGCTCAACATTCAGAAAACTAAAATTGTGGCATTCAGTCGGATCACTTCATGGCAATTAAATGGGGAAACAGTGGCAGACTTTATTTTGGGGGGCTCCAAAATCAATGCAGATGGTTTTTGCACCCATGAAATTAAAAGACGCTTACTCCTTGGAAGGAAAGTTATGAACAACCTAGACTGCATATTAAAAAGCAGAGATATTACTTTGCCAAAGAAGGTCAGTCTAGTCAGGCTATGGTTTTTCCAGTAGTCATGTATGGATCTAAGAGTTGGACTATAAAGAAAGCTGAGCGCCGAAGAATTGATGCTTTTGAACTGTGGTGTTGGAGAAGACTCTTGAGAGTCCCTTGGACTGCAAGGAGATCCAACCAGTCCATCCTACAGGAAATCAGTCCTGAACATTCATTGAAAGGACTGATGCTGAAGCTGAAACTCCAATATTTTGGCCACCTCATGCGAAGAGCTGACTCATTGGAAAAGACCATGATGCTGGGAAAGATTAAGGGCATGAGGAGAAGGGGATGACAGAGGATGAGATGGTTGGATGGCATCACCGACTCAATGGATATGAGTCTGAGTGAACTCCGGGAGTTGGTGATGGACAGGGAGGCCTGGTGTGCTGCAGTCCATGGGGTCGCAAAGTGTTGGACATGACTTAGTGACTGAACTGAACTGAAACAAAGTACTGCAGATGTTATATCTCTTAAGTTCTCAATTTAATTTTCTTTGATATATACCTGTAAGTGGGGTTGCTTGATTATGACACAGTCCTGTTTCCAATTTTTTGAGAAACCTGTATACTTTTTCCATTCAACAATTTTTTCCAATTTATTTTTTTCATCTTTCCTCTCTTTCTCTGCTTATTTCTGGACTCCATATACATGTATGAAGCAAAGTGATGTGAAGTGAAGTCGCTCCGTTGTGTCTGATTCTTTGCGACCCCATGGACTGTAACCTACCAGGCTCCTCAGTCCACAGAATTTTCCAGGCAAGAGTACTGGAGTGGGTTGCCATTTCCTTCTCCAGGGGATTTTCCCAACCCAGGGATCGAACCCGGGTCCCCCACACTGCAGGCAGATGCTTTATCGTCTGAGCCATATTACTTCACTATTAATGAAGTGAAAGTTGCTCAGTCATGTTTAACTCTTTGGGACCTCATGGACTATACAGTCCATAGAATTCTCCAGGCCAGAATACTGGAGNCCCCCACACTGCAGGCAGATGCTTTATCGTCTGAGCCATATTACTTCACTATTAATGAAGTGAAAGTTGCTCAGTCATGTTTAACTCTTTGGGACCTCATGGACTATACAGTCCATAGAATTCTCCAGGCCAGAATACTGGAGCGGGTAGCCTTTGCCTTCTCCAGGGGATCTTCCCAACCCAAGGATCGAACCCATTGCTTCTGCATTGCAGGTGGATTCTTTACCATCTGAGTCAGAATCAAGTTATACTTTATTACTTTATGATGAAAATATCCACTATGAGAATACTAAAGGTAGTGAAATAAAGTTATTCTAAAAGAGGAGCCTTTTAAATTGTATCATTGTATTATTTCCATTTCTTTGCATATTATGTTCCTGTTTTTATTTAAATAGAAGCATACTATTGTAAGACATTTTAAAATATCTCCAACTATTATTCTGTTATTTTTGTGTTTATTTCTATTGATTATTTTTTCTCCTAGGTATTCATTACATTCTCTTGCTTCTTCGATTTCAATGTTTTGAAGTCTATGTTTTTATGTGCCTGGATTTTATTACTTTCTTTGAAAGTGAATTGGAGTTAGTTCTGACAGGCAGTTCAGTTACTTTGGGTCAGTTTTTTCTTTTAGAGCCTGTTTTTTAAGCCATATGATGGTATGTGCAGAGTAGCCTTTAGTATGAGGGCAGTTTAGCCTTAACACTAAGGTTTTGCCTTTCTGGGATCTTTATTAAATGTCCTGAGTGGTTACTGAGGACTGTCCACTCTGGTTGATCGATACTTGACTGTTTGAGAACAGGACTGACTGTTCTCAGTCCTGCAATTGCTCTAGGGATCATTTAGCTCCCAGTACTCTGAGGATTCTTGCTCAGACTTCTGGAATTTTATTCTACATATATGCTTCTTGGTATTCAGCAAAGGCTTAAGGGGGCTCCCTAGAGTTGCTGTTGTTTCAAAATATTTATCTATCTATTTT
Source organism: Neotragus pygmaeus (assembly GCA_006410875.1). Classification (NCBI taxonomy): domain Eukaryota; kingdom Metazoa; phylum Chordata; class Mammalia; order Artiodactyla; family Bovidae; genus Neotragus; species Neotragus pygmaeus. The sequence continues at coordinate 532,041 of SJYV01021051.1, read as the reverse complement.
CTGCATCAGGTCTTAGTTGCAGAACACGGGATTTTTGTTTAATCATATGAAATCTTTGGCTGCAGTGCACAGGCTTTCTACTTGTGGCCCTCCACAAGTTTAGCTGCTCCGCAGCAGGTAGGATCTCAGTTCCCTGGCCAGGGATCAAACCCCTGTCCCTTGCATTGCAGGGCAGATTCCTAACCATTGGACCACCAGGGAAGTCCTCCTACAGTTGTTCTCCATACTCTCTCCCGATATCCCACCACGCAACTTCCATCTGCCTCAGCCTACTTGATTCATGAAAACTACTATGCCTCATATGGATTTTCCCTCCCTGAAGACACAGAAATTGAATCCAAAAGATAGGGAAATTGCATAATCAGTCTTATTTGTTTCCAATTACTTAGGGATCACAATCCAGTGATGTCTCTTGTTCAATGTTCGAAAACTGTAGTTTTATATGTCTGCCTTGTTTCTAGTTTTTTTCTAGCTAGAAGGAAACTATTCTGATACCATGTCATGTCCAGAAGCAAAACTCTATTATCTATTTATCTATCACATAGCTATCTGATATTTATTCATTTCATGCACAATTATTTCACTTACAAGCTCATTGGCATTCATTAAACATTTTTCCCCACTCTGTTACGTAAATTGAAAAAAATAAAGATGTTTATGTAATCCTGGGACTTTTATCTTACTGTGCTCATTTTTTTAATTCACTAGCTAATTTAAAATGTTTGTTTTCAAAAACTTTTTCAGCTCTGTTTTAGTGATTTTTTTTAGAAAAAAGTTTCTCTCTGTTATGGTTCCCCTTTCATTTCCAGATTTAGTACTCTACAATGTACACTTTTGTTAATAAGGTATTTATGGTGTAATTTCTTTGCAAGATTTCTAATAAAACTTTTCTGTAAGAGACAATTGAAGACATAATTGAGTTTGTGATTCACATTAACAATCACTATATTAGTGTGGACAAGCTTGAAAGACTTTGACATTTAACATTATTTTAATAAATTCTGGTACTATGCAGATTAAATAAAAATTTTATCTTCCTATAGTTTGTCTACCAATTCATGAGAGTTAAATTATACTAAGAAAAGATAAAAATAAATTAAGAAGGTTTTTCTTTCCCTTCAGTAAAACATTTGATTGCTTGGTTTGATTGATAAAGTGAGAATAAATTGCTTTCTCTTGTACTCTTCAGAAATTGGTAATCATTGGATGATTAGCTGACAACTTTACATTCAGAATGTGCTGATTAGCTTGTTTTGCCTTAATGACCCTATGATAGTGACCACCTTATCTTGCCCTTTAATTTTAAAATTAATGAAGTAATCATTTATCATAGTCTTTTCCACTGTTCTGCCCAATTACTTTAGTGCTGAATGGTACTTTGCATTTTGGCTGGTTCATTAGTCCCATATCATGCTTTTGCTCAACTTCCATATTCAACTACAAGATAATTAAATGCTGTCTTTCAGCATCTTATAACCTTGACACATAAATTCTCTTTTCTCAGTGGTTCAAATTAACAGATAAATGACAGCTTACTGGAAATTGTCATGAGACATTACTATTTATAAAATGTTAATGCACATTAAATATTAAATAAGAATCAATAATATATAGCCATGACACCATACAACTGAATGATATGGGTTATTAAGTAAATATTAACTTTTAAATTATCACATATATATAGATAATATATATATATGTATAAGCTATACATGGCTAGATGACATCACCTATGCAGTCGATATGAACTTGGGCCAACTTCAAGAGATGGTGAGGGACAGGGAAGCCTGGCGTGCTGCAGTGCATGGGGTTGCAAAGAGCTGGACAATGTGAACACAGCTGGGTGACTGAACAACAACAACATAAGCTATTCATATGAGATATATGTATATACCAATAAGGCACTTAAAGATAAATGCTATAGAAACTAAAATTTTTTCAGTTCAGTTCAGTTCAGTTCAGTCGCTCAGTTGTGTCCAACTCTTTGCGACCCCATAAATCACAGCATGCCAGGCCTCCCTGTCCATCACCAACTCCTGGAGTGCACTCAGACTCACGTCTATCGAGTCAGTGATGCCATTCAACCATCTCATCCTCTGTTGTCCCCTTCTCCTCNATGGGGTTGCACAGAGTCGGACACGTCTGAAGCAACTTAGCAGCAGCAGCAGCAGCAGCAGCAGCATATAAACCAATGTGCATTTACCAATAAATCTAAAATACAGATGCTTTCACATTTTAACAAAAAACTAAGAGTAATTGATTTGTCTCATGTATATCTTGTGACTCTCTAATTATTCATTTATTCAGGACTGCTCCAGGACTGAGTTAGTCCTAATGAGTGGAGTATAACACTAGTATTTAACCCCAGACCCTATGTACTCTGAACTGGATAGATCACATCTCCTTCAGGAAAAAAGAAGCCTAGAATTCTTCCACCTACTTTTCAGAAGATGAGCATTTATATATTGAATGGGGAGGTAGAGGGTAAATCAGCTGTATGTGTTATTGTGATTGTTTAACAAAAAGACTGGTTTATGAGTCACAGCTCTCACTCATGGCAAGTCTGTCTCCAGAATGCATGGGAGGGTAGAGGAACTAAAAACTCCACAAAGCACACAGTTCTTCTAGATAAACAAGTTCAAGGGAAATAGGTGCAAACAGGGGATTGACTCTCTAAAACAATAGAGGATGAAGATCATGGCATCCAGTCCCATCACTTCATGGCAAATAGATGAGGAAACAATGGAAACAGTGAGAGACTTTTATTTTTTGGGGCCCCAAAATCACTGCAGATGGTGACTGCAGCCATGAAATTAAAAGACAGTTGCTCCTTGGAATAAAAGCTATGTACAACCTAAACAGCATGTTGAAAAGCAGAAACATTACTCTGCCAACAAAGGTCTGTTTAGTCAAAGCTATGGTTTTTAGTAGTCATGTATGGATGTGAGAGTTGGACTATAAAGAAAGCTGAGCGCCAAAGAATTGATGCTTTTGANGCAGAAACATTACTCTGCCAACAAAGGTCTGTTTAGTCAAAGCTATGGTTTTTAGTAGTCATGTATGGATGTGAGAGTTGGACTATAAAGAAAGCTGAGCGCCAAAGAATTGATGCTTTTGAACTGTGGTGTTGGAGAAGACTCTTGAGAGTCCCTTGGACTGCAAGAAGATTCAACCAGTCAATCCTAAAGGAAATCAGTCCTGAACATTCATTGGAAGGACTGATACTGAAGCTGAAACTCCAATACCTTGGCCACCTGATGCAAAGACCCGACTCATTGGAAAAGACCCTGATGCTGGGAAAGATTGAAGGCAGGAGGAGAAGGGGATGACAGAGGATGAGATGGTTGGATGGCATCACTGACTCAATGGACATGAGCTTGAACAAGGTGCAGGGGTTGGTGATGGACAAGGAAGCTTGGCATGCTTCAGTCCATGGGGTCGCAAAGAGTCGGACATTATCAGAAGTGAAAAGAAAGATAGGTTATCTGATTTTTCCTTAAAGTGACATGTCTATGAATAAAGGGATACTTATAAATTTGTGTACTACTCTCTTTTGACTATAGCATTATCACTACCACATTTCTTTTATAGGGGAAGGGAATTTCCCAGGGTATCTTTGAAACCCAATTTACACACTGGGATATTTGGGGCTCTCTCTCCTGCATCATCTACTTTCTCATCTAAATTCTAGGTCAAGATAGAATTGTTAAAGATTTTATTTTAATCTCAAATGAGAAGGAATCAAAGACAAAGTTGCTGCACATTTTGAGGGCACTATACACTTACAGTGTACATTTCTCTTAGGTTTTTCTAAAAGGCAGAAATTATAGTAAAATTGACAAATGCAATTTTTAAGTTAAATTTAAAATCCATCATTTTTTTCAAAAGAAAAAAAGCACATCCTTAAGTTTTAAAAGCAAGCATGTTGCAACTTAAATTTTGACTGGGCAAAACATGAAACAAAAGCTACTTATGAACACTATCATAAAATTGCTTTTTCAAAAGCAATATAGCAAAGACAAAGTTTATAAGTATTTAACCTTGGCCATGTAAAAAAATAAAAATTAATAGAGAAACCTCAATTAGATAGAGGGATCAGAGGTAAGGGCTCCTATGCCCTGCATTTCCAGCAGAGTCCAATAGGAAAAAGAAAGACTCCTCTTCTTTCCATGCAAGGACTCACTCAATAAAAAGCTGTGGACTTTTTGTTTACTACAGCCCGCCCAACTTCCTTTTCCTCTCCTCCCCTTGTGCTGGGACTTGCACAAGGCTTACCAGTATGCAGACCCTGAATTGAAATTTTCTGCTAATGTTGAATACTCTCATTTTTGCTGGAAAAATGTCTGGCAGTCTATTTATTTTAGGTCAACATTTTGGTAGCTCAGACAGGAGCCAGAGAAGATGCCTAATGGCTCTGGGCTGGTGAGTAAACACGTGTGGTACTCACACCTGAGCCCATTGTTACTCACTGCTTTTCTGCCAGTTCTGAAGTTTAAAGGTGTCTTTCTCCTGGATCTGAGTTCATATCCTCATTGCATTTTAGGCTTCCCAGATTTTATTCAAGACCTCTATTAAGATATTTGTCTTTTAGTATGCAAGAACTCTTTTGGCATTATGGTCTGATTTTGAGATCACACTGTTTCAACCAAAGCTGGCTGAGAAGTCATTGACCCATCCCTTCAAGGACAGGGGCTCCTTCATTGAAACTGTGCACATTTAGCCATTGACCCATTTCTTTGGAATAGGGACTATTTTCTGAAAACTAGCTAGAAAAACCTTTGGCCTGGTTCCTACAGGACCAAGCTGTTTTCTTAGAACTGCCTGGTATTAGCTAGCACACTGTTTGAATTGAGTCATTTGAGGTGTGAATTGTTTAAAAATTCTTTTATCATCGAGAAAAATCCAGGAGTGAAATCTCAGTTATCTAAATATTCTAAGAGCATTCCTCTGCTTTCTCCTAACACATACATACTAGGATTCTGGTTAATTTTAAGTTTAAAAACTGAGGTTCTTCCTTATGTGTGTTTCTAACTAAATGAACTGATCAAAGGCAATTAAGAATATCAGTGGCCATTATTGGGAAACTTGAAATTCTCAGACTTAATTTTCTTAAAATCAAATTGGATGATAATAGCTCAAACATTTCCAGAGCTGAGTGGAATGTTTATTTTGATTGACATTTTGAGGCTTCCCAATGTTATCAGGAGTCTAAGATTGCTTCCTAGCAAAATAGGATTTTAAGGTTCAGTTCAGTTTAGTCCAGTTCAGTCGATCAGTCATGTCTGACTTTTCGACCCCATGAATCGCAGCATTCCAGGCCTCCCTGTCAACACCAACTCCCGGAGTTCACTCAAACTCATGTCCATCGAGTTGGTAATGCCATCCAGCCATCTCATTCTCTGTCTTCCCCTTCTCCTTCTGTCCCCAATCCCTCCCAGCATCAAGGTCTTTTCTAATGAGTCAGCTCTTCGCATGAGGTGGCCAAAGTATGGGAGTTTCAGCTTCAGCATCAGTCCTTCCAGTGAACACGCAGAGCTGATCTCCTTTAGGATGGATTGGTTGGATCTCCTTGCAGTCCTAGGGACTCTCAAGCGTCTTGTCCAACACCACAGTTCAAAAACATCAGGCATTAAATGATTAAATCAAGATAAACTGACTCCCGAAGCCTCAGGCTCTTCCTTGGTGTCTTCATTTCAAGCTCTGTTTCCAGTGCCATTTTATCTCTCCCCCTCAGTTCTTCGTGGCCAGACTCTGCCTCTGGCACCATTTCCCTCTTTTCCTGTTACACTACCCACCTACTTTATACTTTATAACCTCGGTTCCCTCAGTTCTTTCACTTACCTTCCCTTGTTTTCAGAAATCCTCCTTTTTTTTTTTTCTTTTCTCCAAACTTATCAGAACCTATTCCTTTAAAATTAAGACTTCTGAGTATCCGGAGGCTAAACTCTTAATTTCCTATATTCCTTAAAGCTGAACTTGGTGCCATATTCAAAGATTTTCCCAAATTACTCAAAGATTCTAATAGATTTGTTGAGGAGTTTAATATAGTCACCCAAGTGTATCATCCTGGTTTCTTTGACTCACATCAGCTAGTTCTTATACTTGTTGGTGAAGGCTAGACCCAACATTAGATGAAAACCACTGACTGGGAAAATTCTAGAAGGTCTCTAGAACTACAACCTGGAGATCAGCCTAACAATTGATCATACGATCAGACTTGAGTAATTGCTGGGTGATTTTTCAAGCAATTCCTTGGGATTCTCCAAAGGCTGTTAATTGGACAAAACACAGTCTTGCACACAAAAATCTGATGAATATTTTCACAAATATGGTAATTGACTTCAGATTATTTCTAAAGAAAATTCTCATCTTCCTTTAGATGTTGATTTCTACTAGCATAGGTTTTAACTCTCTATTTTTAAATGGGTTGAACTTAGACCTTTCTTTTCTAGTAAAAAGGATTTGTATGAAATGGGAAATTATGTCTGTTCCAGTTTTAGTTAATCTAGCAAATCACATCTCTGCTACTCTAGTTGAGTCACCTAAAGGTATGATCACCAGAATTCTTAATCTTCAACTCTAGCAAATGAAGTCACCTAAATGAAAGCAAAACCCTCCCAGTTTCTGCTGATATTTCAAAAAAGAGATGGGACATTGGAAGAGATTGCTACAAATATAAGTGCTTCAAGCACCTAATGAAGTACAAAAGAAAATTCATATTTTATAGTAAGACAAGAAAAATTTAAACATAAGAATTCTTCTCTGACCATTGACTTCCTCTCTAGCCCCATTGGGCATTGTATTTTTGCATTATGCAATGACCAACTCCTCCTGTCAGCAGGAATACTGGCTCAATCCTAAAGATCAATATACTCCTAGCATTAGGATGACAACTCCTTAAAAGATAACGTTCCTTCTTGATCTTGGCCCACTATGATGGTGCTTAGGTCTAGATAATGTGAAATGTCAATGATATGTCATTTGATGTACAGCTTTGTTTCAAAAACCTTAACATAAACTGTGTCTTGACTTCTGACAGGTGGAACAGCTTTCAGAGCTTTCTGAGATGGTCTTCCTGGATTATAATCCTCAGATTTGGCTCAAATATAATTTTCTAATTCTATCTTAGACTGACTGATTAATTTCTCATCAACACAGGCTTTCCAACATCCTTCCAGTTCTCAGTGAGGGAGCTCTGAAGGACTACAGGGGATCTTCCCAATTCTTCCTTTAAGCTTGGAGAAACACTTCTCCAGATTGGGGATGAATTTCTCCCAGTACTAGTTGACATTAGAGTGATACTCTTGGTATTTAATTCCACTACTATAAAACTGCACCCACCTTGAAGTAATCAGACAGTTCAAATAGTGAGGCTCTCTGATGAATCTTAAAGAGATTTCTATTCTTTGAACTCATTCCCTTTTATTTAGGTCCTTTGAGAGGTGCACATACTTTTCTCCATAGTTCCTCTATCCCATCCATTTACTCGGCCTAGATATCTTAGAGAAGTATCATGCTGCATATATATCTTTTTTTCCTTCAAAGTAAAGAGGTATTTATAGAATTTGACAGTAGTCATCAAAGTTACCAAATAGGTAAATTAAATGACCCTTTGACCTCTCTGTCATGTCTGATGGTACTAGAGCTGACTGAAAACATTGATCCTTTTTCCCTATTGAATCAGCTACCATCCTCTTTATGGGAAAAATCTACAGCTAATATTGGCAAAATTCACAGTGAACTTTCTGTCGAGATTCAAATAAATTTTTTTAAAGCATCTTCATAGAATTAATCAATATCCTGTAAGTAACAAAGCCCTTCGATGCATAAGGCTCACAGACTGTAAGTCTCAAGGCCTTATTATCTCTTGTATTGATATCAGCTCTTGTAACACTCCTGTCTACCAAGGAGACAACCTAAGGGCCCAGGTGGGAGGTTTGTTCAGAGTCCCTGAGCAATTAACAACCTTACTATTCCTCACACTCTACATTCCTAGCCCTCTTATGTTTCTAACATCCATTCCCGCTGGAAGTAAATTCTTTACTGTAATTGATTTATGCACTGCAGTCTTTAGTATTCCAATTGATGGAGCTAGCCAATACCTTTTTGCCTTCACTTGGGAAGAAAAACAATTCACCTAGACAGTAATGCCTCAGAGTTTACTGAGAGTCCTTGTTATTTCTCATAAATCCTGAAGGCTGATCTGGGTGATATAAATTTCACCCAGCGATACTCCTGCTTTGTGGCAATATGTGGATGATTTGCTTCATTGATTTCCTTCTCAAGCCTCTTCACAGAAAGTCAGCATCCATTTCCTAATACTTTTAAAGGGGCATAAAATGGCCAAAGGAAAAATTGCAGTTTGCCCAAACCTAGGTTTGATGTTTAGAGTGTCTAATATCAGAACAAGGTCTACATCTTAATCCATCTGGGCTTCAAGGTATTCTGTTTCTCCAAAGCCAAAACTAAGTATCAAACATGAGGTTTTCCTGAGCTTGCCAAAATTGGATTCTAAATTTCTCTCTTACAGCCAAATCTCTGAATGTTTTCTAAACAGTGACAACGGAACCCAAATTTGTCAGAAAAGCCAGACAACATAGCTTTTAAGGTCTTAGAGTTTGATGAACTCACCTGCTTTGGGGTATCCTGAATATCAGCTTACTTTTTTCCATTTTGTACAAGAATCACTTGGAGAAGTAGCAGGCTCAGGACTAGGCCACTGCAATAAAGTGAATATCACAATAAAGTAAGTCACACAAATGTTGTAGTTTCCCAGTACATATAAAAGTTATGTACACATACACTATAGTGAGACAGCATTAGGTCTAAAAAAGACAACATATATACCTGAATATAAAAATATGTTATTGCTAAAACTACTCAATTACAATAGAAATGTCACTGATTATAGATCACCATAACAAACTTAATGATAATAATAATAAATTCTAAAATATTGAGAGAATTACCAAAATGTTACACAGGGACAAATAGTGAGCAAATGCTATTGGAAAAATGGTACCAGTAGATTTGCTTGGCACAAGGTTGCCACAAACCTTCAATTTGTAAAAGAAAACAAAAACATAGTATCTGTGAAGTGTAATAGAGTCAAGTGGAGTATAATGAGGCGTGCTTTTATATGAAAATGGAGGGAATACCTTCAGCATTCTCACCCCAAAACATGGGGACCACTATTGACCCATATAGTATTAAAGCTAGCAACTGGTCTCTATGATGTGTGTATAACCCTCTTGCCTTACAGCCATAATAGTCACTGCCCTTTTGGTTAAGACCACGGAGAAAATCATTGTGGGATCACTTTTAACCATCATTGTACCTCATGCAGTAGGAGCCCTCCCAAATTCTTATCCCATGCAATGTTTCTTGGTCATTACCTCACCTCCTAGGAAGTCCTTTTGTAAACTACTTATCATACAACTGTTTCATTTTGTAATAACCTTAACACTGCTACTTTTTCCCCCTCCACCACTGATTAAAGTTCCCCATGACTGCTTAACGCTGAGGATTACCTCCTGACTCCTCATGATAATCTGCAGATTATTTGAGTAATGCTGACTTCTCCTGGTTCACTGACAGTTCTTATTTACAAGCTGGTATTACAAATATTTTACTGAATTGTACTGGAACTCCTTTTGATGTTGTTTAGGATACTTCACCCCAATAAGCTGAATTTTATACTCTTCCACAAGCTTGTACTTTACCAAAGATAAAACTGCCAATATGTACACTGATAATAGACATGCTTTTGGAGTAGCTCATGATTTTGGAATATCATAGACTTAAATGGCTTCCTTATTGCCAGTGGAATTAAAATTTAAAATAGAGTAGGTTACCATTTCCTTCTCCAGGAGATCTTCCCAACCCTGGGATTGAACATGGGTCTCCCGCATTGCAGGCAGACGCTTTACAATCTGAGCCACCAGGGAAGACAAAATTTAAAATAGTCCCCATGATCAGAAATTTTCACATACAATAATCTCACTTGCTACTTCAGCTATCCTTAAAATTCTGGGGCACTAAAACTTGACCCTCTGGAAGCTAAGGGAAACTGCTTTGCCCACATCTCCACAAGGAATGAGGTTGCTAAAGAGACCAACAGTCGCCAAATTTCTGTCAATGGTCTAAAGCGATGTTTCCCAAAATGACAATTAAAAAAAAAAACTCACTAGAGAAACCAAAAAATTGGCCTCAGAACAGGAAAAACATGATTGGAAATTCAGCAATTCTTGCTTTGATAAAAAGATAAAGGTATGGTTTGCACCAAATAACAACCCAGTCCTACCAGAGACTCTAAAATTCTTTCTTCTCACCACTGGACATGTATTAGGACATTGGTCAACTGACAAAATGATAGCCTTCATGAATCAATATTGGTGGAGAATCATTAACAAGACCACAGAAATTGCCTACCTACTCATCCCTCTTGTTTGAAACACATCCCAGAAAAACTTGTTTGTACTGTACCCAGGCATTTTTAACTGCCTAATGAACAATTCAAGGTCTGTCAAATGGATTTTGTACAATTTCCTATGTGTCATGGATATAAATATTAATCATGGTCTGTGTGTTTTCATACTGGTCTGAAACCTACCCTTGCAGACAGGTTACTGCTTCCTGCTTCTTCTGTGGCTCAAGTAAGAATATTTCTACATGGGAAACTCCTCTCAACTTTCATAGTGATTGAGGAAGCCATTTTACTGGCCTACTTAGACAAGTCTGTGTTGTTTTACTGGTTTTATAACATTTTCCCTGCACTGCTGCTGCTGCTAAGTAGCTTCAGTTGAGAACGACTCTGCGACCCCATAGACGGCAGCCCACCAGGCTCACTAACAACCTTCAATTCTCTGGTTTAGCTGAATGCACGGATGACATTAAGACCCTAATGGAAAAATTTGTAGAGGTACTCCAAATACCTTAGTCAGAAGCATTGCCATTTTTCCTTCTAAATCTCAGAAAACTTATAAAAACCTCACCCTTTGAGGTAGTCACAGGATATCCAAAGGGCTTGAATCCTACTTTGTTTTTTTTGACCTATGACTGATAGACATTTCCATCTCAATACAGCAAGGGTCTAACTTCTTCTATGAAAGACAATTATGTTTTGGCAGAGCAGTCTTCTCACAGGGCATTCTTGGGATACAAAGACCTCATGTATCAGACCTTGCTGGAGATTTTGTCTGTTGGAGTGGACACTTCCAGGAGAACTCTCTTCAAGGTCACTGGGAAAGCCCCTATCAGATAATGCTAATAAATCGCTGCTAAACTTCAAGCAATAAACACTTGGATTCAAATGATGCATCTAAAGAAAGTGCCAGACCCTGACTGAACATAAATATCATCAGGTGACCTAAAAGTTAAAAAAAAAAAATTCCCAGAATTGAAGCAGGTAACATCTGATGGGACAACTTTTCCAGGGTTTCCAAACCAGGTCTATTGGAAGTTTGTCATCAAAACTTTGAGGATGACATAACTTTTCAAATGATAGCCAATATCGCTGATCTTGGTAACACAAAAACTTTATCTCCTGAGAGCTCAGCCTCCTATCCTTCCATGTTACTTGAATGTGACCTCCATTGGTTTTCATTCTGGATACTTTCCCTTTAGTATGAGACACTACACCCAAAAAATGTTCTTCCTGGCTTTGAGGGGCAAAAATCCACTAATATTAGATAAACATGACTTGATTACTGATCCTTTCAGAGAAAGTGCTTGATCATAAGGGGGGAATATAAAAAACAATTAATAAAGAGAAATTTCAACTAAATGGAGTTAGGTGACCAGAAGGGGACTCTCACACCCTGGGATAATAGCAGAGCCCAAAAGGAAAAAGAGATTCAGTAAGTCCCCTGCATATGAACCTTCAAGTTGGGAATTTTTAAAGATGTAAACGTGCATTCCATGAACATCAAGAATGCATGAAACTGCGACTTGCCCTCCATCTCCTATTTCTGATGATCCTTCAGCCCTATCATCTCCCACCTCCTTTCCCTCCTCCAGTCAGTAACCCTTCTTGCCTGTTCACTCGATCCCAGCCCCTGCATGCCAGCCGTTTACTGTACTATTGTGCTTTTCGAGGTATTGTACCGTAAGATTAAAAATGTTTTCTTTATTTTTTGTGTCAGTTTGATTTTTATGTATTGTTTGAAAAGTATCAACATATTAAAGTACAGTACTATATAACCCATTGTGTCAGCTTGGTACGTAGGCTGACTGTTAGACTTAGGAACAAACTGATACACAAATATGCTTTCAGAATGGAACTTGTTCATATGGAGGGGACTTACTGGACTTCATTACTCCAAGGACTCAGCCAATGAAAAGCCATGGACTTTTGGTTGACTGTAGCCCTCCCAACATCCTTTTCCACTCTTTTAAAGCATCCTTCTTCCCTTGTCAGGTAGGGACTTACACACTGCTCACCATAATTGCAAACCTCAAATTTCAGTTCTCTGCTGATCCTACATAAACCCATCTTCACTGGAGAAATATCTGGCAGTCTATTGCTTTAGATAAAGAACAACCTGATAGGAAAACATTTTATTGAAAGCATTTTATCCTTATGAATTTCTTGATTATTAATCAGATGCATTTGTGTAAAATTGTTTTCTTATGCTTTCATTAAAATTTTGTCAAAGTTGGGCAATAAATTTAGTAACAAATGACATAACCAACAACAGGAAAGTGCTTCAAAAGTAAAACCAGGCCCTGAAAAAGCAGTACTTTTCGGACAGCATAAAGATTCTTTCTCTGACTTGTGTTTCTGGCTTTTGCTTTGAAATGACTTGATATTGTGTGCTTAATCTCTCCAGCCATCTGCTTTCCCACTGATTCTGACGTGTCTCTATATCAGAAATAAAGGATTGGTTAAAAATCTTCCCTCCAATGAACCAAATGAGAAATGAATATTTTGAGGAACTGTTTCACATAGGATATGTTTTTGCATGAAGAAAACATCATCTAGAGTTGAATGTAAGATGTGTTGTGGGATTGAGAGAAAGTGCCAGGCTCCATTTTCCAAGGTAACCATTCTTCAAAAGAAAGCTAATGGAAATGATAAAATGAAAGGCTAAACAAAATTATGTTTACTGTTGTAACCAGCTACTAGTAAATAGCTGAATTAAAAGAGCATGTGTGAAGATGCTTTTAAAGCAGATTTTCTCTTTGGTTATGGAAAGTTGGTCATGCGGATAAGCTTTGAAATCTGACCGATTAAAATTTGTGATTAAACCACGTACTTACTAGCTTTATGGCTTACCAAATGAATAACATTTTACTGAAGTTTTACTGACATTAACATTTTGTTCAAAAAACTTTGTATCTTAGCTCTTTCTTGCTTTGTTTTTTGATATTCCTGCAAGAAAATGATGTAAGAGGTGAGGAAGACATAAAGAGGAACTGTTCTTTCTGAAATGGGATGTAAGAAATTAATAGCAGGTGCTCTGGAATATGAACAAATGGCCCCTGGAGACCCAGTACGAAGAAGCTTTTTTACTAACAGGCTAACTTGCCCATTATTGATTTTCTCCAAGGGAGTTAACACATTTTCCCTCCACAGGTATTCCCTTGTTCGTGTTGCTGTTATTTTCTTATCTGTTTTTAATTTATTTTCCTATGATAAAATTTAGAAGATTGAGTATCCCTTTGCTCAGTAGAAACTCCCATAGTGAAGTGAAAAGCTTTCTGCAGCTCTAAATATCACATGCTCTCCCACCACGATGTTGTTTATTACTAGATAAAAGTTTGTAGATTATTGTCCTAGCACAATGCAAAGGACCACTATTTATCTTTATTGCATCCCATTTAGGCTTCCCTGGTGACTCAGACAGTAAAAAATCTGCCTTCAATGCACGAGATACATGCTTGATCCCTGGGTTGGGAAGATCCCTTGGAAGAGAAAATGGCAAGCCATTGCAGTATTCTTGCCTGGAGAATTCCATGAATAAAGGAGCCTGGTGTGTTACAGTCCATTGGGTTGCAAAGGGTAGGACATGACTAAGTGACTTTCATGCTTTACATCCCATTTTTATTCTATGACCATACAAAGTGTATCCTTTGAAACAGAAATATTGAAGACTATATTAACATCTGCCAGGATTTTTGCAAGTAGTCAGCTTCATAACTCTATTTGTATCTTAAAAGCATATTTACCAGATGTTATTTATAAACATGGCCATCATTAAACTTCATGAGAAATGATTCCGTAGGATAAATAGTGTGTTGAAATACATTATTACCATTCCTGTGGAAGGCTTGGGGTCCATTTGAGGTTTCTTAATGGAGAAATTTAGTTATATTTCCTCCAATGCTTTAACTGCTGCTGCTAGTGTTGTTGCCAGCATCCTGGAGGAAACATAAATATAGCATTTCAATTATCATTAATGTTTTAATATTGGTAAAGGTCATGATGCATTTTTATATGTTATTAATTGAAACGTTGCTAGTGTCTCAGCTTAGCGATTCTCTCTAGAGATAAATAGGAGCAAAATATAATTCAACAGGTTTTATAATTTAACATTTTACTGTAAACACAACTGCCAATCCCAATAGATGCAGTATTAGAACTCTGACAAGAGCTCATATCTTATCAATCTTGTCTAATCAGCCCAAAGAGTTATCCAATTCTTTTCTTTTAGGAAAGCAGGTGCTTTCATAAACATTTTTTTTTAAAGTTTGATTTATTGATTTTATTTCATTGATTAGAACTTTTTATTTTATTAATAGCCATTTCTTCCCTGGTGGCTTAGAGGGTAAAGCATCTGCCTGCAATGCAGGAGAACTGGGTTCGATCCCTGAGTCGGGAAGATCTCCTGGAGAAGGAAGTGGCAGCCCACTCCAGTATTCTTGCCTGGAGAATCCCATGGACAGGGGAGCCTGGTGGGCTACAGTCCACGGGGTCGCGAAGAGTCGAATACGACTGAGCGACTTCACTTTCAGTTTTTCCTCATTTCCAGTATTAACTCATCATGAACAAAATATTTGAGTATAACATTTCCAAGAATTAAAGACAATTAAACTGAGGTAACTCACTCAGGTATTCTTGCCTGGAAAATTCCATGGACAGAGACTTCCCATGGGACAGCTAGTCGCATGGACTGAAGCAACACAGCATGCATGCTTGCTCAGTCACTCAAGACTCTTCTCTCTCATGAACTATAGGCCGCCAGGCTCCTCTGTCCACGGGATTCTCCAGTCAAGAATACTGGAGTGGGTTGCCATGCCCTCCTCCAGGGAATCTTCCTGACCCAGGGATGGGACCCACATTTCATGTCTCCTGCATTGCAGGTGGATTTATCTCTGAGCCACCCGAGAAGCCAGAGAGACTGAGTATACGTGCACACAAATTGAAGTATTGTTTTTAACACATTATTTTGATAAAACATGACAGTGACTCATAAAGTGACTCATTCTGAATTATATGTCCACATGGCAGTAGAGATTTCAGAATGGACAGTTAGAGAGAATTCAAAATGTTGTCACTGTCTTTAGATGGCTAGTTTTATAATTCACCTCCATGTTTGATATTTTTACTTGTATTTTACAATATGCTGACTATGATTCTATTATTCTATGAAAAGGTGGTTTGAGAGCAGTTCTTTCCTGTGAACTTTTTTCTAGTCTATAGCAATATTAATACAAAAATTGAAATTAAATATAAGATGTTTTTATAGAAATTAAAAGACCTTGATGCTGGGAAAGATAGAAGGCTACAGAAGAAGAGGATGACAGAGGATGAGATGGGAGATAGCCTCATCGACTCAATAGACATGAGTTTGGGCAAACTCTGGGAGACAGTGTTGGGCAGAAAACCTGGCATGCTGCAGTGCACAGAGTCACAAAGATTTGGACATGACTTAGTGATGAACAACGGCAACACAGAAATTTCACAGAATAATTTTTGTCTGTTGACTGTAAATGGACTTGTATTTTTACCCTTTTTATTATCATTTCTCGAGTTTAATTTTGTTGTATTTTACAAAGATATTGTTCTATGATAGATTAATGATGATGGAAATAAACTTGGTCTTTTACCACCAATGGTGGAAGAAATACTGTCTAGAAGATATTTGAAATGTGAACCAACATAGAGTTAATTTCAATTTCCTTCTATCTGCTGGAAAAATGTCTTAATATGCCAATTTCCTCAGAAGGGTAACAGTCACATCTTCTCTGCCTTTAAGTAGATTACAACCAAAAGGAGATCAAGAAGCCTAAGGATCAGCAAGTCCCTCGGTCACCCTCAGGCAGCAATGCAAAGTCAATTTCCTTAATGGCGATACTTGCTTAAAGAGATCCCTGCCCAGACTGTCGAGTTTATGTTCAAAGTGAAATGCAGAAATGACACATAGAATGTCAACCCAAGGCAGTTGCAGAACAAAGACAGACCTCTCGAATTTAAGGCTTTCCTCGTTTTTGTTTTCTTGGATGCTGATGCTAATACAATATCCCTTGTATTTCTTTGGACTTTCTTTAGTACACAGACATTCATTCAGTTAACTGACCTGGTAAAAAAATAAGGAAAGTAATGCTACCAGTTGGCTTTGGTGGAGCAGTCTTTCTGCCATTTACTGAAGAAAACTTGAAAGAGTCAAATATGACTCAGAATTCCAGGTTTGAGACTGAATTACCCTAGCCACCTTAAATTGCAAAATATTATTGGTCAGTAGATAAAGGAACGTCAGGAGTAAGGTGACAGGTATATGAGAAGTATCATGTATCTGGAAAACACAGAATAAAATTATTAAATATCTTCTTATTTAGTTTCAATCTCATTTCCCCTTTAATCTATTTACCGAAACAGGTAAAAACAATCTGCTCACAAGATTCTTTCTTCTTTTAAGGACTATAGCTTTTTGAATTAAGCTTAAGTCTTTGATTGAAGAAGGAAATGGCAACCTACTCCAGTATTCTTGCCTGGAGAATCCCATGGATGGAGAAGCCTGGTGGGCTACAGTCCACGGGGTCGCAAAGAGTCGGACATGACTGAGCGACTTAACTTTCACTTTAACTTAAGTCTTTGATATGAGATATAAGTCCCTTAACTGGGTTCCGGTCAATTTCCCCCACCATCTCCTTCACTCCCCTCCATACAACTTGTCATCGCCTCTCCTTCCCCTTTTCACTATATATACAACTTTGCTTTGAACGTTATTAACTACTTGCACTTCCAGAATAACACATGCCTTCTTATCGACTGGGTTTTAGTACCTTACCAATTCTTATTTTTTGCTCAGGTGCATGTCCCTTGTGAGTAGGCATGTCCTGCTTCATATCTTCTGTATTCTATGATCTTGGCTTGAGAAATTACTTTTTTTCTAGCATATTTTGGGTCCCACAACAAGCAGGAAAAGACAAGGTGAAATTACATGGCGATTTATAAAGCCTTGCCTGTCATTCTTATCCACACTTATTACAAAATTTAGCCAAATAGCCAAGGTTATTGGGTTAAGAAGGGGTCTCAAGAAAGGGCCAGTACGGGAGGCAACAGCTATTTGTAAACAATACTGCAATCGATCATATCATCCTTCAATATTTAATATTCTGCTTTACCACTGTCTGCTTGCCACTTTCATACCCTCTGAGTTTGTAATGGACATATCAATGTCTGTTTCTTTCCTGTTAGCTTGGAGATGATTACAAATCTGACTGCATATTTTGATAATTGGTATACACTCAACACTCAAAATATCTGTAAGTGAAAGAGAGAAGTAAAGATGGAAGGGAGGAGGAAAGATAGGTTAGGACTAGAAATAACTGTAATATATTTGTATCATGTATCCCATTTAAGGGAAAAGTCAAGCTTCTACAAATCAACGGCTTATTTATTGATTATTTGGAGAAACAAAACATATAAATATCTGAAAATATATGTTGAATTTAAATATTAGACTTAAGACATTTTTATCATGTAATTTTTAAAAGACTCAATTTCCTTTGAGGACCAGTGGAGTCTTTCTTTTCTCTCTCAGTCTCTCTCTCTCCCCTACTCTCTCTCCATGGGTAATATAATATATTTAAAAGTATTGTCTTTGGAACGAATTGGCACTGATTATATATATATATATATATATAAAATATATATTATATTTAAAATATATTTATAA
>SJYV01021051.1:497636-513816 GCA_006410875.1 Neotragus pygmaeus | reverse complement strand
TTTTTTTTTTTTAAATTTTGGAGAATCTTTAAAAAATATTGGAACTGGAAAACTGACTTGGTATCTCATTTATTCTCCAGTAGCGATCCTATGTTGATTATTTTTATTCTTTGATAAGAACAGGTAATAGTAATACTCTTACTCAATATTTGCTCAAATTGTGTTCCTGTACTTCTATGGTACTTTATGTAACGCTAACATTTAACAGTACATGCTAAGCCACTTCAGTCATGTCTGACTCTTTGTGACCCTAACTGTAACCTGCCAGGCTCCTCTGTCCATGGGCTTCTCCAGGCAAGAATGGGTTGCCATTTCCTTCTCCAGGGAAACTTCCCATCCAAGGATTAAACCCGGGTCTCTTATGTTTCCTGCATTGGCAGTCGTGTTCTTTACATCTAGTGCCACATGGGAAGCCCCAAATTTAATACAGTTTATAATTTAAATCATGTCTCTCATTCTGGTACTCTGAGAATAGCTTGTAATGGAATGGTCCTATTTTTATTTCTCATATATTAAGGAAAAATATAGTAAATATGAATAAATAAACTCTATTTAAGTAATGCATATTTCATTCTTTTTCATTAGAATTAGGATCAAGTACTAATATACTCAACATTGAGCCTTTAGTTTTGTTTGGTATCGTCTAAACTCTTTTTGGAACTTCCCTGGTGGCTCAGATGGTAAAGCGTCTGCCTACAATGTGGGAAAGCCGGGTTCGATCCCTGGGTTGGGAAGATCACCTAGAGAAGGAAATGGCAACCCACTCCAGTATTCTTGCCTGGAAAATCTCACGGACGGAGGAGCCTGGTAGGCTACAGTCCATGGGGTCGCAAAGAGTTGGACACGACTGAGTGACTTCACACCCAAACTCTTTTTTATTTTCTATGTATGTACCACTTACACATAAAATATGCTGCATATGTAGAAAGGTTGAGGAGGAGATAAATTGGTAGAGATTAATGACAGATGCATAGAATTGGAAGGAATAATGAGTGAATAAATGGATATATTTACAATAATGCAATACAACGGCATTTGTTGATGCATCTGCATATCCCTTTTCTTCACAAAACTAGTTAGATTTTCCTTTGGAGAGGCAAGTCACACTCTCTGCTTTAGCTATTGAGTTTTTATTCTATTTCAAGCTCCAAGGGAGGGCCATCATTGGCTTAAACTAACCATAGTAATCCTATTGTTGCTGTTCTTCTTAATGTTTGTCACTGTGATTATTCCAGGGTTGGCAATAATTTAAAACTAAGACAAGCTAACAGATGGCATTCCGTCAGCCCCAGTGTTTGGTTCAGGGGACCTAAGTTAGTTCAACTGGAAGGAAGCCAAAATTTCTCTTAAATAATTGCAAACTTGATCCAATGCCCTTATCATATATATATATATATATATATATATATATATGCATGTAGTCCAAATGGAGAGCCATCTGGCCAACATGAGGAAAAATATGCTAAGGATGCAACCAACAAAATGAGGAAAACAAGCTGAAAGAATCACAAACAAGTGGATATGCACCCTTAAATATATCATTAACCTGTGGATCAAAGCATTTATTATCTAGCTCTAGATTTTTCAGTTAGGGAGCCAATTAAGTCTCTTTATTACTTAAATGAGTTAGTTGAATTTTGTGTTATTTTTCTCTGATTTGTATTCTAAATATTCTAAATAATATAGATAGATGAAGACAGATAAGTAGATAAAGAAATAGATATATACATAGATGATAGATTGATAGATAGATACAAGATAGATGGGGTACACATATCATGACAAAGGATAAAGAACTAGGTGTATTTGCCCTTAGAACAAAATGGGATAGCTCACTGGAATGAAATTTATCTCTGTGATCTATGAAAAATCTATATTATTTATTGGTAGCCAGAATACTTTCATTTTAAAATGTTGACAACAACTAAATTTTTATATATGACCATTTTGATTATCAAAACGGTTTATATAGGTAACAGTTGATGATCAACCTTTCAATGCAATAGTTAAAAGAAAACAATGATCGTATGTTAGTTGATCCACTTCAGTTGCATATTATTCTGAAATTTTACTTTTTATAAAACAACAAAAAATGTTTTAAATTTTATGACATCTAAAGGCAGCAAAAGGAAATGTTTACTTTGTAGATGTTAAACTAAGAGTAGTCTCTTAGCTCAGTGTTAAGCTAGCAAATTGTCACTTGAATTAGAATGCCTAAAGAATAAAATTAAATTCATAAAATTTTCCAACCAAACTTTGAGTAAGATTTTTTATTTTTTTCCCAATATAATAATGGCTTTATTCATGGTATAGTAAAACAATTTATACAGGTTCAAAAGAATAGGGTTGAGTTCTTGCTCTACCATTTAACTACAGTCTTACGCAAGAGACACAGATTGAGTCCCTCAGTTGAGAAGATCCCCTGGACTAGGAAATGGCAACGCACTCCAGGATTCTTGCCTGGAAAATTCCATGGACAGAGGAGCCTGGCGGACAACAGTTCATGGAGTCGCACAGTCAGAAATGAATGAATGAGTGAGCATGCAAGCAATCTTAAGCAAGCTATTGATGCTGCTGCTGCTAAGTCGCTTCAGTCCTGTCAGACTCTGTGCAAGCCTATGGACTGCTACTGCACAATTGGACTCATCTTACACACAAGCAAAGTAATGCTCAGAATTCTCCAAGCTAGGCTTCAACAGTACCTGAACTGAGAATTTCCAGATGTTCAAGCTGGATTTAAAAAAGGCAGAGGAACCTGAGATCAAACTGCCAACATCCACTGGATCAAAGAAAAAGCAAGAGAATTCCAGAAAAACATCTACTTCTGCTTTATTGACTATGCTAAAGCCTCTGACTGTGTGCATCACAACAAACTGTGGACAATTCTTGAAGAGACGAGAATACCAGACGACCTTACCTGGCTCCTGAGAAATCTGTATGCAGGTCAAGAAGCAACAGTTAGATTGGACGTGGAACAACAGATTTTTCCCAAATTGGGAAATGAGTACATTAAGGCTGTATATTGTCACCCTGCTTCTTTAACTTATATGCAGAGTACATGATGCAAAATGCCATACTGGATGAAGTACAAGATAGAATTAAGATTGCAGGGAGAAATATCAATAACCTCAGATATGCAGATGATACCACCCTTATGGCAGAAAGTGAAGAAGAGCTAAAGAGCCTCTTGATGAAAATGAAAGAGGAGAGTGAAAAAGTTAGCTTAAAACTCAACATTAAAAAGATGAAGATCATGGCTTCTGGTATCATCACTTCATGGCAAATAGATGGGGAAACAATGGAAACAGTGAGAGACTATNTCTTGATGAAAATGAAAGAGGAGAGTGAAAAAGTTAGCTTAAAACTCAACATTAAAAAGATGAAGATCATGGCTTCTGGTATCATCACTTCATGGCAAATAGATGGGGAAACAATGGAAACAGTGAGAGACTATTTTCTTTTCACAAATCACTACAGATGGTGACTGCAGCCATGAAATTAAAAGACACTCCTTGGAAGAAATGCTATGACAATCTTAGACAGCATATTAAAAAGCAGAGACATTGTTTTACCGACAAAGGTCTGTGTAGTCAAACTGTGATTTTTCCAGTAGTCATGTATGGATGTGAGAGTTGGACCATAAAGAAAGCTGAGTGCCAAAGAATTGATGGCTTTGAACTATGGTGTTGGAGAAGACTCTTCAGAGTCCCTTGGACTACACGGAGATTAAACCAATCCATCCTAAGGAAATCAGTCCTGAATATTCATGAGAGAATGGATGCTGAAACTGAAGCTCCAATACTTTGGCTACCTGATGCAAAAAAATTGACTCTTTGGAAAAGACTGTCATGCTGGGAGAGATTGAAGGCAGAAGGAGAAGGGGATGACAGAGGATGAGATGGTTGGATGTCATCCCTAACTTGATGGACATGAGTTTGAGCATGCTCTGGAAATTGGTGATGGACAGCAAAGCCTGGTGAGCTGCAGTCCATGGGGTCGAAAAGAGTCAGATATGACTAAGTGACTGAACTGAACTGACTGATGGACTGCAGGCTGCCAGGCTCCTCTGTCCATAGAATTCTCTAGGCAAAATTACTAGAGTGAGTTGTTATGCCCTCCTCCAGGGGATCTTCCTGATGCTGAACCTGTGTCTCCTGCATCGCAGGCAGATTTTTTACCACTGAGCCACCAGGGAAGCACAAGCAAGCTATCAAATGTCTGTAAATTCCATAGATATTATTGTTAATCAGCATTGAACAGTGATTGTATAGTGTATATATGTGAATATATATATGTATATAAACTAATGTTAACCAACATTGAGTCCTGATATAAAGATATATATTGTGCATACATATTTATTAAATAAACATTGTACATTATATAAATAATTTAATAGATAAGCCTTTCATTATTTAGATAAATTCTCTGTGGTATAATAATTATCTTGCCAAATTGTTAATGCTCCTTATATCTGGAGATTGTGGCTTTATTTCTACAAGTGGCATTTCTAAAGTGAGCCAGTCACCTTGCAAATACATTCACTGATGAAAAGTAAAACTTAATTTAAAAAAATTAAATATATATTTATTTATTTTGCTGCATCAGGTCTTAGTTGTAGCATGCAGGCGTTTTAGTTGCAGCCTGCGAGCTCCAACTTGTGGCATGTAGATCTAGTTCCCTGATCAGGCATTGAGCCCAGGCTCCCTACACTGGGAGTATTAAGCCTTAGCCACTGGACCACCAGCAAAGTCGGAAAAGTAAAACTTTATGATAGAGAACAGAAAAATCAGGACTTCCGTAGTGGTCCAGTGGTTAAGACTCTGCACTCCCAATTCAAGGGGCCCAGGATCGATCTCTGGGGTCCAGGAACTAAGATCCCGCATGCCACATGGTACAGAAAAAAAAAAAAAAGAATAAAGTGATTTGAGTGAAATATTTGGTTTAGCCCCTTCTCAATTCATGAATGACTTTTGTTATGCTTATCACACTGTATAACCTTATGGAGTGTTATTTATCTTACCTATAAAATAGGGATGTGTTTAGTCAGTCAGTCAGTTCCCTCTGACTCTTTGCGACCCTGTGGACTGTAGCCTGCCAGGCTCCTCCGTCTGTGGGATTTTCTAAGCAAGAATACTGAAGTGGGTTGCCATTTCCTTCTCCAGAAGATCTTTCCAACCCAAGGATAGAACTCAGGTCTCCTGCATTGCA
The DNA here is from genome assembly GCA_006410875.1 of Neotragus pygmaeus. Taxonomy (NCBI): domain Eukaryota; kingdom Metazoa; phylum Chordata; class Mammalia; order Artiodactyla; family Bovidae; genus Neotragus; species Neotragus pygmaeus. The sequence goes on along the minus strand of SJYV01021051.1, from coordinate 508,605 downwards.
GGCGGATTCTTGACTGTCCGAGCACCAGGGAAGCCCATATAATAGGGATAATAAGCCCATATAACTCAGAGATGTTCATAATAAATTATTTTACTCATGTTTTAGAAGCATTTTTAAATTTCAAAGGCAGCACATAAAAGATTATTACCAGGAACTATGTATATCTGTGATGGAAAAGATCCTAATTAGTGAAAAAGTAACTGGAGTATTCGATCTAGTAGTGGTACATATTAGTTTAAATTTAGAGGGTTTTTTTTTTTGTTTGTTTGTTTGTTTTTTTTTTTTGATGCTGGGAGTGATTAGGGGCAGGAGGAGAAGGGGATGACCAAGGATGAGATGGCTGGATGGCATCACAGACTCAATGGACATGAATCTGAGTGAACTCCGAGAGATGGTGATGAACAGGGAGGCCTGGCGTGCTGCAATTCATGGGGTCGCAAAGAGTCGGACACGACTGAGCGACTGAACTGAACTGAACTGAACTTTTTTTTTTGTAAATATGCCTACAGTGTTTCTGTTGCATATAATATTTTCTCATAGTAAAAGGATATACTCTAATACAAATAGAACTTGAGAAAGTCCAAAATAAGGGAAAATAAAGTTTTTTTAATGCCTAAAAACAGTTCTTTAAGAAACCATGTGCACATAAAACTTTTCATCTAAAAATTAAAGACTCTATTATGTAATTTCATTTGAGAAGCTATGGTGTATATATATATATTTAAAGAATGTCCAGTAATCTGTTGTGATTCCAGTGTACCCTATCATCAATATTTTCTCTAAGTCTTTGACTGAGGAACTTATTTCAAGAATTAAGTAAGCAATACAGGGTTTTGTTGTTCAGTCACTAAATCATGTCTCACTGTTTGCTACTCTATTGACTGAAGCACACCAGACTTCCCTGTTCTTAACTGTCTCCTGGACAGTTTGCTGAAACTCACATCCATTGAATTGGTGATGCCATCCTCTGTCACCCCCTTCTCCTCCTGCCCTAAATCTTTCCCAGCATCAGGGTCTTTTCTATTGAGTTGGCTCTTCGCATCAGGTCACCAAAGTATTGGAGCTTCAATATCAGTCCTTCTAATGAATATTCAGGGTTGATTTTCTTTAGGATTGACTGGTTTGGTCTCCTTGCTGTCCAAGGGACTCTCACAAGCCTTCTCCAGCACCACAGTTTGAAAGCATCAATTCTTCAGCCCTCAGCCCTCTTTTGGAGAAGGCAATGGCACCCCACTCCAGTACCCTTGCCTGGAAAATCCCATGGACAGAGGAGCCTGGNTCCTTGCTGTCCAAGGGACTCTCACAAGCCTTCTCCAGCACCACAGTTTGAAAGCATCAATTCTTCAGCCCTCAGCCCTCTTTTGGAGAAGGCAATGGCACCCCACTCCAGTACCCTTGCCTGGAAAATCCCATGGACAGAGGAGCCTGGTTGGCCGCAGTCCATGGAGTCGCTAAGAGTCGAACACGACTGAGCAACTTCACTTTCACTTTTCACTTCAATGTACTGGGGAAGGAAATGGCAGCCCACTTCAGTGTTCTTGCCTGGAAAATCCCAGGGACGACGGAGCCTGATAGGCTGCCGTCTATGGGGTCACACAGAGTTGGACGTGACTGAAGCTACTTAGCAGCAGCACCCGCAGCCCTCTTTACGGTTCAACTCTCACATCTATATATGACCACTGGAAAAACCATAGCTTTGACTATACAGACCTTTGTCAGCAAAGTGATGTCTCTGCTTTTTGATATACTGTCTAGGCTAGGCTTGTCATATATTATTTTCCAAGGAGCAAGTGACTTTTAATTTCATGGCTTTAGTCACAGGCCACAGTGATTGGAGCCCAAGAAAATAAAAAATGTCCCTGTTTCTGAAACTGTTTATCTCTGATTGGGACTTGAAACCATGTGCTGGGACTCAAAACCAGCCAAAACCTGCAGTGTTCTAACTGAGATCTCAGACCTGGTTTCAGGACCGAGTGAAGCTCAGGTTTGTGATATCTCATTGCAGAAAGAATTCAATGAGTGACAAAGTGATAGGTAAGTAATGGATTTATTCAGAGAAACACATTCCACACATAGAGTATGGTCTGTCACATAGGGCAAGTACAATGGCTGTGAAATGTAGCCTGGTTAGTTTTTATGGGCTGGGTAATTTCATAGCCAATTAATTGGAAGGTTATTTCAATTATTTTGGGAAGGGGTGGAGATTTCCATGAATTGGGCCACCTCTCACTTTTTGGTCTTCTAACCATGGTGCCTTGGAATTGTCATGATGCCTCTGGATGTGTTATTTAGCTTGCTGATTGAGGATCAAGGTCTAGTAGAAGTTGACTTGTCTGCAATCTTGGATCCATTTGATTCTAATTGGTTTATGTCGTATTCTTGGGGTATGTCATTCTTTCCAAAGTTGTGCCCTCCCCTTCCCCTCCAATTTCATTTCCACTTTTCCCCATCTATTTGCCATGAAGTGATGGGCCCAGATGCCATGATCTTACTCTTTCGTATGTTAGGTTTTAAGCCAACTTTTTCACTCTACTCCTTCACATCCATCAAGAGGCTCTTTAGTTCCTCCTTGTTTTCTATCATCAGAGTGGTATCATCTGTATATCTGAGGTTGTTGATATTTCTCCCATCAATTTTGATTCCAGCTTAGGATTCATCTAGCCTGGCATTTTGCATATAAGTTAAATAAGCAAGGTGACAATATACAGCCTTAATGATGGGAAATATGTGTATCACATTGAATCAAGAATGCAAGAACATAGACCAATAGTATTCCCTACCCCAGTAAGATTCATTTGAAAAAAAAAAAATGATGTGGGTATGATTAAAATCAATATTATGAACTCTATAATTTCGAAGTTTTTTCCTTAACTCCAAATTCAGGCTCATTTACCCAGCTCTCAAATAGACATCTTCACATTGATATTTAAAAGCTACTGAAAATGAAACTTCCTAACTTAAATTCACCATGTTTCAGATCCGTTATCCGTTCTTGCTCCCTAGAACTGCCATTTCCTTGATTTCTCTCTCAGTAAATCTGTCAATTATTTAAGAAGCGTGCATATTAGTTTCTTTCTTCTTACTCTGGCTTCCCAGGTTTTGCTAGTGGTAAAAAACCTGCCTGCCAATGCAAAAGATGTAAGAGATATGGGTTCAATATGTGGGTCAGGAAGATACCCTGGAGAAGATAATGGCAACCCACTCCAGTATTCTTTTTTTTTTCTTTTAATTTATTTTTTAAAATTTATTCATTTTTTATTGAAGGATAATTGCTTTACAGAATTTTGCTGTTTTCTATCAAACCTCAGCATGAATCAGCCATAGGTATACACATATCCCCGCCCTTTTGAAACTCCCTCCCATCGCCCTCCCCAACCTCTGTATCAGGTTGATACAGAGCCCCTGTTTGAGTTTCCTGAGCCATACAACAAATTCTTGTTGGCTATTGGTTTTACATATGGTAATGTAAGTTTCCATGTTACTCTTTCCATACATCTCACCCTCTCCTCCCCTCTCCCCATGTTTGTAAGTCTATTCTCTATGTCTGTTTCTCCATTGCTGCCCTGTAAATAAATTCTTCAGTACCATTTTTCTAGATCCGATATATATGCATTATAATATGGCATTTATCTTTCTCTTTCTTACTCACTTCACTACATATAATAGGTTCTAGGTTCATCCACCTCTTTAGAACTGACTCAAAACTGTTCCTTTTGATGGCTGAGTAATATTCCATTGTGTATATGTACCACAACTTCTTTATCCATTCATCTGTTGACGGACATCTAGGTTGCTTTCATGTTCTAGCTATTGTAAATAGTGCTGCAATGAACAATGGGATACATACGTCTCTTTCAGTTTTGGTTTTCTCAGGGTATATGCCTATGAGTAGGATTGCTGGGTCATATGGTGGTTTTATTCCTGGTTTTTTAAGGAATCTCCATACCACCTTCTGTAGTGGCTGTATCAATTTACATTCCCACCAGCATTGCAACTTTTCTCCCCTATCCTGTCCAGCATTTATTGTTTGTAGACTTTTTGATGAGGGCCATTCTGACCAGTGTGAGGCGATATCTCATTGTAGTTTTGATTTGGATTTCTTTAATAATGAGTGATGTTGAGCATCTTTTCATGTGTTTATTAGTCATCTGTATGTATTCTTTGGAGAAATGTCTGTTTAGGTCTTTTTTTCCACTTTTGGATTGGGTTGTTTGTTTTTCTGGTATTGAGTTCTATGAGCTGCTTGTATATTTTGGAAATTAATCCTTTNTTTGAACTTTGGTGTTGGAGAAGACTCTTGAGAGTCCCTTGGACTGCAAGGAGATCCAACCAGTCCATTCTGAGGGAGATCAACCCTGGGATTTCTTTGGAAGGAATGATGCTGAAGCTGAAACTCCAGTACTTTGGCCACCTCATGCAAAGGTTTGCCTCATTGGAAAAGACTCTGATGCTGCGAGGAATTGGGGGCAGGAGGAGAAGGGGATGACCGAGGATGAGATGGCTGGATGGCATCACAGACTCGATGGATGTGAGCCTGAGTGAACTCCGAGAGGTGATGGTGAACAGGTAGGCCTGGCCTGCTGTGATTCATGTGGTTGCAAAGAGTCGGACACTACTGAGTGACTGAACTGAACTGAACTGAAACTACTTAGCCACCGCTGCAGCAGCAGCTCCTTGATACTGAGTGTGATTGGTGTTATGGTGACCAGCAACTGCAGTGAAGGTTGGTTGGGGGTTACTCTTTGATCTGTGGCTGCCACAGTCCTCTTGGAGGCAAAGTCTGTTCTCCAGTTGCTTCAGTAAAACCCCTGAGAATCAGGTTCTGTGCAGTTCTGTTGCCCTTAAGTGTGTGGTCCGTCCACAAGGAAGTGAGAGCTGAAGCAAGGAGGCCCATGTAGTCACACTGAACCCATCGCACCATTCTTGTAGGCATCCTTGGTTCTTCCCAGGTTGCATCTCTTTCTCCATTGTGTTAGTCCCAAACCTAGGCTGATGCTGGGGGCTTGGGTGTTGTGGGTGCAGAAATCAAGGTGGATTGCTGCCACCCAAAACCTGGACTGCCTCCATGATAGAACTTTCTAGGACCTGTCTTCTCCAGATCAGCTCTAAGCTAGGAGGAGAGATAGGCAAGACAGGAGCACTTCTTCTGGTGAAAGAATTGCTGCTTACTTCTCTTCAGAGGCTATCCATTGGGTACTGTGATTCTCTGACACTGCCCACCACACATTGTGTACAACAAAATCCCCTGCTGCTTGACCTGCCCCTACTGATAATGTGCTCTGATTATCAGCCCACCCTTGCTTTGTAGGCTCTCATAAAACCCACCCCACCAGAGTCACAATCCACCATGAGCATGCATGCTGACAAGCATAGGGCTCTTACAGTAGATCTGCTCCCTGCCTTGTATGCACTGACATCAGGGCTTCTAAGGTGGACCCATCACCCTCCTTGTGTACACTGAGAGTGGAGGCCCAGACCAAACTGTCTGTATACAGCTGGGCAAAGTCCTCTCCCAGGGCTTGTCCTCTGAAGGCTAAGGATAATCACCTAGTTGCTGAATATACTAGAAACCCCACCTAGTGTGTGTTTCAGGCTGGGAAGTACAGTGACCTGGCAGTAGTCAGTGCTAGTATCTCTCTGTCCTGATTGCTAGCAAGTCAGTGCACATGCATATTCCTCATGAGTAGATTCTAAGTCCCTCTAACTCTCTCTTTCCTGATGGACCTCTCATTGAGCAAAGGTTGTCCCAGAGCATGGGAACCTTTTCTCTTTCATCTCCCTCTGAGGGGTACCAGTCCCATCCCAATGCCATATTCTTTTTTCTTTTTTTATCATACTAGTTGGTTACATGGGGATCTTTCTTGCAGCTTTGGTGGTATAAGAGATTTTCAGTTTTCAGTGAGAACTGTTCCACATCTAGATGTGTTTTGTTGTGTTTGTTGGGAGAGGCAAGCTGCATGTCCTTCTACTCCTCTCTCTTGATCTCCCCTGATAGGAGTCTTTGAATTGCTTTGCTCCTAGATCAAAATAACATGAAATGACAGAGTACAGGGAGCACTTTGGTTTTTTAGGACCCTGATAGTGCTGTTTTTAAGTCTTTTCAATAAAGCAGAGTTATAAAAATCATTAAGGACAAATAGAAAACAATGTGGAAAGTTGTTATAAAATGAAACAGAGAAACAGCAAATAAACCAAGACTGTTGAGTAAAAGAGAATAATAGAAATTTAAAGTTCTCTAATTTGCAGTCTGCAAACAGACTGCAGTCAGTTTTGTTCTTACTGGTTAAATCAAGTATTAATGTGTTCACATTAAATAAATGAGTACTCAGGTAATAGATGTTGGCATTTAAAGGGTAATCACTTCAAGTGTGTGGAGCACACAAATTGAGACAATCAAGCTTCCTCTGAAGTCCAAAGTCCTTGTCTAGCTCAACAGCAGGACAATTAAAGACATGGCTAGCTATACAATGAACAACCTGTCACTAAGGTTTTACATTTTCTCTATCATCAGACAGAAAACATTTTGGATAATTTGTTTTTCTTTTTGTTTTTTTGTGTGTTATCTTATCACCATAGTAAGATTTTTTTGTTTGTTTTTGAAATATAGAAAATTGTAGCACAGAAATCTTCCTTCTGGAGATTGGCAAATGGAATCATATTGGATTTTTCTTTAGGAGATATTGACAAATCAAAAGCGTATCTATAATGTTTTTCTGGACTTATCATTTGAACTTTATAATCAACTGTACCGGTTAGCATATAAATCAAAGAAAACAATCTACTCAGGGACACTTCTTTGAGACAAAAACTACTTCCTGCATTGGTTAAGGTCATTAAGCGTATTATCACCTCTTAAGCCAGAAATCTAGAGGAGTGAATCAAAATGTCCTAAGGTACTGGTTAATGATGCCTTTGTATTACCAATTAACAGCAAAGCCCATCACATTTAAATGAATAGTCTTGGATTAAATGCTAGTGTGGATATAACCATCCCTTCATAGCTTCATATATATTCTTGATGAAAACAGTATTTTGTAAAATAAAGTGAAGTCGCTCAGTCGTGTCCCACCCTTTGCGACCCCATGGACTGTAGCCACTATATTCCTCTGTCCATGGGATTTTCCAGGCAAGAGTTCTGAAGTGAGTTGCCATTTTCCTACTCCAGAGGATCTTCCTGACCCAGGGATCGAACCCAGGTCTCCCGCACTGTAGGCAGACGCTTTCCCGTCTGAGTCACCAGGGAAGTCCACAAAATAAGTGACTAAATCAATGGCTTTAGTATGGCATACAGCTATCATTGAATACAATAAATCTTCTGTAATTTGTGTTATGTGTCATATTTTCATATATGGTATAGTTAGAAAGTTTCATTTAAAATTTAATATTACCTCCCATCAATGTATAACACTGGTCTGGTCACCAGAAAAACAGAGAAATCTCAACTGAGGGGCATTTTGAAAAATATCTGACCAAACTTCCTCAAAACTGTTAAGTTCATCAAGGGAGAAGTAGGAGAAAAGGTCACCATCTAGAAAGCTTAAAAAAAAGTGACAACTAAATGCAATGTAGTATCCTCCATGATATCCTGCAACTGGAAAACAAAACATTTATCGGAAAAAAATGAAAAAATAAATGGTGCTTAGTTAAGAATAATGAACAAATGTTGATTCTTTAATTGTGACAAATATACTACAGTTAACATATCAGATATCCAGTATGACATAAGATGTTAATAGAATATGAGTGAGGTGTGTATGGAAACTCTTAAAACTTTTCTGTAAATTTTAAACTATTCTAAAATAAAGGTGTAATTAAAAATAAATCTGAGTATTGAAACTCATGTCTGAAATACAATTTTTTGCCAAACCACTAAAAAGCATAAAATTATTGACTTTTAATGAAATAATTTAGACTGAATTCCTTCTTTATTTTAAACTATACTATTATACTGCTGCTGCTGCTATTATAAGCATAGTACAAATTCAGTAAATCAGCCAACTCCCATTTTGAATTTCTTTTTATTAAGCAGTAAATTTATATATATATATACACACACATATATATATGTGTGTGTGAAATTTTACTGACAAACAAAATATTAATTGTGAAGCTCTAACTCTTAAGCAAAATAAAATATAAAAGTAATTTAAAAATTAATCATAACACCTCATCATTTTTGTGTGTGAACATTCAACCTGTGTTAAATTGAGTAAAATACCAGTTANGTGTGAAATTTTACTGACAAACAAAATATTAATTGTGAAGCTCTAACTCTTAAGCAAAATAAAATATAAAAGTAATTTAAAAATTAATCATAACACCTCATCATTTTTGTGTGTGAACATTCAACCTGTGTTAAATTGAGTAAAATACCAGTTACTTAGACTCTGACAGAAGGTCAAATTAAGTGAATAATTTGAGTTATATTTTCAGAAAAAAATGGCTATATTATTTTAAGTAATTGCAGTAGCAATCTAACAAGTTAGTTCATAAGTTGATTCCTCAAAGAGACTCTCAACTGACACATTACTGAACAGAGAACAATAAGTTGTAATCCCCAAATCAATTACTTGTATGTTACCAGTTTCTCAACAATATTTCACGTACTTCATTTCTAAAGAATACTTTTCTCTATAATCTACCATTTTGTGATGAGTTAAATTAGTTAACAAATGTTGTTATTGTTTAGACCCTTAAGTTGTGTCCCACTCTTTTGTGACCCCATGGGCTGTAGCCCACCAAGATCCTTTGTCCATAGGATTTCCCAAGCNAGGATGAGATGGCTGGATGTCATCACCGACTTGATGGACATGAGTTTGGGAAAAACTCCAGGAGCTGGTGATGGACAGGGAGGCCTGGCGTGCTGCAGTTCATGGGATCGCAAAGAGTCAGACCTGACTGAACGACTGAACTGAACTGAACTGAGCCTGAAGTGGCCCCTAAGTGTTCAAATGAACAGAGGAGTCACATTTCTCTCACTTTAAATAAAAACCTGGAAACAATAAAGCTTAGTGAAGAATAAATATCAAAAGCCAAGACAGGCTGGAAGCTAGGCCTTTTGCACCAAACAGTTAGCCAGGCTGTGAGTGAAAAGAAAATGTTCTTGAAGAAAATTAAAAATGCTACCCCAGGAAACACACGAATAAGATAAAAGAAAGCAGTTTCATTGTAGATATGGGGAAGGTATTAGTGTGTGGACAGAAGATCAAACTATCCACAGGTTTCCCTTAGGAGCTACAACTGCCATAGATAGTGAACCGTCTGATGAATCAGAGCAAAATAAATGAGAACCTCCTAGAAAAAGTTCACCATTCTAGATAACATTAAGAATGTTTGTGGTTCACTGAAGAAGTCACAATATCAACATTAACAGGAGTTCAGAAGTTCATTCTTCATGGATGACTTTGAGGAGTTTGAACTTCAGTGGAGAAAGTAAATGCAGATGTGGTGGATATAGCAAGAGAATTAGAAGTGAAGCCTGAAGATGGAACTGAGTCACTTCAATCTTATAAGAAAACTTTAGCAGAAGAGGAGTTGCTTCTTATAGATGAGTTAAGAAAGTGATTTCTTGAGATGGAATTTCTAACAGTGCTATGAAGTTTGCTGAAATGACAACAAAAGATTTAGAATACAATACCAGCTGATAAAGCACAAGTTTGAGAGAATTGACTCCATTTTGAAAAAAATTCTGCTGTGAGTAAATTGCTATCAAACAGCAGTGTGTGCTACAGAGAAATAGATCATGAAAGGAAGAATCAATCATTGCAGCAAACTTCAATCAGACTTCCCAGGTGGCTCTGTGGTAAAGAATATCCCTGCTAATGCAGAAGATGCAAAAAATGCAGGTTTGATCCCTGGATTGGGTAGATCCTCTGAGGTAGGAAATGGCAACCCACTCCAGCATATTTCCCTGGAAAATTCCATGGACGGAGGAGCCTGAGGGCCTAAAGTCCATGGGGTCTTAAAGATTTGGACACAACTGAGCAACTGGGCACAGACTTCATTATCTTACTTTTTAAAAAATTTCTGCAGCCACTCCAACCTTTAGGGACTACTACAGTAATCAGTTATCAGTCATCCACAGCAAAGCAAGACCTGCACTAGCAAAAAGATTAGGACTTGATCAGATAATACATCACATTATTTATTTATTTATTTTTAATATAAATTTATTAGTTTTAATTGGAGGCTAATTACTTACAATATTGTAGTGGTTGTGCCATGCATTGACATGAATCCCCCATGGGTGTACATGTGTTCCCCATCCTGAACCCCCTTCTCAGCTCCCACCCTATCCCATCACTCTGGGTCATCCCAGTGCCCTAGCCCTGAGCACCCTGTCTCATGTATCAAACTTGGACTGGCGATTCATTTCACATGTGATTCTCCCAAATCAACTCACCCTTGCCCTGTCCCACAGAGTCCAAAAAATTGTTCTATAAGTCAGTATCTCTTTTGCTGTCTCCCATATAGGGTTATGTGAACTGTGAACTTCCAGATATTCAAGCTGGTTTTAGAAAAGGCAGAGGAACCAGAGATCAAATTGCCAACATCCTCTGAATCATCAAAAAAGCAAGAGAGTTCCAGAAAAACATCTATTTCTGCCTTATTGACTATGCCAAAGCCTTTGACTGTGTGGATCACAGTAAGCTTTGGAAAATTCTGAAAGAGATGGAAATATCAAACCACCTGACCTGTCTCTTGAGAAACCTGTATGCAGGTCAGGAAGAAACAGTTAGAACTGGACATGGAACAACAGACTGGTTCCAAATAGGAAAAGGAGTACTTCAAGGCTGTATATTGTCACCCTGCTTATTTAGGGTGAGAAACGCTGGGCTGGATGACGCACAAGCTGGAATCAAGATTGCCAGGAGAAATATCAGTAATCTCAGATATGCAGATGACACTGCCCTTATGGCAGAAAGTGAAAAGGAACTAAAGAGCCTCTTGATGAAAGTGAAAGAGGAGA
>SJYV01021051.1:467372-493931 GCA_006410875.1 Neotragus pygmaeus | reverse complement strand
CAGATATGCAGATGACACTGCCCTTATGGCAGAAAGTGAAAAGGAACTAAAGAGCCTCTTGATGAAAGTGAAAGAGGAGACTGAAAAGTTGGCTTAAAGCTCAACATTCAGAAAACTAAGATCATGGCATCTGGTCCCATCACTTCATGGCAGATGGATGGGGAAACAGTGGAAACAGTGGCTGACTTAACTTTTTTGGGCTCCAAAATCACTGCAGATGGCGATTGCAGCAATGAAATGAAAAGACGCTTAATCCTTGGAAAGAAAGTTATGACCAACCAGATAGCATATTCAAAAGCAGAGACATTACTTTGCTAGCAAAGGTCCATCTAGTCAAGGCTATGGTTTTTCTAGTGGTCACGTATGGATGTGAGAGTTGGACTATAAAGAAGGCTGAATGCTGAAGAATTGATGCTTTTGGAGTGTGGTGTTGGAGAAGACTCTTGAGAGTCCCTTGCACTGCAAGGAGATCCAACCAGTCCATCCTAATGGAGATCCGTCCTGGGTGTTCATTGGAAGGACTGATGCTAAAGCTGAAACTCCAATACTTTGGCCACCTCATGTGAAGAGCTGACTCATTTGAAAAGATCCTAATGCTGGGAAAGATTGAGGGCAGGAGGAGAAGGGGATGACAGAGGATGAGATGGTTGGATGGTATCATCGATTCGATGAGCATGAGTTTGGGTTAACTCCAGGAATTGGTGATGGACAGGGAGGCCTGGCATGCTGTGGTTCATGGGGTGGCAAAGAGTCGACATGACTGAGCGACTGAACTGAACTGATATAGGGTTATCATTACCATCTTTCTAAATTCCATATATGTGCCTTAGTATACTGCATTGGTGTTTTTCTTTCTGGCTTACTACACTCTGTATAATAGGCTCCAGTTTCATCCACCTCATGAGAACTGATTTTAGTATTAAATTATTTTTTTTTTTAGGCATGGGTCTATTCTATCGATAGACACAAATAGGCAGACTTAAACAGGCAATTAAGAATATTCAATAGTATTATAAAAGTTTAACTAAAAATTAATTGCAGTAAGTGAGAGAGACTTGACTCTGTTGGAACAAAAGATGGGAGTTGTTTAAGCACTGGGTGGAAATGAATTTAAGCAAACTCCAGGAGATAGAGGAGGATAGAGAAGCCTGGCATGCTGCAGTCTCTGCGGTAGCAAAGAGTTGGGCATGATTTAGTGACCGAATGACAACGAGCTAGTAGAAAAACCCTGTGGGACATTAAAGGAAAGGTTTGCTATTGTGATTCTATGTGCTAGTGTTTGGTTGCTCAGTCACGTCTGACTTTTGTGACCTGTGGAAGGTAACCTGCCAGGCTCCTCTGCCCATAGGATTCTCCAGACAACAATGCTGTAGTGGATTGCCATGCCCTTCTCCACAGGATCTTTCTGACCCGGGGATTGAACCTGGGTCTCCTGCATTGCAGGTGGATTCTTTACTGTCTGAGCCACCAGGAAAGCCTGCTGAAAGGTGCTTTTCAAAGATAGGCTCCTAACCTCCCACAGAGATTGGGAGGTCAGGTTGATATCTTTCTTGAAGATTACATTTCAAAGGGATGGCTTCCAGTTCCTTAAGAAAGACATTCCTGGGTTGCAACACTGGCAAGAGGCTATGAGAAGATTGCATCTCAAAGGGGCAGAGAAAAATTTACAATTGGAAGTTTACTAAAGCAAATGCTGTAAGTAAAGAGAGGTCAAGTGCTTGTTCAGGAAGAAATCTCTCTAACATGTATTCAAGCTGAGAACATTAAGGTCTTCTTGGAATGTAAACAAATAAACAAACCAAGATTGTGCTGATACAATTTATACTTTCATATAGTATGCCAGCATCATCACTAGCCTATATACTTTCTTCTAACTTTAACCTTTCTAACTTTGTGAATTTTAGGGTTATAATTTGGGAACTAATGAATATATGACATATGTTCTCATGCAATACTTATTTATAATACATTACTTGGTTTGTCATCACATTTATTATACAACTTCAGTCTCTCGAACCTCAGATACACAACTTAAAATTGAAAGATTTCTGTGTAACTGAAACTAATTGGTAGATTTTTAGAAAATCTTATATATTACATAAAAATAAAAATATTTTCATGGAAAGCAGATGTAAATGCCCTTTGCAGAACTAAGTAACAAACACATGTTTTTAATAGATTCTGTGACAAATAATAGCCCTTAGATTTCATCAGTGTAGTACAATACAAATAAACAAATCTGCTTTCATGGGAGAAAGATTGACAACAAACACAAAATTAATAGAAAAGCATTTACATAATACTAGTATGACAGTTGATATTCATTTAAAAGGGTAATATCCAGAAATTATGGTTATTTATAATATAGTCAGAGTTCCCAGGTGGCACTAGTGATAAAAAAAATTAAAAAAAACCTGCCTCCCAATGCCAGATATGTGTGTTTAATCCCTGGATCAGGAAAATCCCCTGGAGGAGGAAATGGCAACCCACTCCAGTATTCTTGCCAGGAAAATCCCATGGACAGAGGAGCCTGGTGGGCTACAGTCCATAGGGTCACAAAGAGTCAGACATGCACATAATACAGTTATAGTTCTCATGGAGGAAAGTAAAATTGCCAAGTACTTGGTGTAAATTCTTACAAATTCATGCCTCTGCATTTCTGTCTCTGCCAGTGTCTCTGCCATTGTGGTGTTAAGTGACTTTAGAGGAGCTGATTAATCTTTCCTCTTTGCCTTGGCTTTTTCATCCATTACATGTGCCTACAGGGAGATTTGTTGGACTAGCACATAAAAAAGTTCCATCAAAGCATCAAATTTCAAGCCAGAGGAAGAATACAAAATAAAAGTGATGCCCAACAGCTTTGCTTTCAGGAACACTTTTATTTCTAACACCTGCACTTCACATCAAATAGTAACATACAGTTGCCTTTGGGACTATCAGGGGAGTGCACATGTTGATGCCAACTCTTCAGCCTTTCGGGATCATAATGTGGGCAAAATTCATTGTGATTATTATTGTAACATCACTTTAAATAGTCATGCTCCAACAAATTATCATTAGCAGGGGATGGAGTGGCATGGAGTAATATGAGGAATATCACAGAGAAGAGTGGAAACCGATAAATAAGAGCAATTCCCATTATTGTCTACTGAAGAAAGGAAGCAAGACATGGTAATGTGTAGAAAAAATACTGGCATGCATAGAAATTAATCACTATTTTTTTCTTATTCCTTCCTTTTAGTCTATGAGATGTGATTGCCAGATGTCAAATTATCTTATTAGGACAACTACACAGACAAGCACATGCTCCAGGCCTTTGATGATCAACAGCATAGCTGCTAACTTTATAAGTCTACTTTGCACTTGAAATGTGGCTAATCTAGATTGAAAAGTGGTGTAGTTATGAATTTTACACATGAAATTAGAAGACTTGAACAGAATGTGAATGATTTGTCTTACTTCGTTGGATTGTTATAACAGAATACCATAGTCTGGGTTGCTTATGTGCTGTGCTGTGCTAAGTAACCCTTTATTTGGTAAGAAAGGGTCTTTACTGATGGAATTCATAATCTTGAGATGAGATCATCGTGGGTAGACCCTATAGCAAACAACAATGACCTTATTAGAGGTACTAGAGAAGCAGCTGGAGAAGACACTGGGGACCCACTCCATGACTCTTGCCTGGAAACTCCCATGGACAGAGGAGCCTGGTAGGCTGCAGTCCATGGGGTCGCTAAGAGTCAGACATGACTGAGCGACTTCACTTTCACTTTTCATTTGCATGCATTGGAAAAGGAAATGGCAACCCACTCCAGTGTGCTTGCCTGGAGAATCCCAGAGACGGGGGAGCCTGGTGGGCTGCCGTCCATGGGGCCGCACAGAGTCGGACACAACTGAAGCGACTTAGCAGCAGCAGTAGCAGCAGAGAACAGCTAGAGATTAGAGGAGAAGGCCATGTGAAGACAGACAGAGTTTAGATTTATGCAGTCACAAACCAAAGAAGATCTGGAGTGACCAGAAATTGGAAGAGCCAACGTATGTTCCAGAGCCTTCAGAAGTGTGGCCCAGCCAATAACTTGGCCTTGGACTTCTGTCCTCATAAATCATAAAGCAATAAGTTTCTCTTTTCTTAAACAACCAATGTTGTGGAAGTCTGTTATAGCAGCCATAGAAAGCTGACCAAATCACCAAATTCTATTCATGCTGCCAGTGAAGTATTCTGTCCCTCAAAAAGTAACCCTATGCCTTCCATAGGATTTTTTAGTCATTTCCTGTCATATCTGTTATTTTCTTCTATATAGAATATACTCACTAATCTTTTGTATTTACTTCCTAGAATATTTGTGCATTGAGGAAAGTAATAATACTTCTTACATATCTCTGTTCCATAGTACCTATGATAGTGCCTCATATATGGTACAAAATTCTAATAAATATTTTGCAAATATTTTACAGACAAAATTGTAAAATCTGCTTTGAAACACTTTTTTAATTCTTCTAAGTTCTTCGTGTGTCAACAAGAAGTACAGTGATTTTAATTTTAATATAAAGAATACTTTTGAAATGTAAGATTTAAATATGTATATTTCATTTCACTCTTTCTCTCTTTTATATATATACATATATACATATGTCCTCCAGATGAGGTACATTGAAAAATTTATTTGATTTATTTGCTTTTTTAAATGAAATACTTCAGTGGGAATTTTTAAAATCTTGGTTCTATATAATAATGATTTCAAAGCTAGCAAGGGCTTGAAATGAAAATATTATATCTTGAAGTATAATCATAATTTTTGCACACATTCTATCTGAAATATGAACTGTTGAGACAACCTCTGTGTTAAGAAAGTAAACTGTATCATGTAGGTGAGATAACTTTCTGTAAGACTATTTAAAGGAAAGGTGTAGGTTGTGTATTTTCTTTAAATAATACTGTATACTGCTATCCTTTTGCAAAGCTGCATAAGCACAGTAGGACATCTCTTATGAAATATATTTTTGGGTTGAATAGTTGCTCACAGAGGATTGGTAACAACATAATTATATAATGTATCAGACAATATCTTAGTAAATGTTTATATAATGGCTGATTGCTGAGATAAGAAAACACAAAGTGAAAATAGAACTCTCACCTCACTTTAAAAGATACATGTCAACTATTTTAATGTAATTTCAAAAATTTCAGGTTATACAACTTAACATGGTATGTGTACAAAGTAGGAGGCACCATTTCCATCAGTATAGAGTTTCCCCCCAAAAGTGTTTGATCTTATCCTCAAGGTAAATATATTTTGTCACTGAAGTTCCTACACAGTTCTTCCACTTGAAGGAAGTAAATGTTATTAAAAAAAAATACTGGTACTAGAGTAAAAAACAAAACAACAACAAAAAATTAAATTATCAACCATTGTATTCTTATTCAGTTAGCATATTATGTTGTGTATCTGGCATATAGTAGGGTCCTTCATAAATGTTTATTAAGTAAATCAATCTTGCTATCCATCAACTATCAATTTTAGAAGACAAAGTTGCATGTTTCTTTTTTTGAAATAATTGTAATATGATTTTATAAAATAAATTTGCTGGCACATTACTCTTGTAATAATTGCCTTTTATAACAGTATCTGAATGACTACATGTTTTTCAATATGCTTCAATAGCACAAATATATTACTGTTATTTATCTGCATTGATACTCCATCTTCTTTCCTTCTGTCACAAAGGAATTTTTGCTTTTATGTTTTCTGGTTCTCTCTCCTCCCACTTGAAAAGGATTGCCTGCTAAGTTGCTTCAGTTATATTCAACTCTTTGTGACTCTATGGACTGTAGCCCGCCAGGCTCCTCTGTCCACGGCATTCTCCAGGCAAGAATATTGGAGTGGGTTGCCATGCCCTCCTCCAGGAGATCTTCCCAACCTGGGAATGAACCCATGGCTCTTATGTCTACTGCATTAGCTGGCAGATTCTTTGCTAGTAGCGCCACCTGGGAAGCCCTGAAAAGGATTATCACTCTGTTACTGAGTTCCTGCCATCTCACTTGTATACTTAGCTGTTTCCTATTTATAACACAAATTCTATGTCTTTATATAGATTGAAGTCTATTCCATATTCTTAAATCTCCCTTAACATTCTATTTTGGTTCTCATTCTTTGTTACAATTTACTCCATTTTAAACTTATTTCTATTTTCACCCATGGTCTTTAGAGATAAGAGACTCAGGGTTATGGAACAGTTGGATAGTAATTCTTCATCTTGAAGATTCACATGCTATGTCAATTGTGTGAATTAGCCCCCCTCTGCTTTATGTGTCTGAGCCCTGTGGTTTCAGTTTCTTATTGGTGAATTATTTATTTTCAAGTCATTGTCTTGAAATGTTGTCAGGCTCCCTCTGTCTCACTCAGTCTTGTGGAGGAAATCTTACAGCTTTCTTTTATTAAAGGCACAATCTCTCAAGACTTTGTTTCCTGCAAGAATGTCATCCCTGTGGCTCCTCATATTATGTAGCCTACTGCCTCAAATCTCTGGGCATTACTCTCAAGACCTCAAATCTCCATGTTACAACCAGGGCTGGTTGCTCTGCCATTCTGTTTCAAATTGGGTATTTGGGGATTTTTATTCTCTATTTAACCCACTCCACTACCCTTGCTTGGAAAATACCACGGATGGAGGATCCTGGTAGGCTACAGTCCATGTGGTCACAAAGAGTCAGACATGACTGAGCAACTTCACTTTCACTTTTCATTCTCTATTCTTGAGACACTTATTCACTTAACTCTCATGGATCCTCTATTGCTTGGCTCCTTTTTCTTTTTTTGGTTTACTCTTATTTTAGTGCCACACATTTTGCATTAGCTCCTTAGGAAGAAAAGGTGAATAAAGGTGAATTCTTGAGACCTTGGATATTTGGCAATATCCAATAGGAATATTTGATGGAATAGTTGTCTTGGCATGGAATGTTGGATATTTGCCTATAAATATTAAAGGCTTTCCTTAATTTCTACTTTACATATGGCTCTAGAAGATTCTTAAATCATTCTTATTTGTGAACTTCTGAATCAAAAGAAAGAAGTTAAGAAACTAAGAGGTGAAGATTTTAGCAGAATCACCTGGCCTGGACTAAACTAACCCATGCTCAGTCACTAAGTTGTGGTCCTACTCTTTGTGAGTTCATGGACTATAGTCCTCCAGGCTCCTTTGTCCTTTGAACTTTCCAATCAAGAATACTGGAGCCAGTTGCTATTTCCTATTCCAGGGGATCTTCCCTAAACCAAGGGTTGAACCTGTGCCTCTTGCATCTCCTGATTGGCAGGCAGATTCTTTACCCATTCTTTATCCTTGTATAAGGCTAGACTCTATAATATTAAACTGAAAAATAAATGTTAGCTAGTAACAAACTCATAAGCTACCACTATCCTCATATACTTCCCCACTCCATTTCCTCTTCACTATCAATGAGCAGAAGAGCAAAACAAGATCTCCCCTGTGAATTAGTAAAGTGATCAAGAAGATTTGCAGACAAAACTCATAACACTGATATCGCTCAATTTTCTTTTAAGGTTCCCCTTTATTTTAACGTTATTTTCAACATATTATAATTTTGTCCTCAAGTATGAATGGTGACCTGTGTAGAATCATGGTACATTCATGATTTTAGAGTCATCAAAAATTAGAAATTATCTCTTTATTCTACTGATAAGAAATTCAAAATGCAGAAAAGAAAGCATAGTTATGTAATTTTGAACTGTTGGTAACCTTGTTGTGAATATTATTTGTTTAAATGAAATATCCTTGCTTGCTATGGAAAGTAGAATTTTGAAAGCATATTGTTCAATTTCTAACATAATTGTTTGCTAGCTTTGGGACCTTATTAAGTTAATTGACATCTCTGAGCATTGGTGTCTTCCTGTGAAAAATGAGACTACTACTAGCTAGTGTGCAATTTTGTGTTAAGAGAAAATAATACATGTGAAAGCTTTATTAGAAGCTTATAAATATATTACTATTAGTATTATTACTAATAATCAAAATTAAAGCAAAATATTTCAAGTTTTAAGCATTCATAAAGTGAGTTTCTTAAAACATTGGATCACTGTGTGAGTTGGGAAATGAATTTCAGCATTTTCCTTTTTCAGAGAATGCTATCTTTGAAACATATAGCTGTGAACTCCAGGAATTAATTTTCCAAAGTCAGCATAGACACAAATAAGAACACATGATATAATTAAAAAGGAAAGCACCATGCTGTTACATCAGAAGCAGAGTGCGAACAAAAAAGTAAGGATGTCACTTATTAATAGGAATCAGGAGGAAACAACTTTTTAAAAAAATTAAGAAAAAATGAAGAACTGAAATAGCTCTTAGCTTGCAATGCTTGAGCACTTCAAAAATTTTATGTTACTGTTGAAACAGCAGAAGAGCCACCAGAGTGCCTCCAGGCTTTAAAGACAATATTTTCCACTCCCTACTTTTGAAAAACATGCACTTCCTAATTTCCAGAATTTAAATTTACCTGTGCAATAACTGGGCTTCCCCAGTGGCTCAGTTGTAAAGAACCTGCCAGCCAATGCAGGAGACATAAGAGATGTGGTTCAAATCCTGGGTCGGGAAGATCCCCTGGAGGAGGGCACACCAACCCACTCCAGTATTCTTGCCTGGCGAATCCCATGGACAGATGAGCCTGGCAGGCTATGATCCATAGTATCACAAAGAGTCGGACACAACTGAAGCGACGTAGCATGCATGTACAGGAATTAACAGGAACAGAGATAATGAGCATACCTTTCATGATACTTAGCTTCCTTTTTACCACTACCTTTGTCAGAGGGAGGATCAGTAGTAAATCTCCAGTAAACAGTATTTATTTCATTTTATGTGCAGTTGTTGATATATATGTAGATGTACTAGTTAGCTTTTGCCAGATAACAAATTATTTCAAAATGGAATGGCCTGAAACAGCCATCTATTTTATCATATGCTTTTGTGGCTGAGAAAGTCAGCCACATCTTGGCTGGGTTCTCTCACGGTCTCTTAAAAGACTGCAATCAAGGTGACAGCCAAAGCTGTGATCTCAGTTAAAGGCTCAACAGACTTGGCAGGTTTGGAAGCAGGAAGAATCAGCTTTCCGGCTCAGTCACTGTCATTGACAGGATTCATTTCCTCACTCCCTCAGTTCCTTGACACATAGCCCTCTCTAAAGGGCAGTGCACAGTGTGGAAGCTGGCTTCAGTGAAGCAAGTGAGAGAGCAAGAGAAGACAAGCAAGAAAGAAACCAGTGTTGTTGTCTAATCTGTGAGCTTTTCGCTGTAGTCTGTCCCTTAGAAGTAAATCCCTAGATCCAGCCCTCATGCAGGAGCATGGATCGTGTACAGTCCTAGAATACTTAGAAGGTGAAGGTCATTGAGAGCTTTCATAGAAACTGACTGGCACAACAGACCACAAATAGATACATAAATATGTACATATACACAAAAACATGCAAACAGAAACTTGTTCATGTTAAATACTTAGTAACTCATCCATTTTAAAGTGTCTTATTTCTTCTAATCAGTCCTTTTGGTTGCATGAAAAATGTTTAGATTTAGATAACTACAACTGTTAACTGAAGTATTCTTGAAAATTTATATTTCCTAATTTCACTTTTATGAATGATGTCATTTCTAAAATTTGTAGAGAAAATAAAGAGTAATGTTTGCCTAAAGAATGGTGTTTAGACAAAGTATAACCCAGTTTCAGTTGGCTACAGATTATGTCTTTGTTACATTTATTTTCAATTGCTTATATTTTTCTAAAAAAATAATTTCAAGTTTTCAAGTATTTGGACAAAGTATTTTTAAAACATTAGTTACTTCACATATTCTACAAACATTATTTCCATGTTATGAGGTTCTAGTAACTTGCTTGTTGTTGTTTAGTCACTAAACCATGTCCAACTCTTTTGCAATCCCATGGACTATACCCCGCCTGGCTCCTCTGTCCTTGGAATTACCCAGGCATGAATAGTGACAATTAATTAATTTCTTAAAAAGTATGTGTAGAAATCCTTGTTACATATGAATATGAAAGTAGAAAAAAGAGTAATAAGCTTAAATTATTATCAAAGGCAATAGAGGAAAAAGTTAAACTGAGTATATTGGCTATTTTACCAAAAAAGAAGTTTAAGGTCAACATTACTATGATTAATATATTTCAGAGAAAACATATAGCTATGTTTTAACATTAAAAATAGCTTACTGCCATTGAATGTTGAATAATCATCTCATATTCCTCTGAGGGCATTCTAATAGCAGAGGTGTCTTACATTTCTTCTACTAAAGGAATTCACATTTTCTGGCTCATGGCTAATGATACCCATAATAAGAGCAAATTTCACATAAATATCAAGTTTGTTACATTTACAGAGGCACTTTGGTAGACCAAGCTCAGGAGGATATCAGTTCATTTTGAGAAATTCTCTTTGGAGTTCTGATAAGTCAATTATTAAAGAAAGTAATTATCCAAAAGCTGAGGTGAAATTCAGAACACCATATTTAATGAGCCCTGTCAATCATCAATGAGAATAAAGGGGACTCAGGTATAACTAAGCACATAAATTCCCTAACTTCATGAAACATATATTCTAATGGTGGTAGATAAGAAAAAAGTAAGTAACACATCATTTGTTAGAATATAATAAGTGCTATATGGAAAAATAAAGAAGAAAAGGTAAGGTATAGGAGAAATATCAGTTACCTCAGATATGCAGATGACACCACCCTTATGGCAGAAAGTGAAGAGGAATTAAAGAACTCTTTGATGAAGTTGAAAGAGGAGAGTGAAAAAGCTGGCCTAAAATTCAGTAGTCAAAAACAAAGATCATGGTATCCAGTCCTATCACCTCATGGCATATAGTTGGGGAAACAATGGAAACAGTGAAAGATTTTATATTCTTGGGCTCCAAAATCAATGAAGATGGTGACTGCAGCCATAAAATTAAAAGACACTTGCTCCTTGGAAGAAAAACTGACCAACCTAGACAGCATATTAAAAAGACATTACTTTGCAAACAAAGGTCCATATAGTGAAAGCTATGATTTTTCCAGTAGTCAGGTACGAATGTGAGAACTGGACAATAAGAAGGCTAAACACTGAAGAATTGATGGCTTTTGAACTGCAGTGTTGGAGAAGACTCTTGAGAGTTCCTTGTACAGCAAGGAGATTAAAGTAATCAATTCTAAAGCAAATCAACCTTGAGTATTCATTGGAAGGACTGATGCTGAAGCTGAAGCTCCAATACTTTGACCATCTGATGTGAAGTGCCTGGAAAAGACCCTGATGCTGGGAAAGATAGAACATAGGAGGAGAAGGGGATGACAGAAGACAAGATGGTTGGGTGGCCTCACCGACTCAAAAGACATGAGTCTAAGCAAGCTCTGGGAGATGGTGACGGACAGGGAAGCCTGTTGAACTTGGGGCTTCAAAGAGTTGGACATGACTGAGTGACTGAACAACAACAAAGGTATGGTAGGGGATAATGATTATGGGTTAGAATTTCAATCTGAAGGATACTATCAGTAATCCGGTGACCTTTGAGAAATGACCTGAAGAAAATGAAAGCCATGTCATGAAATTCCTGGGGTGGGGGGAACACTTTCCAGGCAAAAGGAAAGAGCAAAGACTTTGAGTATGGAGTGTACTCAGTAGGCTCAAAGCTCAGCAAGGAGCTTAGGGAGACTGAATGGGAGAGATGACTAGATAGAATAAGAAGCAAGAGAAGTAACAAGGCTCAGACCAAGCACGATCTTAGAAGCCATTGGAAGACATTGGTTTATATCATATTTGCTCACCCTTAGTTGTATCAGAGAAATCAAAGTTAAAACCAAACAAATATCATTCCATATCACTAGAGTAGAAAAACTGGTTCATAATTACAAACATTGGTGAGCATTTGAATGAACACCAATTACTGCTGGTAGAAAAACTGGTTCATAATTACAAACATTGGTGAGTATTTGAATGAACACTAATTACTGCTGGTAGAATTCTAAATTCTAGAACAGTTTTGGAAAGAAATGCATTTACTCCTGACACAGCAACTGCATTTCTAACTTTATAGAGAAACACTTTTATATGTACTCCAGAAGAAATACACAAGAGGATGTTCCTGATGGTATTATTATATTTACTGTATCAAAAATTGGAAACAACCCAAAGGACTTAAAAGTCACACAATGAACTGTTGTATAGCAGAGAAAATAAATGAACTAAAGCTATGAGAAACACAAACTTTGCATCTATAATATTAAATAATTGGGACTCTTTGGTGGTCTAGTGGCTACGACGCTATGCCCCCAATGCAGGGGGCCATGGTTAGATCCTTGGTCAGGGAACTTAGATCTCACATCTCTATGAGATCTAAGACTAAGAGTTTGTGTGCCACAACTAAACAGTTTGCATGTCACAATAAAGATGTGAGATCCTGCATGCCACCGCTAAGACCCAATGCAGCCACACAAATAAATACTTTAAAATAGTAATATAAGTTACTATATTCAGAATAATATCATTTTTAAATACTTAACAACAAATGGATGGATAAACATTTATTTTGTTTGTGGTATAAAGGATAAGATATAAGATAAATAAATAAATGGAATAAAGGATAAGAAATAACAGTTACAAATCTCTTAATAATAACCTGTTGGGAGATAGCTGGGGGATAAAATGGGGGAGAAGTAAATAACAATATGTGGTTATCATTACTGTTCTTGTTCCAAAATTGAGTATATAGTTCATCAGTATTGCAAAGGCTTGTTATGTATATCAAATATTGTTAAGTAGATCCCTTAAATATAAGTAATAACACAAGCATAATAAAATTTATGTAATGCCAGATGACTCAATTATATCATATTACTGTAGATTCAGATTTAACATTTTACTAAAGCATGCTATTAGTTTCCTGCGGTTTTTATAACATACTACTATAACCTCAATAGCTTGAAGCAACAGAAATTCTCATAACCGTATGAGCTAGAAGTCCTAAACCTGGCAGGCCCTCACTCTCACTGGGAGTGAATCTATTCTTGGCTTCTCCCAGCATCTGGCAGTGGCGGACGCTGGGCTTTATTTGGTATGTGGCCAAACCTCTACAATCTCCGCCTTTATCTGCATATTGTCTTCTTCCCTGTCTATGCGTTTTCTTCTCTTTTACCTATCTATAATTATCGATTTAATATCTTTACAGCGTAAACTATACTGGGGGCTTCCCAGGTAGCTCATTGCTAAAAGAGCTTCCCTGCTAATGCAGGAGACACCAGTCATATCCCTGGGTTGGGAAGATTCCCCTGAAGAAGGAAATGGCACCCATTCCAATATTCTTGCCTGGGAAATCCCATGGACAGAGGAACCTGGCGGTCTATCAGACTGAGCAACTAAAACAACAAGCAGCAATCTATCTCCAGTCTCTAATGCCTTTCTATTTTAAGGAAATTTGTTATTGGATTGAGAGAATAGCATTGTACATTTTACATTACCATATGTAAAATAGGTAGCCAGTGGGAGTTCAATGTATAATGAAAGGACCCCAAAGCCAGCGCTCTGTGACAACCTAAAGGGGTGAGAAGGGGGTTCAAAAGGGAGGGGACATGTGTATACCTAAGTCTGATTCATGTTCATGTATGGCAAAAACCATCACAATATTGTAAAGAAATTGCTCATCCTAATAATCCAGGACTATGTCACTTAAAAATCATTAATTTATTCACATCTGCAAAGTTCCTTTTTCCAAATAACATTGACAATCACAAGTTCCAGGGATTTGCCCTTATATTCAGAATCTAAAAATAAATGATGCAAATGAACTTATTTACGAAACAGAATCTCATAGACTTTGAGAACAAACTTATAGTTGCCATGGGGCAAAGATGGGGGAAAGTATAGTTAGGGAGTTTGGGACCCACTTCAGTACTCTTGCCTGGAAATCATGGACGGAAAAGCCTGGTGGGCTGCAGTCCATGGGGTCGCTAAGAGTCGGACACGGCTGAGCGACTTCCCTTTCACTTTCACTTTCATGCATTGGAGAAGGAAATGGCAACCCACTCCAGTGTTCTTGCCTGGAGAATCCTAGGGACAAGGGAGCCTGGTGGGCTGCCATCTATGGGGTCGCATAGAGTCAGACACGACTGAAGCTACTTAGCAGCAGCAGCAGCAGAAGCAGCATGTACACACTGCTATATTTTAAACGGGTAACCAACAAGGAGCTACTTTATAGCACAGGAAACTATGCTCAACATTATGTGGCAGCCTGGATGGAAAGGGAGTTTGGGGGAGAATGGATACCTGTATATACATGTCTGAATCTCTTTGCTGCATATCTTTAACTATTACAATATTGCTAATCAGCTATACTCCAATAGGAAATAAAAAGTTTAAAATACTTTAAAATAATTTTTAAAAAACTAAATAAAGTGAATAAAGTGTATATTATACTTGTAAAGTATTAGTAATGATATTTATTTTTAAAAAGTTTCAGGGACTTGATTTGCATGTCTTTTGCAGGGATATTTTTCATCTTACCACACATAATTATGATATTCAATGATTATTACTTGACTAATCAATTTAACAAATGGAAATGAAGTCTTTCACAATCATTAAATATATTCCTTAAATGTGCTATATAGGGTAGACAAATTTTATAAATTTTATAACTGTGTAAAAATCTGCTAGATGGTATGTCTACCTGCTCCTCTGAAATCCTGCACATCCATTTCATAAATCATAGAGCTTAAAACTATCTCAGTTGCTGGAGGTCGGTTACTGGCTTTCCTTGCCTCTAGGCACAGCTACATGGGTGAGAGGTATCTATTCTGTTCTTAAAGGTCTCCAGCAAAAGAGATTATATAACCCCTCCCAGCAACACATTTTGGCATTTCAAGCACTGAATATTTAAAATCTAACTCTTACATTCCAGAGGCATGGGAAATAGCAAAAGCTTTACAACTTGCACATTTGCTGAAAAGTTCCAACAGTTGATATAGTGGACAGCATAGATGAGGCAAATAAAGAAATCCAGAATGATGAACAGACTTCTTTTTTATATTATCACTGATACTATGAAACTCAGATACAATCTGGCAGAGGGATATGTTACGATCTTGCTTTTTCCTAGTCTTTTAAGGAAAAAGAAAATGTTTCCCCTTAAAAAACAAAACAAAACAAAACAACTTTAGCCTAAGGTGATTGAAAAATATATTTCAAATTCGTTTCACTCTTGCAAATTTTTGTCTCTAATGCAGGGAAGAGGGAATGATGCTGGACCAAAAGCAAATATAGAAATGAAACTTAAGCACAAAATAATCTAGTTGTTCTAACTCTTAAACTATATAGAAATTCTATGATTCCACTTTATAAGATAAAAAATGAGGATAGATATGTTAAAATCATCTGATATTTTATGAAATGGAAGAAATTTAATCTAGAATGGAATTATTTAACAGCAAAGAAACCCTTGTTCATCTTATTTTCTCTCTTTTATAGTCTCAGGTACTAACATAATTTCCACAGATACATGGCTCCATCAACATTCCACCATGTTCCCAAGGCAAAACTATCACGTGATTCATTGTCTTTGGAAATCAGTGATTTTATAAATAACTGCTTTGTATGTTATTTCAGAGATTGTAAAGGGTGTGGTATGGCTATTCTACCTTCAGAATAAAAGCAGAAAAGGAATATTCTAGGTGTTCCTGGGCTACTACCTAAGTGTGATAAATTTCCATATCCTTGAGATTCAGTACAAAGTAATGCAATCTACTTATCTGTAATACAATCTACTTATCTGTAATGTGTGTACAGTTGTTCAGTCATGTCCAACTCTTTGGGACCCCATGGACTGTAGCTTGCCAGGTTCTTCTGTCCATGGAAGTTTTTAGGCAAGAATACTGGAGTGGGTTGCCATTTCCTCCTCCCGGGTATCTTCCAGACCCAAGGATTGAACCTGCATTGGCAAGCAGATTCTTTACTACTGAGCCATCTGGGAAGTCACCTAAAACTCTTTTAAAAGTTTTTCTGAAAACTTTTATTTGAGAAAGAATTGAGTTGAATTCTGAGTGTTTCTTGATTATTAGTATAAACTATCTATCATTCCTTATATGTATCTTGCTTACAATTTCTGTATTTAATACAATTAATTCAACTCTCTTGATTTTTTAAAAGGTGATCATAATTTGGCAATGTGCCTAATCTTTGATGAAACTGCTTAACCATTGTACACGAAAGACTGCTGTATAGGTAGCATGTTCCTCAGTTATCATGGAGCATGTGATCAATTTAAAGAAAGTGTTAAATCTAAAGAAAGCGAAAGTCACTCAGTTGTGTCCAACTCTTTGTGACCCCGAAGTATCAGAGTTTCAGCTTCAGCATCACTCTTTCCAATGAATATTCAGGACTGATTTCCTTTAGGATGGACTGTCTTATAAATTAGTCCAGATGTGGATGGTTGGGGAAAGGAGACTGAGGAGGGTAACAAACTGTGAACAATGAAATGTCTTTTTTTTTTTCATGATAATGCTCTTAGGAAAATTGTATTTCTACCTTAATGTTAGGTATAGATGAACATGTTTTGAATTGCAAGTATAAAAGACATGCAATCAATTCTTCAGTTGCAAAGTCTTTATTTTGAATGTTCTTCTGTAAGTTAGTTTAGGATAACAGAGTATTTTATGATGGCAAATTTCCCAACAAAATAGTAAAACTTTTAAGTGCAGAGAAATTGTTATTACTTACTAAAGTCTCTGAACATAGAAAATAATTCAGGACAAATCTCAGTCCATTGTTTACTTTTTAATATCTTTCTTTTTGAATTCTTCATCTTGAGAACCCAAATGATTGGCCAGCCTTTTTCCCTTACACTTTCTTTATTATGTTTGACCAGGTATGTTTTCTCAAATAGGTTGAGTAGATTGAACAGGAATAGTAAACCTAGGCAATGAGACAGAAATTTACACAGCAGGAGAAGCATTTGGGGAAATGATAATGAGAGACCATGAGGGTTTTCCAGTACATCATCCCTTTCCTTTAAACACCACTGCTCTACACCCCAAAATACAACTTTAGATTATTTTTTAATGTTGTTTTGTAAACAGTGATATCTGTAATAGTGGAAGAAAAGGGGAAAATAGAAAGAAAATCCTGTTTTGAATATGAGGAGTAAACAAAATGTGTATAAGTCCTTGAAAAACTGCTCACCATAAGCACAGTCTTGAGTTCAAAATCATTGGCCCAAAATAAACTGCTTTGTATACAAAATGTTCATAGAAAGAATGACAATAAATCATATAAACACAAAATTTTTAAAATTTTACTACAGATTGTGATTTCTTTTCAAAATGAATGAAAATCTTGTTTTGAGTCATCATGATAGGTTATCAGAGAAAAGTATACTAAATGGCATATAAATGCAGGTAATATTGAATAAAATATTTGTTGTCAGTGATAGAATAGATGTGATTCACATGTCAGGATGATGTAATCAAGACCCAGGAATGACTTATACAAAGAATTAATTTCTTAACAAATTGAGGGAAAATTGATACTATAGGAAGAATATCACCTAGGGCAGTTTCACAAACTGATGAAAATGGCTTTACAAATGGTAAAAGTATTAGAAGGAAATATTTAAGGCACCAAACCAACTCTTTTTTAATACATCTTGGTTCTATGACTCAAATGTATAAATTACTGAACATACACAGATGTCATCTGAGCAACCAAATGTCTCAGTAAATGTTCTGGAATTGTTGTTTTATAATCATAGCAGTTCACATGTTGAAATTATTTTTGCTTCAGTGTGTATTTTATTAAGGGTTATCTTAGGAAATAAAATTCATCAAGGAAGGGAAGATGTGAAATGACAGATATGTCAATCAGTCTGATGCCTTAATTCCTAAGGTAGCGGTTAGGATTTGGCTAATTGCCTTCTTCTACAACCTATGAAATGGAGAGTATAAAATGTTATAAATTACATTAATTGAATGTTTAAGATTTCATTTTAGTGCTCCTTCTACTTGGTCATTTGCTGGAGAGCTGAGGATCTAGGAAAGCATTAAGAATTGCAGTGTTGTGTCAGCTGATTCTAACTAATCTAGGGAAGGGGAGGGGAAATAGATTTATTCATATAGAACATATTTTAAATATGCTTGCAATGCTTACAAAAAAATTAGTCAATGAAGAAGCTGTTTCTGTGATGGATCTTTACTTACCTCTTTTGATCACCAAAAATAAGATATGGTCATGAAAAGCCAGGAGAAAGAGAGCCTACTTTTAATTTAAAGCTTTAAGCCAAAAGAATGAAAGGATCTTTTGTAGTTGATATGTGGAATAAATTAGCTCATAAGTCTAGGGATTTCTGCACTGGACATGGGGTTGAA
The DNA here is from genome assembly GCA_006410875.1 of Neotragus pygmaeus. NCBI lineage: Eukaryota > Metazoa > Chordata > Mammalia > Artiodactyla > Bovidae > Neotragus > Neotragus pygmaeus. The sequence goes on along the minus strand of SJYV01021051.1, from coordinate 475,521 downwards.
GACTTGCAAATAAATAATGTGATGTTTTCAGCTTCACCTCTCTGCATTTTTTTCTTAAATGACAGGTGTAGTAGATGCCTGAACAAGATCTTTTAATATTCTCAAAACTAAAGGATACACACAAAAAGTAAGGACTTTTTTTTCACATGACATATGTGGGAAATAATCTCCAACAATCAGGTTGAAATATTGCTAAGTCATGAACTTCCCAACAATTATCCTACTTAGGTACTGCATTTTCTAAATTCTGAGGCAAAGTTTACCTAACAGAGGAAAGGAATAGCAAGGCAGAGTATCATACTGATCAAGGTCAGATGCACTAGTTAAAATCAGTTCAAAGTCTAAAAGTGAATAGCAATCAAAATAGCAAAAATATCTGTCTTCAGAGAAAATAGTCAATTTGAAGGTAAGCAGACATTATCACTGAGGTGAGAAGGTGGGAAATTCTTTTTTTTTTTTTGGAAATTTTTTTAAAAGTATCTAAGAATACTTTCCATTAACTTTTTTTTTTCCAAAAAGATTTAATGTTTTTTTCCCTAGATTTAAAATTTAACTGTTTACTCTGAAGAAAATGTCTTGACACTTCTGGAAAACAGACAGATATGATCAATAAGAAAAATGTGACGACTTCATCACTGAGACATTTTGGAAGCTCCTAGTTATGTCTAAAAATTTTCTTGCCAAATTTTGCATTTAAAAACTAAGCAAAACTAGGCAAACAGAACAATCATTCAGTGAATTCTAAGTTAATTATAAAATTATATAGCATGAAATGCTAAAACCAGACCATTCAGATGAAAAATAATAATAATAATCACATGGGACTTTCTTAGCAAGGGCTAAAGTGATCATGGAAGTTAGAGAAATAATTATGCAGAGGAAATATGCCAATAATAGGAGAACAAACTAATGCACAAAACTGGAGGAAATGATATCTACCATTATTATGACAGAGCATAATACAGAATTCCATGATTAAAGTAAAACCATTTGTTCTGTAGTTGTATGTTGCAGATGATACTTTATTGTGTGAAACATGATAAGTTTTTAGCAATGCACATATTTGTAAAATTAAATTAAACATTTATTTTTCAAGTAAAAAAATGTCCTTAGGAAGCAATATTTGGTAAACTTGGTTCCTCTTCAGTTCAATCATTAAAAAAAAAAAAAAATCTGAAGTTACACTATGGGTCTGATGGCTGAAGCTTTCCTTTGGTGAAAGTCTGATTTTAAGTCTGTGATTTAAAACCAAACAATCAGCAAACAAGCAACAAAAATTCTCCAAGGACCAATGTTCTTAAACTCACTTCTTGTTTTGCTTCATTTTTCCATATCTTTTAGGTTTTATATCTGTATAGAGTCAATTTCTTGCAATATCTTGCTGTGAATCTGATAAATTTGCTTTCACGGTACTAGAAACTTAATATTATATCCTCTCAGACATGACTACTATCCAAGTGGGGAATAAGTACAAAAATGACTACAGAGAGTTTATTGGTATGTTGGTACTTTTTTAGGTTATCATTCATTTGTGAAAAGTAAATAGTCAAGAGTCAAGTTAATAGAAGGTACTTTGGAAGATTTCAAGTCCTTCAGGAATGCATTATTTAATGATTTTTTTTTTTTTCTATTCTCCAAGATCTATGGAACTCCCGAACTATGGTAGGTGCAAGGATATGTGTTGGGTGTAGACTACATAATACTCTGTTCTCCCATGGAGTTTTTATTATAGAGTTCAGGTTTCCTTATAAGTCTTAAGACTGCCATTGGTGCTGTTTTTTTGTTTGTTTTTATTTTCTTAAACCTGAGGCTGATTGAAGAAAGTATGTAGCCAGCAGTGTCTGTAACATAAATTAGTTATAAGGTCTGTGATTTGGCTGACAGTAGGAGCAGATCACTTCAGTGTTTGCTGGTTTGTGTTGGCATTATTCTGACTCCAGAGCAGGCAAACACTCTCACAACTTCAGACTAGTGTTACCTAGCCAGCAGATATTTTTCAGGCAGTTATAACATTACATAGCTTCCAATGTATGTAAATATGCACTTGAATACATGCATACAATATAGTGTGTGTGTAAAAATCTCTTCTGCCTGTGCTTTGCTTGTTCTTTTCCATACATGAGTGGGTTTTGTGTTTTGTTTTACTTTTCTCATGATCATTTCAGTGGACAAAAACGGCCATGTCAGATTGACATGTCTGTCTATCAGAGTGATTCTAGGCCATTTAAGAAATATAATCAAGGATGTGATATGATCAGATTTGCATTTTTTGGATCACTTTGGCAGCAGTGTGAACGATGGAGTAGAAGCTATGCTTTTAGAGTCAGGGAAAACATTTAGTCTTTATTTGATTGTCCAGGTGAGAAATAAGGCAATTCTGTGAGGCTGAAGAGAATGTTGTTCAAGATATTTTTATGAGATAAAACTTAATTGTTGTCAAGGGAATAAAATTATGGGGTGGGTGGAGTTTTGCTCGAAGGGTTTGCTAATATAAAGGAGGGTTTAAGAGTTTTCCTCTTGAGTAAACAGGTTGATGTAGAAGTCACTCCCTGGAAAAGGAATGTGGGTGACAGAAGGCAGAGTTTGTCTTGAGGAAAGAGTGGCAAAGACGATTTCAAGCTTGCTAAATTTGTAATTTTTATATGGCAGCAACTGATTAAATGGATGAATTTTCAGCAAGCACTTGATTAAATGAATCTGTCTCAAAAAGAGAAATTCATTGGAAATACAGTTTTGGGACTTAACAGAATAAAAATTAAAATTATAGGTGTTCCTGAAGTCAACAAAGAAAAAGATATATGCTAAAAATAAAGAAACCATCTGCCTATGCAGGAGACATGGGTCCAATCTCTGATCCAGGAAGATCCCACATGCCGCAGAGCAGCTAAACTCCTGTGCCACAATTGCTGAGCCTGTGCTGTAGAGCTCAGAAGGAACAGCTTCTGAAGCCTGCATGCACTAGAATCCGTGCTCCACAACAATGCAAAGCACTCTACAATGAGCCACTGCAATGAGAAGCCTGCATACTACAACTAAAGATTAGCCCCTGCCCACCACAACTAGAGAAAAGTCCACGCAGCAGTGAAGACCCAGCACAACCAAAAATAAACAAATAAATTAAAATATTTTAAAAATAAAGAACCCAAGGACAGGAATTTGGAGAACATGAACAAAGACCAACTTTTGTGTTGGTTGAAGTTTATGAAAAAATACGTAATTGAAAAAGGTTTGAATTGCTGGAAGAGTTGAGAAAATACTTGAATGCAAGCTGAAAAATGAGAGATATTTTAATAAACTTTTCAGAAGAGTGTATCTGCTACTTCGTATCATACCAACAGTTATAGTAGAACCCTAAGTCATATCAACAAAGTGTTATATTAAAATGTGCTGATCTTCCTTTCATTCTCATTGTATTATTTACATGAGTACATGTATCCTGATTACCTGTATTACATGATTTTTTTACATGAAAAAAATTTATATGAAAAATTTTACATCATTGATAATTTGAGAAACAGTGGTTCACAGTCATGCATATCTTCCAAATATGGTCATATATTGATAGAGAATGTGGAAAATTACTTTCATTGATACCACTACCAATTTGATCTCAGGGTGACAGGTACAAGGTTTTAAAAACTAACTTTCTCTTAAAAGATCAGATTTTACAATTAGCAATGATTCTATTAAGGCCAGTTAACTTCTTGAAGTGACAGGCTTAGTTTGTTCTTTTGTGGGGAGATATTCTTGGATTTCTTTGGAAGGAATGATGCTAAAGCTGAAACTCCAGTACTTTGTCCTCCTCATGCGAAGAGTTGACTCATTGGAAAAGACTTTGATTCTGGGAGGGATTCGGGGCAGGAGGAGAAGGGCAAGACAGAGGATGAGATGGCTGGATGGCATAACTGACTCAATGGACGTGAGTCTGAGTGAACTCTGGGAGTTGGTGATGGACAGGGAGGCCTGGCGTGCTGCGATTCATGGGGTCGCAAAAAGTCGGACACGACTGAGCGACTGAACTGAACTGATTCTGCCAAATACCCAAATCTGAATAACCATTGTTTACAGGGCCATTCTTTTATGAAGAATTAAAAGAAGCTGCTCTTTCACCTAGCAACTCACCTGTACATCTGCTTTTCCACCAAAAAACTCATATTTTTGTACCTAAAGACAATGCTCATATTTCCATACTTGGCAGAAGTGTACTTTAAGGTACTTTCTATTTCATTATAAAGAATTTTAAAAAGACACATATGTAGGAATTCAGATTTAGTATAATTTATAAATTTTACTGCTTCATCAGGGCCTTCCTAAGTAAACTTTATTGTTTTTTTTCCAAGATAATATGGTAAAGTGAAAAATAAAAATATATCCTACTATAGTTTGTTAACAGTCACAATGTGTGCCCTTTTCCTCCACCAATTCCTTTCCAACTTCAGTACATCCAGCACAAAAAAAGCAATAACATCATAGTGTTTTGATAAATTTTGACTTTATGGAACCCTGAAAACATCTCAGAGATACGCAGGAATCCATTGACCACACTATGAAAACCACTGAAAAATAATCTAGACAAGATGCAAATATTAAACAGAGACAGAAGGAATGAAAGAAACATGTGAATGTTTTTTGCTCTTTATATATAAAAATAAAGTAGAAGATTATATCTAGGTGAAATCTTATCTTAAGACAAAATAATAGAAAACATGATTTTACTAGGTGCCTTTCAGGACTAAGATTGTTGTTTAAAAGTAAAGATAAAAGCAAATAAAGTAAAACAGGCAATGGTGATATACTCTGTATGCTCTTTATTCTATCATCTTGTTTTTATGACATGTAGGGATGCTAAACATTTCCAGGCTTCTTTGACTTTTCTGTTCTTTTGAATGTGCTGAGCAGTCGTTCATCTAGAACTGGTATTATGTACCATTCATTACTGCCAATGTTACATGGGAAAGCTACTTGGACATCTTAGGCACAGCTGTCTTATCATCTCTCAGAATTCATTTTCTCCTAAGTTTGTTTAAAATGTCAGTTGTTATCCATTCAATTCCTTATATGGACCAAATTACTCAGCTGCATTGAAATGTGTTCAGAGAGCTAGCAATGGCCAATAACATTAAATGAATTCTAGATAGAAAATAAGAGCCTTGGGTGTGTATATGTGCTAATCCTGCACACAAACTATATGTACTTGTGCATTGTGCTATATGTGCTTGTGTACTGAGACTAGTACAAAAGAATTTCTGTCCACAATATTTGTGTTTAGAGATAAATTGTATTTATAGTGTTTAGGTTACTTATAGACATAGAAAAATAGAATATTTAATGATTATTTTTTACAGTCTGCTTTTTTATAGTTAACATATAAAATTACTTCACACTTTAAGTAATTATCTGTATTAGCCATGGCTTCCAGAGAAATGTAACCAAGAGTAGATTATATAAAAACTCACTCATATATACAGACAGAGGGAGAGAGTGAGATGTTAAAGAATTGGCTTGGACAATTGTGGGAGTCAGCGAGTCCAAAATTTGTAGGACAGACCAGTGGGACAAACTGGAAATTTGGTCAGTCTTTGATGCTGTGGTACTGAAAAATAATTTCTTCTCAGAGAAAAGTATTTTGCACTTAAGACCTTCAATTGATGGGTGAGGCCCACCTTACCAACCAAGGGTAATCTCCTTTACTTAAAGTCAACCTAAGTTAAGCACATATACAAAATACAACATCTTCATTCAGTTCAGTTCAGTTCAGTTCAGTCGCTCAGTCGTGTCCAACTCTTTGCGACCCCATGAATTGNCTGAAAGAGATAGGAGTATGAGACCACCTGACCTGCCTCTTGAGAAACCTATATGCAGCTCATGAAGCAACGGTTAGAACTGAACATGGAACAACAGACTGATTCCAAATAGGAAAAGGAGTATGTCAAGGCTGTATATTGTCACCCTGCTTATTTAACTTATATGCAAACTACATCATGAGAAACGCTGGACTGGAAGAAACACAAGCTGGAATTAAGATTGCCGGGAGAAATATCACTAACCTCAAATATGCAGATGACAGCACCTTTATGGCAGAAAGTGAAGAGAAACTAAAAAGCCTCTTGATGAAAGTGAAAGAGGAGAGTGAAAATGTTGCCTTAAAGCTCAACATTGAGAAAATGAAGATCATGGCATCTGGTCCCATCACTTCACGGAAAATAGATGGGGAAACAGAGGAAACAGTGTCAGACTTTATTTTGGGGGACTCCAAAATCACTGCAGATGGTGACTACAGCCATGAAATTAAAAGACGCTTACTCCTTGGAAGAAAAGTTATGACCAACCTAGATATCGTATTGAAAAACAGAGACATTACTTTGCCAACAAAGGTCTGTCTAGTCAAGGCTATGGTTTTTCCAGTGGTCATGTATGGATGTGAGACTTGGACTGTGAAGAAAGCTGAGTACCGAAGAATTGATGCTTTCGAACTGTGGTGTTGGAGAAGACTCTTGAGAGTCCCTTGGACTGCAAGGAGATCCAACCAGTCCATTCTGAAGGAGATCTGGGATTTCTTTGGATGGAATGATGCTGAAGCTGAAACTCCAGTACTTTGGCCACCTATTGCAAATAATTGACTCATTGGAAAAGACTCTGATGCTGGGATGGATTGGGGGCAGGAGGAGAAGGGGACAACAGAAGAGGAGATGGCTGGATGGCATCACTGACTTGATGCACATGAGTCTGAGTGAACTCTGGGTGTTGTTGATGGACAGTGAGGCCTGTCGTGCTGCAGTTCATTGGGTCGCAAAGAGTCAGACACAACTGAACAACTGAACTGAACTAAACTGAAGAGCAGTTAAAGATTTTTGTATCCATCTGCCAAAGTCTAGGGATTTCTTCAAGAAGCTTCTTTTTTGAAGTCAATTCTTTGGACTCCTATTAAATCAATTTTTAAAAAGTAGATAGATTTCAAACTTGAGAGGCCAATTATAAGCTGGAGGGGAGTCAAGGGGAATGGATGCCAGAGATTTAGGCTCACAGTTTATGTAAAAGGAACCACTGCAGTTCACACGTATACTATCTCAGGTGATCAATCTGAGATAGTCTAGTCTAGGAGCTCTAATGTGGAGAAGGCAATGGCACCCCACTCCAGTAGTCTTCCCTGGAAAATCCCGTGGACAGAGGAGTCTGGTAGGTTGCAGTCCATGGGGTCGCGAAGAGTCGGACACAACTGAGCAACTTCACTTTCACGTTTCACTTTTCACTTTCATGCATTGGAGAAGGAAATGGCAACCCACTCCAGTGTTCTTGCCTGGAGAATCCCAGGGATGGTGGAGCCTGGTGAGCTGTCATCTATGGGGTTGCATAGAGTCAGACAGGACTGAAGCGACTTAGCAGCAACAGCAGCAGCAGCAAGAGTTCTAATGTATTTCTGAACTTCTATAATTTGCATTTATCTTTCTAGAGTGTTTAGAGTGGGAAATCTGTGGCAATGATAGATTTGAAGCTTTGATCTTGATTATTCTTGCCATAGTTAATAAGTCACTAATAGGGGACAGTTTGTTAAACACTTAAATGTGTATCCAAAGATTAACTCTGACTTACATTCGTACCAACTAACACACAGAGACATTGGTCAAGTTTTGTCTAGTTTGATTGTTCAGAGATCAGTTCAGTTCAGTCACTCAGTCGTGTCCAACTCTTTGCGACCCCATGAATCACAGCACACTAGACCTCCTTGTCCATCACCAACTCCCGGAGTTCACTCAGACTCGTGTCCATCGAGTCACTGGTGCCATCCAGCCATCTCATCCTCAGTCGTCCCCTTCTCCTCCTGCCTCCAATTCCTCCCAGCTTCAGAGTCTTTTCCAGTGAGTCAACTCTTTGCATGAGGTGGCCAAAGTACTGGAGTTTCATCTTTAGCATCATTCCTTCCAAAGAAATCCCAGGGTTGATCTCCTTCAGAATAGACTGGTTGGATCTCCTTGCAGTCCAAGGGACTCTCAAGAGTCTTCTCCAACACCACAGTTTAAAAGCATCAATTCTTTGGCACTCAGCCTTCTTCACAGTCCAACTCTCACATCCATACATGACCACAGGAAAAACCATAGCCTTGACTAGGTGGACCTTAGTCGGCAAAGTAATGTCTCTGCTTTTCAATATG
>SJYV01021051.1:436004-466860 GCA_006410875.1 Neotragus pygmaeus | reverse complement strand
ATAAGGGTGGTGTCATCTGCATATCTGAGGTTATTGATATTTCTCCTGGCAATCTTGATTCCAGCTTGTGTTTCTTCCAGTTCAGCATTTCTCATGATGTACTCTGCATATAGGTTAAATAAGCAGGGTGACAATATACAGCCTTGACGTACTCCTTTTCCTATTTGGAACCAGTCTGTTGTTCCATGTCCAGTTCTAACTGTTGCTTCCTAGCCTGTGTACAGATTTCTCAAGAGGTGGGTTAGGTAGTCTGGTATTCCCATCTCTTGAGGAATTTTCCACAGTTTATTATGATCCACACAGTCAAAGGCTTTGGCATAGTCAATAAAGCAGAAGTAGATGTTTTTCTGGAACTCTCTTGCTTTTTCCATGATCCAGTTGGCAATTTCATCTCTGGTTCCTCTTCTTTTTCTAAAACCAGCTTGAACATCAGGAAGTTCACGTTTCACGTATTGCTGAAGACTGGCTTGGAGAATTTTTAGCATTACTTTACTAGCACGTGAGATGAGTGCAATTGTGCAGTAGTTTGAGCATTCTTTGGCATTGTCTTTCTTTGGGATTGAAATGAAATCTGACCTTTTCCATTCCTGTGGCCACTGCTGACCTGAACAATTTTAAGACTAGCTAAGACACCCCTCTACAACACAATTAAATGAGAAGATAAAGCATCAATTCAGTCATTCTATGCAACCAAATATCATAATATCTCTGTCGACTCTTACTTGATAGTGATTATTTACGTATTAGCCCTGAAGCCTTCTGTCCATTCTGAATGCTCTCTGACTCTTGTTGTTCTGACATGAAGTTTTCATTTTATTTTTGACAAATCAAAATATGTGTTTTATACTTTGCTTCTTTGAGGAGAAAGAATGACAACTTGAGCTTGATCCTATAAAATGATTCTCAAACTAGCCTTAGTTTGATTCACATATCTAGCCTTAACTTTATTTTCAAGTTCCTATGACTGAGTCTCTGAGATTTAAATGTTTTGCTATTTCACACGCCCTGTGGTGGGCCTCCCAGGTGGCACTAGTGGTAAAGAACTTGCCTCCTAATGCAGGAGACCTAACAGACACAGGTTCAATCCTTGGGTCCAGTATGTCCCTTGGAGGAGGCAATGGAAACCCACTCTAATATTCTTGCCTGGAGGATCCCATGGTTGGAGGACCCTGAAGGACTACAGTCCATAGTGTCACAAAGAGTTGGTCAAGACTGAGCAGTTTACCATGTAGCATGTTACGGATTGGTCTCTCATTGTAGGGAAGTGGTAACAGGAAGGTGGTAACACTTGAAAGTTGCTTTATGTTTATCTTCCAATAAATAAATACTACTAATAATATTGACTGAAATGTACTTCTTAGAATTCATCAATTTCCTGAACACAAGTTTGTCTCTCCATACCTACTTTCCATATTAGGGTAACACTTCTTCCAACTCCCCACTTTATTTATTTATTTATTTATTTTAAATTTATTTATTTATTTATTTTTAAATTTAACTTTACAATACTCTATTGGGTTTGCCATACATCGACATAAATCCACCACAGGTACTTTAAAATCTTTGTCATTTCCTTTCCTTAACCCCTACATCCAAAAAATCACAATACCTTATCAGTCTCACATTCAACGCTATTCAATTTCTCTTCCTCTCTCCATCCTTTTGATTTCAGTACTTCATCATCTTAAGCTTGACTATTTCAGTAAAAATCATTTATTAACTATTATCCAAGACTCTACCCTTTCACCTCTCCTGCCCATTTATTACATTGTTAGTATATGACTGTAGTAAAATGTAGATCTGGTCATGCTGTGCTGCCTTTAGTCATGTCCAACTCTTTGCAGCCTCATTGACTATCGCCTGCCAGACTCCTCTATCCATAGGGATTGTCCAGGCAAAAATACTGGAGTGGCTTGCCATATACTCCTTACCGGGATCTTCCCAACCCAGAAATCAAACCCAGGTCTCCTGCATTGCAGGCAGACTTTTTACCAGCTGAGCTACCAGGGAAGCCCTCTGGTCATGCTATTTTCCACCAAAATCCCACTCCTTTCAACACATCACTCACACACACACACACACACACACACACACACACTTCAAAGAGAAATGCTATTGTATTGCCTGTGGAATAAATCCAAGTTCCTTGAAAAGGCATTTAAAGATTTCAACAGTTTCTGATTATCTTTCCTGATTAAGTACTTCACATTTAACTGATACAGTTAAATTTCACTTGGTTAATTGCCCTTCTCTGAATACACTATGCCAAAGAGCCTGGCATTTTGTGTGTGTGTGAGTGAGATAAACATGATTTAATATCTATGAAACTGATTTTAGAAACAAGAAAAGAAAAAAGTCTTGGATTAGAACAAAGAGTTTTCATGTGATACATTTCTGAAGTGGATTGCACAAAGGCTGTGATTTTATGAAAAAAAGCAAAATAAAACAGCATAAGAACAGGACTTTAATATATAGACCATGATTTATTTTAAAATTAAAGTAACTATGAAGTACACAAAAACATTTCATGAGAAGATAGTGAATACGTGCATCTCTTCCTGATTTCAATAAGTTTGCAGCTATCTACAAAGTAAATTTTAGTTCCACTTAAAAAGACTGAGCGTTTTGCAATCAAAGCTATCCCTTGGATTTCAATAAACATTCTGGTTGTCCTTGGCGTCTTTCACTTTGTGAATGAAGAACTTTGTTCTCGCTGGTCTGGGAATAGTTTTGACTGGTGATGTTTTCTTTTGGCTGGGAAATAGATTAAGGGCCTTTCTTCCTGGCAGACCCTTCTTTCTATTGGATGTAACTATTGAACTTACTTAAAAGAATACTTCTATTTATCCTGGCTGTTCAAATTCATCTTGTAGATGTCTATAAATTTGAAAATTAAAGTAAATTTAAAAATGGAGTTTTTAAAATGTACACCTGCAAGAGAGTTATCTTAAATATACCCGGGAGAGAACAAGAACAAAAAAAGAATAATGATATTTTAACAGTGAGAGTGCACACAGGAGCAATATATAGCTATAAAAGTTCTTGTTTTATCAAAGAAATATGTATGTAAATTTATTTTTAGTCATCAGCTTTCCTGGTCTTTCACTTTAAAACGCTTTCATCCTGAAGAAAGTCATGTGGTTTACCATAACTGTTTGCTGATTTTCCTTGAATGAGTGGAATATCTTTCAACTAGAGCTATTTGCAATAATTATGAGAAAAAAGGAAGCATAATTTTTTTCTAACTGCAAAATGTTTTATATTTGCCTGTGAAGAAGATCAGTTTTTCTGCTCCTGGAGAATAAGTTTTTAAACACTATAAACCCTTTTCATTATAGTGGGTATTTCCTGTTGCCCTCCTGGCAGCAGATACTTTGGAATCTGTCATATGTAGTGCTGAAGAGTTGCAAAAATTTGCCAAAAAGAAAAAAAAAATGCAGTAAATCAAATGGAACATCCTTGCACAAGGATTTTCTTAGACTCTGTAACTGAGAAGATAGGTAACCTCATGTATATAATCTCTGAAAAGTAAAATGCAAACTTCCCCTAGAGAACTTTGAAAGTAGAAGGATAAAATCTTTTAAAACATAATTCAAGTGCTATAGGGAAGGTTTGGAAGCTGTCTTTTCTGGCTTTATTTCCCATCTGTGCATTGGATTGGAAGCATCAATATTTATTTTGTCTCTGCACCAAGGACGATTTATCAAATATGCCTACAATCAATCACTACTAATTGGAAATAAATTCAAAAGCACAGTTTCAGGGTGTTCATTCCGTTTTCCACAGGAATGATAACAATATTATTGGAAGTTTTTAGAAAGACTTCAGTGTGGAAAGTCCAGGAAAAAAGTTTTGTCCCTTCTTTTCCTCTATAAGTAACATAATGAAAAATTATAGGTAAGTCAGTAGTTTCTTCTGGTCTTTAAAAGAACATAATTCATGGACAGACTTTCGGTCCGAGAGTTGAGGCTTTCATATTTTTATTTATGTGACAAAAATTTGTGTTTATTTTTAAAATTTCCTTTCCTTCCTTTCTCTCCATTATAAGATCTCTGTCCAAGAGAATTGATATTCTTGCTCAAAAGACTTTTGTTGACATTGTTGCCTAGTAAAATAGGATATTTATTAATGTTGACAAAAATTAATCAGCAGTCAATCTAAGAAAGAAATGGAAATTTTTATTCAAGCCAACCTGAGGATTATGACCCAAGAGATAGTCATTCAGATATCTCTGGAGACTGTTCCTAAGAAATGAGCAGAGGAGGCCAATATAAATGTGATTTTGACAAAGGGCTACCTGCAATCAAGTGCACATCTTGGTAGAAGATGACTGCTATTCATGAGGGACAGATACCTAACTTCATGCATTTAGTGCTTTTTAAAGAATGGAAGATGCAAGAAACTGGGTTAATAACTGGATTCATTTTCTCCTGAAAACATCTAACTATCTGAGAGCCAGTTCTGCCAGTTTTGCAAAAGCACAAAATGCCTCATCCTGATATTCACCCCAAATTTTGAATTTCTTTCAGGATATACTGCAAATAAGCAATTACAGTGACTAATGACTTGGTTCTTGTGGAATGGGATGGTGAATAATATTCCCTATTTCACAACCTCCACTTCTGTTTCGGTCTTAAGTTTAACCAAGGTTTAGGAGGCATTTAATCATGACCAATTTGTCTCTCGGTGCTAGGAACACTCATCCCATGTCAAGCGAGGATTTCATTGATGGGCCACTCACTGTGCTATTATTTGACTAGGCCCTGTTAACAATATTCAAAAGCTTCTGTACCACCTGTGTTGCTAGTTTGTTATTGTCCAAGAAATGGTTCCCTCTTGTTTCTTCTTCCCTTACCTATAGTTACATGATTACCATCATTGATCTTTAGAAGTATGTATGTGCTTAGTCATTTAGTTGTGTTTGACTCTTTGTGAACCCATGGACTATAGCCCACCAGGCTCCTCTGTCCATGGGTTTACCCTGGCAAGAATGCCAGAGTGGGTTACATTTCCTCCTCTAGTTATAAAAGTATACATTCGGTCGATAGTTCCAAGTCATCTAGTCATCATTTTTGTCAGAGGCAGTCACATGTTTGGAAAAGCAAGAAAAAATAATTTTGTAGAACAAATAGAATACAAATAATACACTGGTAACATTAATAAGGTCGTAGATAAGTAATGTTAACTTTTGAAGTGTTACATAGCTGGTGCCAGAAGAGGAAAAGTTTATCTTTATGATTGAGCAGATATTTCTACCTTTGAGGAGGTCTGGTTGATGTACAATACAGGTGCCCAAAACACACAAAGGGGAAAGGAGGAGGCCCTCCTTTATGTTTAATTTTTTTCTCATCTTACCTTAAAATATGAATTGCATTTCATCAAATTTAGGCATGTTTGATATTGCAATACTTTGTATTGCTATATAACAGTCAAATTAAATGAATTTCTACTAATGATTCTCCACACTCATCCTCAAAAGTCTTTTTTTTAAATTTTCTTTGTTTTTCTTTCTTTCTGATTTTTTTTTCTTTTTCCATTCATTATTCCCTCCTTTAAGTAGAGAAAAATTATCAGAAAAAGTGTCACACTTTTGGGGGAAAAATACCTCATCCCCCTATAAATCAAACAATATCTTGCTTCCTGAATTTGTGCACTTTGAATAGGAAGTTGTGAGGGCAGGAACTCTGTCTTCTCTAATAGCTCGAATAAAGCCAAGTACCTGTCATCACTTCACAAACAAATAAATGATAATAATGGTGAAAAAATGAAATATGGAAACCAAACTTTTTTTACTTATTCACTCTTCATTTCCCTAATATGTGCTATAATTTTAGTTAGGCTATTTATGACTAAAACAGCAAGGCCTTCATATGGGAAAAATTGCTTTTCTGTTTTGCTTGTCCATTGCCCCCATTCATCATGTCTTCAATCCAGTGCCAAAAAGGGCTTGCATAATTTTGGCTATAAACGGCTGACTGAGAATATCTAACCCTGCTCCACCCAATACATCACTAAAGAAAGAACTATATTTTGCTGTATCTTATTACATTTTTAGTTTATGGGGAATTAAGGCAGTTACAAACATTAGTTTTAAATGTTGGCAAGCAAATAGGAGAGTGAGTAACGGCAAAGGAGAAAAATAAGGAGGTAGACATACTCTTATGTTCTGGCATAACTACAACACTCATGGGAAAGCTAGTGAGTTTTCTAGCTGAAGAAATTGATATTCCTTTGAGAGCTTGAATTAGTCACATTAGCTATCTTCGTTGAGTATCTGGTCAAGTTAATTAACTTCATCTTTTGCTGAGCACTTGCAGCTTCTGAATGAACTGCCTTTTAGTGTTTGTGTTTCATGTGATGATTCAGGCTGATTTCTCCTCTTCAAAATTTTAGGGGAATTAATCACAGAGCTCCAATTCAATTGCAATCATAATATCTTTTACTACTGGGAGTGCTGTCAATCTGAGTTACATAGCCTGAGTTAGGGATCTGACCAACGTGGTGTGAAAAAATTTTAAAAAACGATCAGTTTATTTAATGACTTCAGGGAATATTGCATTTCTTGTGCTACTATCCCCTCCATGATCAACCTCCAAACCAAGATGGTTTTGAATACATCTACATAATTGAATTCATAAACTTCATCTCTATGGTGACTTTTCTATATTATATTTTAAAAAATTTCCCTCTTCCCTCTTATAGTATCTCAAAAGAGGAAAGAGTAATTGTTATATGCAGCTGAACTTTCTATTCTATTTTCATGTATTTTCCTAATGTGCAGAATTGGGACCCCAGGACCCATGTTTGTGCTAAGTGACCCTGCCTCTCTTCAATATCTCCTTGACTTAAAGGTGATTACCTCTTTAAAAAATCAGAATATTACTCTCACAACTTTCAGACTTTAAATATTAGAATGTCACTCTAATAGCAAAGCTAAAATATATAGTGTGTACAGACTGCTACATATCCAATCATGCAGAAGAAGTTGATCTGAGAAAAATAAGGCAGAAAGAAGAGATGAAAGATGGAGATTGTAGAGTTTTAGAACTTCCAATTAGCCACACAACCCAACAAGTGGAACAGCTGTGTGAATTTCCATAGTCCTACCAATATATTTCCCTCATTCCTGAACTGCTTTACCTTAGGTTTCTGTGGTTTGCAATTTAGTCTTCACTTAAGTGACAAATATATATTTTCTACTTACACAATGTTTCTCAAAGTCTGTTCTTAATTTTTCTTAAATAGAATTCCCTTTCAAAAGAATCTACCTTGCTAGAATTGAGGTGCCTAGATATTTCATATTCTCTGTATGTAGGGAAGTATACATAATCAATATTTTGCTTATGCACAATTAATATTTCACCTCACTGCAATTTATGTTAGCTCTTGGTTAGCAGAAAAATGAGACCTGGCAACATGCACTCTGCTGCTGCTAAGTAGCTTCAGTCGTGTTCGACTCTGTGCGACCCCATAGACAGCAGCCCACTAGGATCCTCTGTCCCTGGGGTTCTCCAGGTAAGAACACTGGAATGGGTTGCCATTTTCTTCTCTAATGCATGAAAGTGAAAAGTGAAAGTGAAGTCGCTCAGTCATGCCCAACTCCTAGCGACCCCATGGACTGCAGCCCACCAGACTCCTCTGTCCATGGGATTCTCCAGGCAAGAGTACTGGAGTGGGGTGCCATTGCACTCTACTACTTCATAAAAACCTCAAGGAGATTTCTTAATATCATGAATATAAAATGATGCAATAATATATTTATATTTAAAATACTGAGAAAAGATAAAGTAAGTAATAAATTCTTAGTCTGATGCTCTGATTTTGTATGGCAGTTTTGTACCTATCATGTTTATGCTTTGAGAAAGTCACTTAACTCAAGTACTGAATAAACTTCCTCCTTTGTGGAAGAAATATACATATAATTTAAACATATGTATTCTACATAAGAAAGAATTGTTTGTATATATAATATACATAATTCAATTTGTATTTTGTATAAGAATGTTTCTAAGGAGGGTAACACTTTTACTGAGGAGATGTTATGATAACATTATTTCAGACTCAAGTACAAATGTTTGAGAATGAGTCATCTTTCATGGAGGCCTCAGAGAGAATGTATTCTTCTAGGTGTAAAGGAGGAGCAGAATACTTTGGTCCTGGAAATAGAGAAGAAGGGAGCTGAAGAGGGAAAAAAAAATATGGATGATAAAACCTATGATAGCCTGGAACAAAAGAAATATAAAGAAGTAAATTGTTCAAAGGTAGTTTTGGATGCAGAAGTGTCCAAATTTAATATCTTGAGAAATACCACAGAGTAATGAATGTGATAACAAAAGGATGAAATATAAATGGCATGAAATCATCTACTTCCCCCACTCTCACTTCTGGCCTAGTTAGAGATAAAAAAAATCCAAATGAGGATATTTTTTCTTTGTCATAAGTGAGTTATAACTAGGTGCTGTTATTAATGGAAGAGGGATGGCAAACCATTCCAGTATTTTTGCCTGGGAAATCCCATGGTCAGAGGAGTCTGGCAGGCTATAATACATGGGGTCACAAAGAGTTGGCTACAACTTTGCCACTGAGCATGCACACATGCTATTATTAATGGCTCAACTCTGCATATCTCATACTTTTCTTTTTATTGAAATATAGTAAGCACAATATTATATGTTATAGGTGTACAGTATAGTGACTCACAATGTTTAAAGGTTATACTCCATTTAGAGTTATTGTAAAATATTGGCTATATTCCCTGTGTTGTACAATATATTCTTGTAGCTTATTTTATACCTACTAGCTTGTACCTCTTAATCCCCTACCTGTATATTGCCCCTCCTCCCTTCCACCTCCCCACTGTTAACCACTTTTTTTAGTTTCTATATCTGTGAGTCTGCTTCTTTTTCTTGTATGCATTGGTTGTATTTTTTTAGATTCCACATATAAGTGATATACATTATTTTTCATTCTCTATCTTACCTCACTTAGTATAATACCTTCCAAAACCAACTATGTTGTTGCAAATGGCAAGATTTTATTATTTTTAATGGCTGAGTAGTATTCCATTGTTCCACATCTTTTTTATCCATTCATCTATTGATGGACACTTAGGTTGCCTCCATTCTTGCCTAGTGCAAATAATGCTGCTATGAACATTGGAGTGCATATAATCTTATCAAATTGTGTTTAAATGATCTGCATTAATGAAAGAATGTGAAGACAGCATAAACAGATTGAAATATATACCACATTCTTGGATTGGAAGAATTAATTTTGTGTTAAAGTAACCATACTATCCAAGGCAATCTACAGATTCAATATAATCCCTATCAAAATACTAGTTGCATTTTTCACCCAACTAGAGCAAGTAATTATAAAATGTGTATAGAAACACAAAAGACAGAAAATAGCCAAAACAATCTGAGAGAGAAGAACAGAGGAGGGACCATGTTGGAGGAACCACGCTGGAGGAACCAATGCTCCCTGACTTCAGACTATACTACAAAGATACAGTAGTCAAAACAGTATGATACTGGTTGAACAAAACAGATACATTGATAAACAGAACAGAACCAAGAGCTCAGAAATAAACCTATGCCCTTAAGGTAATTTAACCCATGACAAAGGAATCAAGAATATACAATTGAGAAAAGACAGTCTATTCAATAAATGATGATGGGAATACTGAACAGCTACATCTAAAAAAATATTAGAACATTCTCTAATATTACACACACAAAATAAACTCAAAACTGGTTAAAGACCTAAATATAAGACAAGAAACCATAAAGCTCTTAAGAGAAAAGTATGGGTAGAACACTCTTCCAACATAAATCATAGCAATATTTCTTGGATCTGCCTCCTAAAACAAAGGAAATAAAAGCAAAGACAAACAAACAGGACCCAATTAAACCTAAAAGTTTTTGCATAACAAATGAAATATTCTACCAAACAAACAACACTGCAGAATAGGAGAAAATATTTTCAAGTGATATGACTGATAAGGGGTCAATATCCACAATATATAAACAGTTTATACAATTAAACATTAAAAAATAAACAATTCAATTAAAATTGGGCAGAAGAACTAAATAGACATTTTTATGAAGAGGACATGCATATGGTCAATGGGCGTATAAACACATGCTGAATATCACTAATCATTGGGGAAATACAAATCATAACCACAATGAAATATCACTCACACCTGTCAGAATGACTATCCTCAAAAGAACACAAAATACAAATGTTAGCAAGATGTGGAAAAAAAGGGAACCCTCATACACTGTTGGTGGGGATGTAACCTGGTGCAGCCACTGTGGAAAACTATATGGGGGTTTCTCCATAAGCTAAAAACAGAATTACCATATGACCCGGAGATTCAACCTCTAGGTCTCATGATTTTTTAATGGGTAAACTCAGAGTAATGTTTGGGCATCACCACATCAATTGGCATTATGTCTCATCAGGACCAGGGCTCATCCTCATGGGCTAACTCATCATCAGTGGATATACAACAACTATTAGCTCAACTATTTTATCACTGTTGAGGAAGTATTGGGAATTAAAAAAGGATTAGGTCACATTTCAAAGTTTAATATATTAATACTTCCTTTGTTTTAATAGGAAAATTATAACAATTTGTTTCAATAGAAGCATCAACCCTTAATCTGTTTTATAGAACCCCATATTTTCACTATTTCAGACCTCTCAGAAATGTCCCATGCATATATGCTCCCTCAACTTAACTTTTTTGGGGTCATAATATTCTGAATTATAGAAATAGTCTAGGCTTATTAAAGATAAAAAATGCATACCACTCATCCTCAATTGCTGATCATACTGGTACTTCTTACATAAAGGTAATAAAACAAGACTAGTCCCTATGTGGATAAGACACTGGTAAATCATGAGGTTCTCTAATACTTTAGGCTACAAAAGTATTCAAATACATGTTTAACTTCTACTTCATTGTCTGTGCATTGTGTTTAAGGGTATGGCCCTTGGATACAGTCTACCATAGCACAAATATGGATTTTTGTTTAAGGTACTTAAATTCTATGGGGCTTATATTTCTCATCTGTAATATGAGGTTAATAATAGTATCTACTATTAAGATGTTTGGAGAATCAATGAAATTATACTCATAAAGCATGATAATAGTGCCTGATATATAGAAACAACTCTTTTTAACATCAGTAATTGTTTCTACAATGACTATGCCACATATGTTGCTATCAGTACAATTCTCCTTCAGTATCCTAGGGAAGATTTGTTCTAGGAAATGCTACAGATACCAAAATTCACAGATGCCAAGTCCCATAGTGACCCTTTGTACTTCTGAGTTCTCATCCCCAGATTCGACCCATGGTGGTTGGCCAGATGAGCCCATGTGGATTCCACATATACAAAAGACTGAATGTACATTCATTTTTTAAAAATTCACATATAAGTGGACTCAGTTCAAACCTGTGTTCAAGGGTAAACTATATTTAGATATGTATTATTGTATTGTATTATGTTTCTGAGTATGCAGAACATACTTAGTATAAATGAAACATTTTAATTATACTGATTTTGAATACTATTGTATCTTTTAAAATAAATTATTTAAAAGTTTTTCAATCCATCCAGTCTGATGGATAAAGTAATTCAACCAAGAACTAATGCATAAGTCTCAAATAGTCCAGTTACAGAAACTGTTGTGGTATTAAAGGAAACAATGATGTTTAACAGATAATATATATCTCTAGTACTCCATCGTGGACTACTTGAAAATTTTGAAGTATAGTTATTTTACTATGTTGTGTTAGTTTCTGGTGTACAGTAAAGTGATTCTTACACACACACACACACACACACACACACACACACACACATATATGGCTTCTCAGATGGCTCAGTAATAAAGAATCCACCTGACAATGCAGGAGACACAGGACAGAGACTGACATGACTGAGCGCACACCATATATCTGTTTCCTCATGTTCTTTTCTCTATAGTTTGTTATGAGATTTGACTATAGTTCCCTGTGTTATAACAGAAACTTGTTATTTACTGTATACAGTTTCCCAGTCATTCTCCCTCATGTACCTGATTGTCATCTCAAATCTTTTCTTTCCAACTCAAATATTTTCTTTCCACCAAACTGACTTGCAAAATTGAGTTCTGTGTCGCTGTCCCTGTACTGTTAGGATTTAAGACATAGATCCATATTTGATTCCTCCCTCACATACCTATAAAATCGCCCATGATTCCTCTCATTGCTTTTCCATCCTTCCCTTCCTTTTATTACAACACTATTTTTCCCTCTGACCATGTTCATCACTCCATAGATTTTAGTAAACCCTTTTGGATTCAGCCTCTCTCTTCCCAAGGGCAAAACCATAAACAGCTTACATTTTAATCCCCCTACATAGTGTTCATGTGCCTCACCGCCAAGTAAAAATCTGTAGTTGCTTCCTGCTACCAAAAATTAAATTTTCAACTGTTCTTCAAGGCCATCAACATCTGTCATAGACTTACTTTGATTTCATTCTCTAATACATTCACTTACTCATGTGTGTATTCATTCATTTATTTATTTACAAAAAATGTGAACTTTTATGTCATGTCACAAAAGGTCATTCGTACCAAGCTTCTATCTTACCTATACTGTGTATCAACTGTCTTGAAAGATGCCTTACATATCTGTTAGTCGGCTCAAGCTGCCATAACAAAATACCACAGACTAGGTAGCCTAAACAACAGAAATTTGTTTTCCCATGGTTCTCAAAGTCTAAAATCGAAGTACCAGAAGGATTGGTGCCTGATGAAGCCTCTTTTCCTGGCTTGCAGACAGCCATCTTCACACTGGCCTTTCCTCCTTGCACTTTCAGAGAAAGTGAGAGAGCTCTAGAATCTTCCTCTTTTCACAGGGACATCCATGCCATTGTCATTGTTGTGTGTTCTCTGTTCTGTCTGACTCTTTTGCAACTCCGTGGACTGTATCCCACCAGGCTCCTCTAATCATGGAATTTTCCAAGCAAGATTACTGAAGCAGTTTGCCCTCCCCTTCTCCAGAGGATTGTCTCTTGCACCTCCTGCATTGACAGGTGGATTATTTTACCCCTGTACTACCTGGGAAGCCCCATAAGGATATCAGTGCTATTGGAATAGGGCCCAATCTTGTGACTTCACTTAACCTTCTTTACCTCTTTAAAAGCACTATTTCCAACTTCAGTCACACTGGAAGTTAGGATTTCTACATATGAATTTTTGGGAGGAGAGAAGCCACATTTCAGTTCGTAGCAACTTCCTGTCTTTAATTATTTATGCCATCATTGTATTTCCGGTTTGCCATACTTTCATTATTCCAACTATCCAAACCTTCATATCCTATATGGGACAGCTCTTTCTTAAAAAAAAAAAAAAATTTTCTGTTCAGTTTCTTTATAGTGAATTTCTCTGCCTCTACATACTTTGAGAATTTATATTTTGTACCACATATTTGACAGTATGATATCTTGCAATTATTCAGATACGTATGAAATAGAAAAGTTTCTTTCAGGCTACAACTATACCTATTACAAGTGTTATGTATTTGAACATAATAATAATAAGTATAAAAATAAACTTAGTATAACATAAGAATAGCTTATGAATTTTTTAGTAAGTAGCTTATATATTTTTAGTAAGAGTAGAATCTCAGTTTTGCATACAGAAATACCTTACTATATTGATTATGTTGATTAATTTTTAAACCCTGATTCAAAATTTTATGGAGTCATTTTAATATTGTACTCATTAACAGATTCAGAAATTTATCCACAGAGATGAACACCATTACTTTTTATTTTAAATGTAAAATCTATTTAAAACTGGATTTTTGGAAAATTAGCAGGCATTATAAAAGTCATTTATACAAATATTTGATAGAGTAAACAACTCAATGTATTATGGTATAATTCTAAACATAGAAAATTATTACAACATTTGTATAAGATGACAGTCCTAAGATAAATTTTATTTAAAGTTATTTTAACAACTACATTGTCTTTGTATATCTTCCTCCTTAGGGGACTTCCTACCACAGTCCAGTACTCCTATTTCTCTTGTTAAAAGGGAAATCATTGAGCTAAATTTGTGACTTCACAACAAAAGGTTAGTTACAGTGTTTTATTGTTTCCAGGATTATTTGTCTCCCCCCCATCCCCCCAAAAAAAGACTTTAGGAGTGGTATGATATTTTTCACAAAGGCTAAAATACAATGGTAGCATTTCAGATGTTGGCATGCATGAAGAGAGAAGTATTTTGTGATTGGGCCCATTATCTTATTTCTTCTTCTAAAATTGTACTTTAGAGGCAGCCAAACATCCTACCATTTCAAAGATACCTATCAACAACAATAAAAAAAATTCAAGCCATATCTCATATAAAAATATGCTTTTTCTTGGTCTCTGCTTTCTTTTTAATGTTCAAAAGTAATTTCTCATTGTTCTCTCCTGTTTTTATACATCTTGTAATGGAGGTATTGACTCCTTTTATTTTAGATTATCTTTTCAAAGATATTTATGCAGCAAACAGTTTAGGATGATATAGTTTCTTATCTGATGCAACAGCCAGGTAGGCTTATGTCTTTAGAAGAAACAGGCTTCCTCTAGGGCAAAAGGGCATCATACTTCTGGCCATTAAAAAAAGCTCAGATTCCCTGAGCTCAGATTTCCTTTCCAGTAATGTCAACCACTGCATATTCATGGATCATCTGGCCCTCCAGGAACTAGGGCTTGGGGAACTAGGACAAAAATACTGATAACCTGACTATTGCTATTGCTGTGAATAATAAAATTTTTTCTTCTCTGATCCAGCCAAAATCTCATTGTATTCTACCAGCACCTACTAAACTGTGACCTTCTAATTTGAGAGCTTATAAATAAGCAAATCTGAGACTCTTCAGAAAGTTTTACACATAAAGTCGCCCGTGGACTATACAGTCCATGGAATTCCCTAGGCCAGAATACTGGAGTGGGTAGTCTTTCCCTTCTCCAGGAAATCTTCCCAGCCCAGGGATCAAACCCAGGTCTCCCACATGGCAGGCAGATTCTTTACCAATTGAGCCACAAGGGATGCCCATGTATTAATAAAGATCATCTTTTTCTCTTTCTGAAGACTCATTTTTATGTAATAAATAACCTAGGTTTTAAGTTCCAAATATGCTATTTGTATTAATTTACTAGGGCTGCCATAACAAAATACCACAAACTGGGCAGCTTCAACAACATAATTGCTTGTGACAGTTCTGAAGTCTGGAGGTCCAAGTCCAAGTCCAAGGCTTTGGCATAAATGGTTGCTCCTGAGGCTTCTCTCTTTGACCTGCAGATGGCCGTCTATTTGCTGTGCTCCTCCAGGTCTTTCTTCTGGGCTGGTACATCCTTGGTGTCTCTTTTCTTATAAGGACACCAGTCATAATGTGTTAGGGTCCACCTCTATGACCTTATTCAGTCTTAATTACTGCTCTAAGATCCTTAACTTCAAATGCAGCCATGTGGGTTAAGATTTCAACATGGATTTTTGTAGGAAACAATTCAGTCCACACACTCTTCTCATATGTTTTAACACAGCTCTCCATAAGTCTCTCATTTATTATAAATAGAGACACCAGCTAGCCTTTTATCCCATTCTCTGATGTATGTGAAGGGTCTTGTTCACGGAACATTGGTTTATAGTACACTATTAAAAAAACAATGTTTTCCACTTAGATAAATCTAAAGCAGACATATTTATTGCCATTATAAAAGATTTGGGTTTCTTAAGCTTTGGTCTCTCTCCTGTTATTTAACCAAGGCGATGGCGTACCACTCCAGTACTCTTGCCTGGAAAATCCCATGGATGGAGGAGCCTGGTAGGCTACAGTCCAAGGGGTCCCAAAGAGTCGGACATGACTGAGCGACTTCACTTTCACTTTTCACTTTCATGCACTGGAGAAGGAAATGGCAACCCACTCCAGTGTTCTTGCCTGGAAAATCCCAGGGACGGGGGAGCCTGGTGGACTGCTGTTTATGGGGTCGCACAGAGTTGGACACTACTGAAGTGACTTAGCAGCAGCAGCAGCAGCAATCCCTGGTACCTTGTCCTTGTTGCATCACCCTGTAGGAGGTTCTGGGGCTACCAGAAGAAAATGCTAACAGTTTGAGCACTATCATTGTTATACGTAATTATTCTCCCTTGTCCCAAACTCAGGAGTCTCAAAACTTCTGCCAGCATCCATGAAACTGGTAGGCTAACTCATCAACTTGTAATAGAGTTGTAATAAGATTCTGCAAACCCAGACTCTTCACAATTTTTCACACCATCTTCTATTTCCTTCATTTCTTACTTCCATTCCAATGGAGAGTGAGGAAAGAAAATTTCTTTCAATTCTCTGACAAATTTGTTATACCTCTACTTTAAATATAAAGCCTTCTAGGCAAAGATTTGTCTGGATTTTCCAGACAGATTTTGGCATCTTATCATCTGAAAGATATTAAGACTTTGTTAATCTCATCTTACAGATCACTCTTTTTATTCTTCAAATCTAAGTTCAAGAGTTACCTTTTCAAGAAATACTTGAATTTGGCATCCCTCATTACCTACCAATAATCACATATAGTTCCTTTAAACCATTTAATACAATCAATATTGAGCCAGTTTATTCATCTTTTGTTGTTGCTGTTTAGTTGCTCAGTCATGTCTGACTCTTTTGTGACCCCATGGACTGTAGCCCTGTCAGGTAGCCCTGCCAGGTTCCTCTGTCCATGGGATTTCCCAGGCAAAAATACCATTTCTCCGTGGGATTCTCCCAACCCAGAAATTGAACCTGTGTCTCTAGCACTGGCAGGAAGATACTTTACCACTGAGCCACCAGAAGTCCTTATTCATCTTGTTTATTATTAATGTCTCCTACTAGATGCAACTCAGGGACCTGATTAATCTTATCCACAGTTTTATCAACAGCAATAATTCTCAACAAGGTATGATTTTATCACCCAACAGACATTTGGCAATGTCTCAAAGGCAATTTTGGTTATCAAAACTAAGAAGGCGGTACTGTTAGTATCTAGTTTAGAGACCAGCTGCTGCTACTGCTAAGTCACTTCAGTCGTGTCCGACTCTTAACAACCCCATGGAATGCAGCCACCGGGCTTCTCCATCCGTGGGATTTTCCAGGCAAGAGTACTGGAGTGGGGTGCCATTGCCCTCTCCAAGTTTAGAGACCAGGATGCTGCTAAACATCTAAAATGCACAAAAATGTTCCATAGCAAATAACTGCTCACTGTACAATGTCAATAGTGTGAAGGTTCAGTTCAGCTCAGTTCAGTTCTGTCGCTCAGTTGAGTCTGACTCTTTGGTATTCCATGAATCTCAGCACGCCAGGCCTCCCAGTCCATCACCAATTCCCGGAGATCACTCAGACTCACGTCCATCGAGTCCGTAATGCCATCCAGCCATCTCATCCTCTGTCATTCCCTTCTCCTCCTGCCCCCAGTCCTTCCCAGCATCAGAGTCTTTTCTAATGAGTAGAGAATCCCTAATCTACTGCATCCAATAGAGTGTATGAGAATCAAAGGTGACTGAAGATGTGTTGATTCATTTGAAAGAATATTTTTGTTATATTATTTAGTAAATTTTATTTGGATTACATTATTCTGGCTTTCACTGTTAACTGCTTGAGCAAAAAGAATATCCCCTAAACCTAAATACTCTTAAACTCCAAGTAGGATGATCACAAAGATATCCTCATCTAGAGATGCATAGTAAACTACTCATAGTAAAACACAGTAAAAACATAGTAAATACCAACAGAAAATCTTGAATGACTACTCTAGTTTTCTCTTCCCTATTCCTAGTGACTCTAATGATTTTATGAAAAAACTAATCTCACATTAACCATATTTGCAAATACTCTTAGTGGAGAAAGCTTGTCACAGTGTTCTCATTGTATTTGTAGGTCCCTACCTTCACAAGTTTCTTGCTTCATGTTTTCTTACATTTCTAGCCATTAATAGATATGTACTTTGAAAGATTATACATTTAGTCAAGGAGTTTTAAGTTTTTTGGACGAAGGATCCACACTGCTACTTAAACTCCTCAGTCAAGTTCAATCTGGTCAGTCATTGTTGTTCTCACTGGAGATAACCATCCATCTTTCAAATTCTCTAGTGTTTTCTGGGATTTTCTCTTTTCACCATTTACAGAGTTCCTTTCTAGCCAAATCCTTACCTCTTCTTTATCTGTGCTTTCTACATAACACTTACGGTTAAACAGATACTTTCATTTTCTTTGTCCTCAGAAGCTATGTGGACTAAACCTGATTCTGGATTACCTATGATTTAGAAACTTCCTTCTTATATAACGTCTCTCAAGTAACCCATATAGGGAATGGCTATATTTTGTAAATTTGAATGAAAAAGTAGGAAATCAAGAAATATCTGGAGTAACAGTCAAATTTGGCCTTGGAGTACAGAATGAAGCAGGGCAAAGGCTAGTAGAGTTTTGCCAAGAGAACACAATGTCATAGCAGACACCCTCTTCCAACAACACAAGAGAAGTCTTTACACATCACCAGATGGTCATACCAAAATCAGATTGATTATATTCTTTGTGGCCAAAGATGGAGAAAGTCTATACAGTCAGCAAAAACAAGACCAGGAGCTGACTGTGGCTCAGATCAAAACTCCTTATTGTTCAATTCAGACAAATTGAAGAAAGTAGGGAAAACCACTAGACCATTCAGGTATGACCTAAATCATATCCGTTAGATTCAAGGGGTTAGATCTGATAGACAGGGTGCCTGATGAGTTATGGGCAGAGGTTCATGACATTGTACAGGAGATGGGGATCAACTCCCCCCAAAAAATGCAAAAAAGCAAAATGGCTCTCTGAAGAGTCCTTACAAATAGCTGAGAAAAGAAGAGAAGTGAAAAGCAAAGGAGAAAAGGAAAGATATACCCATTTGAATGCAGAGTTCCAAGAAGAGCAAGGAGAGATAAGAAAGCCTTCCTCGTGATCAATGCAAAGAAACAGAGGAAAACAATACAACAGGAAAGACTAGAGATCTCTTCAAGAAACTTAAGGAACATTTCATGCAAAGATGGGCTCAATAAAGGACAGAAATGACATGGACCTAACAGCAGAAGATATGAAGAGATGGCAAGAATATACACAAGAACTATACTAAAAAGATCTTCATGACCCAGATAATCATGATGGTGTGATCACTCACCTAGAGCCAGACATCCTGGAATGTGAAGTCAAGTGGGCCTTAGGAAGCATCACTATGAACAAAGTTGGTGGAGGTGATGGAATTCCAGTTGAGCTACTTAAAATCTTAAAAGAGGATGCTGTGAAAGTGCTACATTCAATATACCAGCAAATGTGGAAAACTCAGCAGTGGCCACAGGACTGGAAAAGGTCAGTTTTCATTCCAATCCCAAAGAAAGACAATGTCGAAGAATGCTCAGACTACTGCACAATTGCACTTATCTCACACACTAGTAAAATAATGCTCAAAATTCTCCAAGCCAAGCTTCAGCCATATGTGAACTGTGAAATTCCAGATGTTCAAGTTGGTTTTAGAAAAGACAGAGGAACCAGAGATCAAATTGCCAACATCTGTTGGATCATGGAAAAAGCACGAGAGTTCCAGAAAAAATCTACTTCTACTTTATTGACTATGCCAAAGTCTTTGACTGTGTGGATCACAATAAACTGTGGAAAATTCTGAAAACGATGGGAATACCAGACCGCCTGAGCTGCCTCCTGAGAAATATGTATGCAGATCAAGAAGCAACATTTAGAAATGGTCTGATCAGTTCAGTTCAGTTCAGTCACTCAGTCATGTCTGACTCTTTGTGACCCCATGAATCGCAGCACGCCAGGCCTCCCTGTTCATCACCATCTCCCGGAGTTCACTCAGACTCACGTCCATCGAGTCAGTGATGCCATCTAGCCATCTCATCCTCAGTCATCCCCTTCTCCTCCTGCCCCCAATCCCTCCCAGCATTAGAGTCTTCTCCAATGAGTCAACTCTTCACATGAGGTGGCCAAAGTACTGGAGCTTCAGCTTTAGCATCATTCCTTCCAAAGAACACCCAGGGCTGATCTCCTTCAGAATGGACTGATTGGATCTCCTTGCAGTTCAAGGGTCTCTCAGGAGTCTTCTCCAACACCACAGTTCAAAAGCATCNTCTCCCGGAGTTCACTCAGACTCACGTCCATCGAGTCAGTGATGCCATCTAGCCATCTCATCCTCAGTCATCCCCTTCTCCTCCTGCCCCCAATCCCTCCCAGCATTAGAGTCTTCTCCAATGAGTCAACTCTTCACATGAGGTGGCCAAAGTACTGGAGCTTCAGCTTTAGCATCATTCCTTCCAAAGAACACCCAGGGCTGATCTCCTTCAGAATGGACTGATTGGATCTCCTTGCAGTTCAAGGGTCTCTCAGGAGTCTTCTCCAACACCACAGTTCAAAAACATCAATCACTTCAGGGCAATAGATGGTAAAACAGTGGAAACAGTGACAGACTTTATTTGGGGGAGCTTCAAAAACACTGAAGATAGTAACTTCAGCCAAGAAATTAAAAGATGCTTACTTTTTGGAAGAAAAGCTATTACCAACCTAGCCAGCACATTAAAAAGCAGAGACATTACTTTGCCAACAAAAGTTCGTCTAGTCGAAGCTGTGGTTTTTCCAGTAGTCATGTATGGATGTGAGAGTTGGGCTATAAAGAAACCTGAGCACTGAAGAATTGATACTTTTGAACTGTGGTGTTGGAGAAGACTTTTGAGAGTCCTTTGCACAGCAAAGAGATGCAACCAATCCATCCTAAAGGAAATCAGTCCTGAATATTTATTGGAAGGATTGATGTTGAAGATGTAACTCCAATACTTTGGCCAGCAGATGCAAAGATCTGACTCACTGGAAAAACCCTGATGCTGGACAAGATTGAAGGTGGGAGGAGAAGAAGATGACAGGATGAGATGGGCATTGCTGACTCAATGGACATAACTTAAGTAAATTCTGGGAGTTGGTGATGGACAGAGAGGCCTGGCATGCTGCTGTCCATGGGGTCGCAAAGAGTCAGACACAACTGAGTTACTGAACTGAACTGAACTTCAGAAGAGATTTTTATACTAGAGTGTGAAAATCATGTGTGTTTCTTCAAGATATTCTTGCAACATATTTGATTTCTATTCATATTGAGTAAATTATTTGATGAGAATTTGATCCTATATATGTCTCAGGATTTTCATTAGAGATAAATCAATAAAGATAAAAGAAGGTGTATGAGAAATAAGGTAAAAATAAAATCTGCTCTTTTCTGAAAACCTTCAAAGAAAATCCTGGAGAAGAAAATGGCAACCCACTCCAGTATTCTTGTGATACGATATGGACTCAATATTTGCTTTTTGCAATGTTGTTCAGTAAAATTTATTTCATTATTAAAATGTCATTATAATAAATAATGAGTGCTGTCTTTTTCTAGTTGTGAATTTGCCTTATATTTAGGAAATATTTTCTACCTATCCTCTCAGTCAGCAAATGATTTATAAGTGTTGGCCAGCTTATCCTTATAATATTTTTATTTATTTACTGGTATGTGATACTTTTTATGTCTGCCAATAATAAAATTTAAATTGAAATAAAAGCCTCTTTTTTGCTTTGCTCTCATTTGACTAGAGATGAAGCATATTTTAAAGTAAGTTTTATACTCTCAAAATATCATTTTTAAGCTGAAGTATATCCCATGCATGCTCAGCTAATTTTAAAGTTCTGCTATTTGTAAATATTGGGTTTCCCAGGTGTGGGGCCCTACATGGGAAACCTTGAGAAGAAAGGGGCTAGCTTTGTGTTCAGAAACTAAGATGGCGCCTGGCGGAAGAGATGGGGGTGTGATCCATGTTGTTTGTCAAAGTGTTTGATTGGCTCTCTTGATTTCCGTGCACGTAAATAGTGAGTGATCACCATAGATTCCTGTTATAATGAAGGTGCATGATTTGACCTTTAACGTGATTGGTGAAACTATGGAAAGTCCCTCGTAAAACCCCCCTGTTTGTCTATATAAGCTGGGAGCCTGCAACAATAAAGCGGAACTGCTCAGACAGAACCCCTGTCGCCTCTGATTGTCTCTCGCTGGCCGAGGGGCTGGGTGGCGGACAGCAGACTCACCTTTCCTCGGGACCTCCCAGCTTTGCTGAGGGAAGTTCCACTGCCTCTCTCTTTCTGCGGAGCGCCCCTCGCACCCAGGTGGTTTAGTGGTAAAGAATATGCCTGCTAATGCGAGTATTGCAGGTTTGGTCCCAGTTGGGAACATCCCCTGGAGAAGGAAGTGGCAACCCACTCCAGTATTCTTTGCCTGGGTAATATTATGGACAGAGGAACCTGATGGGCTACAGTCCATGGAGTCACAAAAGAATCAGACACAAACTGGAAACTAAACAAAAAATAACATTTGTAAACATTTTTTTTATTAGTAGAAAACTGAGATTGGCATTTATTCAAGGTCATTGATGAATTGATATTTTTCTGGAAGGCACATTAAGGCTCAGAAAGGATGGAAGTGTACCAACAAAGACTGTTAATCTATGAGGATGAAGCTAAGCATTGTGACCAATGATTTATCATTTTCCTAAAGTTACAGTTGAACTTTTGCCAAGGATTTCAATGAATATTATACGTAAATTGAATACACTTTGTTACTGTATTCAGTATTAAGCTTCTTGCTGGTTATATATTTATAATAATCAGGCAGTGTAGGACAGGATTCATCAGAGTTAATACCATTCTGCTTTATAAGTAGTGCTATTAGTCATGTCAACATATCAGAGCCTTTGCTAAGGAAAACTTGTTATTTTACTATAATTCTTGATATTTCAGAACTACATTTCTGTTTTTCTGAGGGTTAACTTAAATTTCTATAAAAATGCTTATAGCTACATAAACATCATGGCCCTTGTTGAAGGCAGATATCATTAGAAAATGTCAGTTAACTTATTTGATGTAGACACATTTGCCAGCTTTTACCTGGTATGACTTGTTAATTGTTTTTAATAAATGATTGATTAATAGTTTGAATATTACATGTGAACATAAAGTATTTTACATTATATATATATACATATATATGTCAGCAAAGCTTATTCTTCTGCTAGACAAAGGTGCAGTAGAGTTGAGAATGAAACTTATTGCATTAAAACCAGTCCAAGTAAAACAATGAAATAATCAAATAAAATGGCTAAATTAACTGCTTTGAGCAAACATAAAACACCCCCCTTCCAGGAAAATCAACTCAATGGACATATACTTGACCTTATTGACAATGGTCTATATGATAAGACTATCAATAATGTCCTTAGATTAGGGACACAGATTTTATCTCATTTTTTAAATGAAGCCAGCATTTGCAAAATATTGGTAACCACTTGCATGGATTTGACGTGGCCAGAAGCAGCTTTCTTGCTGTGAAAAGAAAACTGTAGTTTGTTTCAATAACTAAACATTTAACTGAAATGGAACAGCACTTCTACTTTCTTTCAATAACTTTTCCGTTTTGTTCACAAATAATCTATTTGATGCAAGAAGCCCAGCTATAAAGTGTATTTCAGCTTTCAGCATGCCTTCCTCACTAGGCTTAATTATTTCTAGATTTTTATTTAGAGTGAGAGACATGGCTCTTCCTTTCCCTTGCACACTGAAAGGCCATGTAAGTTTATTATTGGCCTAATTTTAGTATTGCAATGTATCAAGAAATAGGGAAGCCTAAGAAGAAGGAGGGATATGGGCAAACAGTTGGTCACTGGAGCAGTCAGAACACATGTGTATCTATCAAGTTCAGTCTTCAGTTCAGTCATGTCCGACTCTTTGTGACCCCATGGACTGCAGCAGGCCAGGCTTCTCTGTCCATCACCAACTCCTGGAGTTTACCCAAATTCAGGTCCATTGAATCAGTGATATCATCCATCCATCCCATCCTCTGTCATCCCCTTTCTAGCCTTCAATTGGTCTTTTCAAATGAGTCAGCTCTTCACATCAGGTGGTCAAAATATTGGAGTTTCAGCTTCAGCAGCAGTCCTTCCAAAGAATATTCAAGACTGATTTCCTTTAGGATGGACTGGTTGGATCTCCTTGTTGTCCAAGGGACTCTCAAGAGTCTTCCCCAACACCACAGTTCAAAAGCATCAGTTCTTCAGCACTCAGATTTCTTTCTAGTCCAACTTTCATATCCATACATGACTACTGGAAAAAATCTAGCCTTAACTAGATGGACCTTTGTTGGCAAAGTAATGTCTCTGATTTTTAATATGCTGTCTAGGTTGGTCATAACTNTTGAGAGTCCCTTGGACTGCAAGGAGGTCCAACTAGTCCATCCTAAAGGAGACCAGTCCTGGCTGTTCATTGGCTAAAACTGAAACTCCAATACTTTGGCCACCTCATGTGAAGAGTTGACTCATTGGAAAAAACCCTGATGCTAGGAGGGATTGGGGGCAGGAGGAGAAGGGGATGACAGAGAATGAGATGGCTGGATCGCATCACCGACTTGATGGACATGAGTTTGAGTAGACTCCGGGAGTTGGTGACAGACAGGGAGGTCTGGCGTGCTACGATCGTGGGGTCGCAAAGAGTTGGACACGTCTGAACAACTGAACTGAAATGAATTGATTGTGCATTCTCTATAATTCATGGATTAAAGTGATTCATGCAAGATGACATGTTTACTAATTGCAAAGCAACCATCTGACACAGGTACAAAGTCGTTGCAACCATTTTATGGTTTAAGAAATCAAGTTGCAGTGAGGTTAAACCATTTGCTGATGGGGGAACTGGGATTCAAACCCAAATAATCTGGCTCTAGACTCTGCCTTTTACCCAATGCTGTATTATTTTCCAAAGTAACAGTACAAACATCAACTTGCAGTTTCTGGTAATAAAAAGCTCAACAAGAAATGGAGTTCTTCCTAAAAAGACTGACTGAAGAGTAGCTAATGAAGATAATTACAGCGGTATGGGTAAGGTTAAAGAAATCATAAAAGGGATGTTGAGACAACTGGAAATTAACCAGAAGAAGAAAGCCAATACCACTGCTGTCTGGAACAGCAAAGATAAGAATTGTGATAAGGAAGCGACAGTCAGAGTTGACTCCTTTTTCTTAGAGTGACTCAGCACTTTGCCGCATTGTGGTGACAGGATAGGAAGGGAATAGGGATAAAAATACATACGCTGACCTTTCTCTTCTCCTGCTCATCTATCTGCTGCCAATCATACCACATTCTAAACACAATTAAAAGCCAGAAGTGAAGGGGGCCAGGCCAACTTAGTTCACAGATTCAGCCCATAACAAGGCTGAGAAAGGCAGAGAAAGAATCTGAAAGGGGCTGTGATGGTGGCAAATGGAGAATCAGAAACACATGTGGAATAGAGGCTATATGTTTGCTTCTAGTATTAACAGTAGAACTCATAAATTAGTCATTGTGTACAATTAATTATTTATTAGGTCTTATTATATTTTACATGCTTTCAGTAGCTATTTTCTTACTTTGATTTCTCTTAGTAGATTACTGTTAAGGAAATTGTAAAATTCATATATCTTGATTATCGTAAATGGCTTGTAAGTCATGGAAAATTAAAACTAGCTCATCAAAGAATGTATGTGAGAATAGTCATAGTATTTTAAAAGTAGCTAATCATAGTACAGTAATTCAAATTTTTCCAGGACTAAAAACTGTTAATTCAGAAAGCATATGTGTAGTTCACATTAGTTTGCCATTCATATTATCAATAATTGATTTTAACATTAAAGTTTCCCTAGTAAATTGATTATTTATTTTAAAACCAAAGTGAAAAGCTAAAGATACTTATATACTTGAATATTATGGCTACCAGATTTAACTGTGGCAAAAACACAATTTCTTGTTCATTGGGTTATGCTATGGAGATGAGGATAGGTTTAATAGTCAGGAACCTCAACTGCTCTTTGAACCCATCATAACTGACAATGCTTAGAGTAGACAATGCTTCTGAAGGAAAGATTTTTAATCACTAATTCACTAATATCCAGGAATATAAACTCTAGAAATTGAGATAGATTGTTGCTATTTTTAACATACTTGTAAAACACAGTAGGGTTTTGTATGGACTGCATCTCAGTACTAAAAACATTACCAATGATTGCACATTGTGAAATATACAAAAATGGAAAGAATAAAGGTGATTTTTCTTCTAATATTGATATGGCTTACATGAAACCATTAGGCAAAACAGGAGGTATAGCAGGGAAATAAATGACATTTTGTTAATCATCACCATAACATTATTTGATGTTTTGCTTATTTTTCCTAGATGTTTAGATATTCATATTGTATACATTATCTCAAGTATTCTCACAATAACTCCATGAATTTCTATTGTCATTATCCATAGTTTTCAGATAATGGAGACTGAAATTTAGAGCAGTTAATTGTCTTACCTAAGATCTCACATGTCTTAAGAATCCAGCAGAGAATAATCTCAAATAGTGTATCAACCCTAAAATTGCTTTTAGCATAGACGAGAATATAAACTTGCTAAAGGGCGAGGTTTTTAGTCTATAGCTAAGTCCCCACTGTATGGGACATATAACATTGAAATGGTTACTGAAGGAGTGAATTTGAAGTCTACCTAACTCTGAGTGTCACACTCTTAACATCTTAAGTCTAACTGAGTATCTCAAGTCTACCTAACACTGGATTTCACACTCTGAACATCCACAAAAGACTGCATAGTAATAAAATGTATTTGAAAAGAAGCCCTTGATATATTTAACATATTTTAAATATTTGCTTTGACAACCAAAAACTTACTCTTACATAAACATTATGTGACAGTATGCTTATCTGCCACTTAAATGTTTATTAGAAAAATAGCAGCATTTTTTCATATGTATAATATATTCTTATATATTCTATTTTAAAATTTTAAAAATCATGAATGCATTGTTAATATCATACATATTCAAAAAATAAGGAAAAGAGAAACTTAGGAGAGTGTAAAAAGTAAAAGCAATGTAAAATAAGATTGAAAGCAAACAAACATAAAAACCAAACTTGGAATACCTGCATTAATCTCCATTCATACTGTTGGAAAGATTTAAAATAGGACCCTACAGGACAAATTGTGTGGTAGTTTGAACATTCTTTGGCATTGCCCTTCTTTGGGATTGGAATGAAAACTGAACTTTTCCTGTGGCCACTGCTGAGTTTTCCAAATTTGATGAAAATTTGAGTGCAGAAGTTTAAAAGCATCATCCCTTTAAAAAAATTTAATTAATTAATTTATTTTACTTTACAATAGTGTATTGGTTTCACCATACATTCACATGAATCTGCTACAGGGGTACATGTGTTCACCCCCCTGAACCCCCCTCCCATTTCCCTCCCCATCCCATCCCTCTGGGTCATCCCAGTGCACCAGCCCCAAACACCCTGTATCATACAACAAACCTGAACTGGCGATCCATTTCACATATGATGATATATATGTTTCAGTGTCATTCTCCCAAATCATCCCACCCTCACCCCTGTCTCTTATACACATCTACAAGGTCCATCTAGTCAGGGCNTCTGGGTCATCCCAGTGCACCAGCCCCAAACACCCTGTATCATACAACAAACCTGAACTGGCGATCCATTTCACATATGATGATATATATGTTTCAGTGTCATTCTCCCAAATCATCCCACCCTCACCCTCTCCCACAGAGTCCAAAAGACTGTTCTATACATCTGTGTCTCTTTTGCTGTCTCGCATACAGGGTTACCATTACCATCTTTCTAAATTCCGTATATATGCATTAGTATACTGTTTGGTGTTTTTCTTTCTGGCTTACTTCACTCTGCATAGTAGACTCCAGTTTCATCCACCTCATTAGAACTGATTCAAATGTATTCTTTTTAATGGCTGAGTAATACTCCATTGTGTATATATACCACAGCTTTCTTGACCAATGTCTGCTGATGGACATTTAGGTTACTTCCATATCTTAGGATTTTAAATAGCTCAGCTGAAATTCTGTCACTTCCACTAGCTTTGTTCTTAGTAAAACTTCCAAAGGCCCACTTGACTTCACACTCCAAGATGATTGGGTCTAGGTGAGTGACCATATTATAGTGGTTATCTCGGTTATTAGAAGCTCTTTTGTATAGTTCTTCAGTGATTCTTGCCACCTCCTCTTAATCTCTTCTGTTTCTGTTAGGGTTTTGCCGTTTCTGTCCTTTATTGTGCCTATCTTTGCATGAAATGTTTGCCTGATATCTCCAGTTTCCTTGACGAGATCTCTAGTCTCTCCCACTCTACTGTTTTCCTTGTTTCCTTGTATTGGATTTTAAAAAATTCTTTCTTCTCTATCTTTGCTATTCTCTGGAACTCTGTGTTCATTTGGGCATATCATTTCCTCTTTCCTTTGCCTTTCATTTCTCTTCTTTTCTGAGTTATTTGTAAGACCTCAGACAACCACGTTGCCTTCTCGCATTTCATTTTATTTGGGATGGTTTTGGTCACTGCCTCCTGTACAATGTTATGAGCCTCCATCCATAGTCCTTCAGACACTCTGTTTACTAGGTCTAATCCCTTGAATATATTCATCACCTGCACTGTATAATAATCAGTTCAGTTCAATAGCTCAGTTGTGTCCGACTTTTTGCGACCCCATGGACTGCGGCACACCAGGCCTCTCTGTCCATCATCAACTCCCAGAGTTTATTCAAACTCATGTCCAGTGACTCAGTGATGCCATCCAACCATCTCATCCTCTTTTGTCCCCTCCTCCTGCCTTCAATCTTTCCCAGCATCAGGGTCTTTTTAAATGAGTCAATTCATCTCATCAGGTGGCCAAAATATTGGAGTTTCAGCTTCAACATCAGTCCTTCCAATAAATATTCAGGACAGATTTCCTTTAGGATGGACTGGCTGGATCTCCTTGCTGTCCAAGGGACTCTCAAGAGTCTTCTTCAGTACCACAGTTCAAAAATATCAATGCTTCAGCACTCAGCTTTCTTTATAGTCCAACTCTAACATACACACATGACTACTGGAAAAATCATTGCTTTGACTAGATGGACCTTTGTTGGCAAAGTAATGTGTCTGCTTTTTAATGTGCTGTCTAGGTTGGTCATAGCTTTTCTTCCAAAGAGCAAGCGTCTTTTAATTTCATGGCTGCAGTCACCATCTGCAGTGACTTTGGAGATCCTCAAATAAAATCTGTCACTGTTTCCTCTGTTTCCCCGTCTATCTGCCATGAAGTGATAGGACCAGAAGCCATGATCTTAGTTTTATGAATGTTGACTTTTAACCCAACTTCTTCACTCTCCTCTTTCACTTTCATCAAGAGGTTCTTTAGTTCTTCTTCACTTTCTGCCTTAAGTGTGGTTTCATCTGAATATCTGTATAATAATAAGGGATTTGATTTAGGTCATATCTGAATGGCTTAGTGGTTTTCCCTACTTTCTTCAACTTAAGCCTGCATTTTGCAATAAGGAGCTCATGATCTGGGCTACATTCAGCTCAAGGTCTTATTTTTGCTGATTGTAGAGCACTTCTCCATCTTAATCTACAAAGAATATAATCAATCTGATTTCAGTATTGACCTTCTGGTGATGTTCATGTGTAGAATTGTCTCTTGTATTATTGCAAGAAAGTGTTTGCTATGACCAGTTTACTCTTTGGACAAAACTCTGTTAACATTTGCCCTGCTTCATTTTGTACTCCAGCTCTAAATGATTCAAGTAACCACAATAGTGTGATCACTTACCCAGAGCAAGACATCCTGAAATTAAGTGGGCCTTAGGAAGTATTACTATGAACAAAGCTAGTGGATGTGATGGAATTAAATATGAGTTATTTAAAATTCTAAAAGATGATGCTGTTAAAGTGCTGTATTCAATTTGTCAATAAATTTGGAAAACTCAGCAGTGGCTATAGGACTGGAAGAGTTCAGTTTTAACTCCAATCCAAAAGAAGGGCAATGCCAAAGAATTTTCAAACTATTGCACATTTGTGCTTATTTTACATGCTAGCAAGGTAATGCATCTTTCATGCTAGCCTTCAACAGTGCATGGACCGAGAACTTCCAGATGTACAAGCTGGATTGAGAAAAGGCAGAGGAACCATAGATCAAATTTCCAATATCCATTGGATCACAGAGAAATCAAGTAAATTCCAGAAAAATATCTGCTTCATTGACTACACTAAACCTTCTACTGTGTGGATCCAACAAACTATGGAAAATTCTTAAAGAGAAGAGAATATCAGAACATTACCTGTCTCCTGAGAAACCTGTATACAGGTCAAGAAGCAACAGTTAGAACCAGACATGGAACAGTGGACTGGTTTAAAATTGTGAAAGGCCATCCATATGTCTTCTTTGGAGAATTGCCTATTTAGTTCTTTGGCCCATTTTTTGATTGGGTCATTTATTTTTCTGAAGTTGAGCTGCATAAGTTGCTTCTATACTTTTGAGATTAGTTGTTGTAGTTGCTTCATTTGCTATTGTTTTCTCCCATTCAGAAGGCTGTCTTTTCACCTTGCTTATAGTTTCCTTTTTGTGCAGAAGCTTTTAATTTTAATCAGATCCCATTTGTTTATTTTTGCTTTTATTTCCAGTATTCCGGGAGGTGGATCATAGAGGATCCTGCTGTGATTTATGTTGGAGAGTGTTTTGCCTATGTTCTCCTCTAGAAGTTTTATAGTTTCTGGTCTTACATTTAGATCTTTAATCCATTTTGAGTTTATTTTTGTGTATGGTGTTAGAAAGTGATCTAGTTTCATTTTTTTACAAGTGGTTGACCAGATTTCCCAGCACCACTTGTT
>SJYV01021051.1:413108-424896 GCA_006410875.1 Neotragus pygmaeus | reverse complement strand
TATGATCTAAATCATATCCCTTATGATTATACAGTGGAAGTGAGAAATAAATTTAATGGACTAGATCTGATAGAGTGCCTGATGAACTATGGACTGAGGTTTCGTGACCTTGTGCAGGAGACAGGGATGAAGACCATCTCCATGGAAAAGAAATGCAAAAAAGCAAAATGACTGTCTGAAGAGGCCTTACAAATAGCTGCGAAAAGAAGAGAAGCTAAAAGCAAAGGAGAAAAGGAAATATATAAGCATCTGAATGCAGAGTTCCAAAGAATAGCAAGGAGAGATAAGAAAGCCTTCTTTAGCGATCAATACAAAGAAATAGAGGAAAAGAACAGAATGGGAAAGACTAGAGATCTCTTCAAGAAAATTAGAGATCCTAAGAGAACATTTCACCCAAAGATGGGCTTGATAAAGAACAGAAATGATATGGACCTAAGAGAAGCAAAAGATTTTAAGAGGTGGCAAGAATACACAGAAGAACTGTACAAAAAAGATCTTCATGACCCAGATAATCATGATGGTATGATCACTCACCTAGAGCCAGACATCCTGGAATGTGAAGTCAAGTGGGCCTTAGAAAGCATCACTACGAACAAAGCTAGTGAAGGTGATGGAATTCCAGTGGAGTTCTTTCAAATCCTGAAAGATGATGCTGTGAAAGTGCTGCACTCAATATGCCAGCAGATTTGGAAAACTCAGCAGTGGCCACAGGACTGGAAAACGTCAGTTTTCCTTCCAATCCCAAAGAAAGGCAGTGCCAAAGGATGCTCAAACTACTGCACAATTGCGCTTTTCTCACATGCTAGTAAAGTAATGCTCAAAATTCTCCAAGCCAGGCTTCAGCAATACATGAACCGTGAACTTCCTGATGTTCAAGCTGGTTTTAGAAAAGGCAGAGGAACCAAAGAGGAAATTGCCAACATCCACTGGATCATGAAAAAAGCAAGAGAGTCACAGAAAAACATCTATTTCTGCTTTATTCACTATGCCAAAGCCTTTGACTGTGTGTTCATTATTGCTGCTGCTAAGTCGTTTCAGTCGTGTCCGACTCTGTGCGACCCCACAGACGGCAGCCTACCAGGCCACCCCATCCCTGGGATTCTCCAGGCAAGAACACTGGAGTGGGTTGCCATTTCCTTCTCCAGTGAATGAAAGTGAAAAGTGAAAGTGAAGTTGCTCAGTCGTGTCCGACTCTTAGCGACCCTACGGACTACAGCCCACTTGACTCCTCCGTCCATGGGATTTTCCAGGCAAGAGTACAAATGCAAATCAAAACTACAATTGAGGTATCACCTTGCACCGGTCAGAATGGCCGTCATGAAAAAATCTACAAACAGTAAATGCTACAGAGATTGGAGGAAAGAGGACCTTCCTGCACTGCTGGAGGGAATATAAAGTGATATAGCCATTGTAAAGAATAGTAGGAAGATTTCTTAAAAAAAAAAAAAAAAAACAGGAATAAATCTACCTCATGTGCTGTGCTGTGCTAAGTCATTTCAGTCTTGTCCAGGTCTTTGTGACACTCTGGACTTTAGCCTGTCAGGCTACTCTGTCCATGGGATTTCCCAGGCAAGAATACTGGAGTGAGTTACCATGCCCTTCTCCAGGGGATCTTCCCAACTCAGGGATTGAACCAGCCTCCCTTCTGTCTCTTGCATTGGCAGGCAGGTACTTTACCACTAGCACTACCTGGGAATCCCTAAATCTACCATATGACCAGCAATCCCAATACTGGTCATATACCCTGAGAAAATCACAATTCCACAGAGCAAGTTCTTGTCAAAAGTGGGAAAAGTACTAAGATTTGTTGATTGCTCAGTACTGTAGGAAAGTAAATTGTGTATGTTTTACATATTTATAAAGTTATATGTATTATAAGTATATAAGTTATAAATTATAGGGCATATATGTTATTTATATATTAAGTTACATATATTGTGATACAAATATATTTTATGAACAAATTATTAAATTATATATATATGTGTCTCAATGTGTGTGTGTGTGTGTGTGTGTGTGTGTGCATGCTAAAGTAGGAAAGAATGGCTTTCATGTTTGTATGGCATTCTAAAGATTTCTTGCTGGAATATTATGGAAGTTACCAAAGGTACTGGGGAAAATTAATAATAATATGAAGATTTATGTTTTAGAGATTTACCAGTTACCCAGTGGTAACTGTCTTGGATTTGATATGTAAGGACCACAGTACGAAACAAAGAGCAAAAAAGAACTTTACTCTAGGGCTGGTAAGAAGAAGGTAAACATCATTTGTTCAAAAAGTAGAAACTGGCATCAGACTTTTCAGATTTTAGGCCCTTCATATGACAATCCTGTAACTTTGGATAACTGCGAAAGTTCAGTATAGATGTAATGGTAGCATAAATTTCAGAGAATATGCTTAACTTAATTTTAGCATATTATTTTCATAAGACAGAAATAGAGCTTCATTGAATATAATGTATACAATAAACCAAATATTTTTAAGTGCACTTTTTTTTTTAGTTTAGGATTGATATATGTATATACCTATGAAACTAACAGTACAATCAATACAATGAGCATAAATCAACTCAATAGTTTCCTCATGGTTCCCTGTAATCAGTATTATGTAAATATCTTGAAAGATAATCAACTTTTTAATTTAATTATTTTTAAAGTCATCATAAATTCACACAAAGATAGTAAAGATACCCAGTATTCTTTACCCAGTTTCCCAGAGTGGATACATCCTTTATAACTATAGCACAATATCAAAACCTAGAAGTTGACTTTGTGTTCTGCTGTGTCTGACTCTGCAACTCCATGGACCATAGCCCACCAGGCTCCTCTGTCCATGCGGATTCTCCAGGCAAGAATATAGAGTGGGTTACCATGCCCTCCTCCAGGAGAGCTTCCCAAC
The DNA here is from genome assembly GCA_006410875.1 of Neotragus pygmaeus. Lineage (NCBI taxonomy): Eukaryota > Metazoa > Chordata > Mammalia > Artiodactyla > Bovidae > Neotragus > Neotragus pygmaeus. Next base: position 421,997 of record SJYV01021051.1, on the reverse strand, counting down.
TCAGGAATTGCACCCAGGTCTGTTGCTTTGCAGGTGGATTCTTTACCATCTGAGCCACCAGAATAGCCCAAGAATACTGGAGTGGGTAGCCTATCCCTTTTCCAGGGAATCTTTCCAACCCAGGAATCAAACCAGGGTCTGCTGCATTGCAGGAGATTCTTTACCAGCTGAGCTACCAGGGTAGCCCAGAAATTAACTTTAGTACATGTCGTTTGGGGGCTTCCTGGGTAGCTCAGGGGTAAAGAATCTGCCTACAATGCAGCAGCCTCAGGAGAGGCGAGTTCAATCCCTGGGTTAGGAAGATCCCTTAGAGGAGGGCATGGCTACCCATTCCAGTATCCTCTCCTAGAAAATCCGAATGGACAGAGATGCCTGGTGGGCTACACTCCATAGGGTGGCAAAGAGTCGCACATGACTGAAGTCACTTAGCACACACACACACATGTCATTTTATCACATGTGTAAAATTATGCAACCACAATGGAGTATAGGACCATTTTATCGCTACAAAGATCTTTCTTGTACTTTTCCTTTATAGTCACAATTATTTCTTCCCCTTTACCTTGTCTCACTCTTGGCAATCACTGATTGTCTTTGTTCCTATAATTTTATCATTTCAAAAATGCTATATAAGTAAATGGAGTAGGAAATGGCAACCTGCTCCAGAATTCTTGCTTAGGAAATTCTGTGGACAGAAGAGCTTGGCAGACTGCAGTCCATGGGGTTGCAAAGGGTCAGACATGGCTGAGTGGCAGAGTACACACATATAGATAAAATCATATATGATGTGATCTTTTGATACTGGCTTTTAAAAAAAGTAGCATAATACACTTGATATCCATCGAAGTTGTCACATGTATCAGTCATTCATTATGATATTGTTGAGTAATATTCTATGGTAGAGCTGTGCCACACTGTTTAAAATAAGCATGTATAGATTTTTCTGTGGACAAAAAATTTTATTTCTGTAGGAAAATATTCAGGACTGCAATTGACAGGGCATAAATTAAATGTATTTTGGTTTTGTTTATTGTTTTTAGAGAAACTAGCAAAGCTTTTTCCAGACTGGATGAATCAGTATGTATTCCTAACAGTCAACGTGTACAAGTGATCCAGTTTCTTTGAATCCTCACCAGCATTTAAAAAAATAAATTCATGTGTTCTAAGATTTGTATAGTGATATCTCATCATGGTTTTAACTGGAATTTCCTTAATGGCTAGTGATGTTGAACATCTTTAATGTGTTTATTTTCTATCTACATATGGTCTGATATTTGTTCCATATATTTAGCCCATTTTCTAATTGGGTTATCTTTTTTTTTTTTTAATTCTTAAAATTTGAGAGGTCTTTGAAGTGAAGTGAAGTGAAGTTGCTCAGTCATGTCCGACTCTTTGCGACCCCGTGGACTATAGCCTACCAGGCTTCTCTGTCCATGGGATTCTCCAGGCAAGAATACTGGAGTGGGTTACCATTTCCTTCTCCAGGGAATCTTCCCCACCCAGGGATCAAACCCAGGTCTCCCACATTGGAGGCAGACGCTTTAACCTCTGAGCCACCAGGGAAGCCCTTGATTATTATATAAATAAAGTCTTTTGTAAGATATATGGTTTCAACTAAACCTTCTCACTCTATAGTTTATTTTTTAATCTTCTTAACAAGGATGCCTCAGTAGAAAAATAATCAATTTCAATGAGTTCAGTTTATCAATTTTTTCTTATGTGTATCATACTTGTGTTGCATCTGGTCTAAAAGAACTCTTGACCAAAGCTTAGATCCCAGATTTTTCTTCAATATTTTCTTATAAATGTTTTAGTGATTTTTGTTCTGCATTTAAATCTGCGATCCACTGTGAGGATTATTTGTATAAGGGCAGTGTTCACTTTTGTGTTATAGTTTACACAAACATATTTTTATACATACATACATAGTTATGCATATATATACTGTACATAGCTAGGGTTTTTAGATTAATTTAATAAGAGGATTATGGAAAAGCATTTTCTATCCCACCTTTTCAAAAATGAAAGTCCCCTCAAAATTGATCTTTGAAATCACAATAATAGCAATGTACTATCTGGTTCATAATATACAGAAAACTAAAATATATGTCAATAATACCACAAAGGGCAGAAGAGGAGATATTCATACTATAAACACAATCAACAAGAATAAACAAAATAAAGAGATATGGCTAATAAACTAAAAAATGTTATGAGATAGAATCATAAAATATATTCAACTCATTCATAAGAATGAAGACAAACTGAACAAAGAACAGATAAGACATTTATAAAACAAATAGAAAGATGGTAGATTTTTTAAATCAAGCATGTCACTCATTAAATTAAATGTAAAAGTCAACATGCTTAAATCAAAAGTCATCAATTACTAGAATGAATTTTCAAGTATGGTACAACTGTATGCTGTCATTAAAAAAATAAGCCTTTAAAAATAAAGAAATAAATGTTTAATATAAATGGATGAAAAAATATACCATGCCAATGCTAATCAAACTCAAGCTGGAGTTACTTCCCTGGTGGCTTGCACAGTAAAGAATCTGCCTGCAATGTGGGAGACCTGGATTCATTCCCTGGGTTACCAAGATCCCCTGTAGGAGTGCATGGCAACCCACTCCAGTATTCTTGGAGAATCCCCATGGACAGAGAAGCCTGGAAGGCTACAGTCCATGGGGTTGCAAGGAGTCAGACATGACTAAGCAGCTAAGCACAGCACAACACATATAAACATCTTAAACTTATGTTAGTATACTGAGAGAATAGTGATTCAAGGTGTTAGCTAATAATGCTGAAAAGAAAAACAAAAAAAAATTACAATTGTAGCTATAAATTTTAATACTACTGTTTCAATAATCAAAAGGACAAACAGACAGAAAATTATTAATATGTTTAAACTTGAACAGTATTGTTCGACAACTTCATCTAATTGATATTTATAGAATACTCAAACCACTAACAGCAGAATTCAAATTCTTTTGAAGGGCACACACAGCAATTATCAAGATAGATCATATTCAAGCAATGAAATATTCTCATTAGACTTAAATGAAGTAAAACTAAGAATTTTCCTTTGGCCATAATGGACTTAAATTAGAAATCAAGATCAGAATGATACTTGAATTACCTTCAAGTGTTTTCAAAGCTAAATAACATTTGTCTCAACAGTGCATGGACAAAATAGAATATTAAAAGGGGAAATAGAAAGCATTTGGTACAGAATGAAATATAATAGAAACATGACATATCAGACTTGTGTACTTCAATTGAAGCAGTGCTGAAAAAGAAATTTACAGCATTAGAATTCCTAAAGCAGAAAAGAAGACAGGTTATCACATGATTGATTTAAGCTTCTGCCTTAAAATAGTTGAAGAATAACATATATAAAGTAAGCAGAACAAGGAAATAATAGAGATAAAATCAGAAATCAAAGTGGAAAACAGAATAATAATTTTTAAATTGCATAGATAAAACCAGAAAATGAACACTTGAGTGGATCAATGAAGCTGATAAAGCTCTAACTAGAATGAATAAAAATAAAATTACCCATATTGGGGCTATGTGAGAAAGATGACCACAGATATTATAGAAATTTGAAGGTTAATAAGAGAATCAAATTTTTATCTATTATTCTGAAATTTTAGGTGAAATGGACAATATTCTCTAACAATTTTCAAACTACCAATGCTCACTGAAGAAAAAAAAATAAGCTGAATAGCCCACTATCTACTAAAGAAATGTAATTTTTAGTTAAATTCCTATTCCTGTAGAATATGACAGGCTCAGATGGCATCAATGGTGAAACATTAAAGAAAGCAATAATACCAGTTCTACACAAAATCCTCAGGAAAATTGAAGGGAAAGGATCACTTCCCAACTCATTTTATAAGACTAGTATTTCACTGACAAGAAACCAGAAACATCAGTATAACGAAGCTTGAGACACATATTCCTCATGAACAGAGACAAGTATTACTTAAGATTTAGTGCATTATATCTGACAATGTATAAAAACAATAATACATCATGACCAATTTAATTTATTCTGTTATACAAGAAAAAAGCATTTAACAATCCATCAATATATTTTACTATATTTACAAACTTAAGCCTGTGACCATCTTAATATATGAAGAAAAAAATGACAAAACTCAATACCCATTCATAATAAAAAATTTCAGTAAACTAGAAATATATGGAAACTTCCTAAACCTGACAGAGGTATTTATGAAAAACCTACAACTAACATCATTCTTAATAGTGAAAGACTGAATAGTTTTCCCTCCATTTGAGAACAAGGCAGGGAAAATACTCTCCACAATATACTGTAAATATTGTATTGGCACTGCTGGCAGTGTTATAAGGTGAGATAAATAATTTACAGGCACACAGATTGAAAAGCAAAAAGTCTATTTTTAAATATCATTGTCAGCGATTTAGAAAGCCCTAAAAACTGTGTAAAGCTTCTATAATTGTAAAGAGACTTTAGGTCACTCAGCAGTAAAGAACCCACCTGCCAATGCAGGAGACTATGGGTTCAGTCCCTGGGTAGGGAAGACTTCCTGGAGGAGGAAATGACAATCCACTCCAGTATTCTTGCCTGGGAACTCACATGGACAGAGGAGCTTGGCGGGCTACGGTGCATGTGGTTGCAAAAGAGGTGGACATGACTTAGCAACTAAACAACAACAACATACAAAAAGTAATTGTGTATCTAAATACTAGGATAAAAAAATCACAAGTCCCACTAAAATAAATAATGCCACTGACAATAACAACCAAGGTGTTATACTTAGAAATAAATTTGGCAGAAGATACTTTGAGATCTCTAATCTGGAAACTATAACATTTCTGAAAGAAATAAAGACTTGTTAAAAATGGAAATACATATCCTGGTCATGGATCTTAATTCTCAATATTGTTAAGATGTTGGTGCTTTCTAAGTTGTTCTATAAATTAAATTCAATTTCAAGAGCAATTTTAGTAGGCTTTATGGCAACCCACTATATATATATATTGCCTGGAGAATCCCATTAATGGAGGCTACAGTCTATGGGGTTGCAAAGAGTTGGACACGACTGAGCGAATTCACTTTCACTTTCCTTTTGGTAGAAATTAACAAGGTGTTTCTAATATTTATGTAAGAATTCAAGGAGCTAGAATAGCCAAGGCTGGAGAAGGCAATGGCCACCCACTCCAGTACTCTTGCCTGGAAAATCCCATGAGTGGAGGAGCCTGGTGGGCTGCAGTCCATGGGGTNTGGTGTCATCTGCAAATCTGAGGTTATTGATATTTCTCTCGGCAATCTTGATTCCAGCTTGTGCTTCTTCCAGCCCAGCGTTTTTCATGATGTACTCTGCATAGAAGTTAAATAAGCAGGGTGACAATACACAGCCTTTACATACTCCTTTTCCTATTTGGAACCAGTCTGTTGTTCCATGTCCAGTTCTAACTGTTGCTTCCTGACCTGCAAACAGGTTTCTCGAGAGTCATGTCAGGTGCTCTGGTATTCCCATCTCTTTCAGAATTTTCCACAGTTAATTGTTATCTGCACAGTCAAAGGCTTTGAGGACTGCTCTACGAGCTCCCTGTCTTTAGCTGTCTATAATTCTTCTTTCTTACCAAAATTGTTCAGAAGGTGAAGTAACTTGCAAGTCTACATAACTAGGACATGGCTTGGCTGAAAATTGAACCTGACCTAGCAGACTGTAAAGCATTTGTCCATTGCATTCCACTTGGTATGGTTTCTGCTGTGTGCAGAAACAGGCTCAAAGCAGAATGTTATTGCTGCAGAAAGTAAGAATAAAGTCAAAAAACTTACCATGGAGTTGAAGATAAGATACATCACCATAGATCACATAAGGACAGCTATGAGAAGATCCCATAAAGGAAGCTCAGTTGAGGTGCTGTGGGGATTAAAGGAAGAGGCTGAGATCCTAACACCCATTTGGGATCTTTAGGAAAAGGATTCACAGAGGAGGTGCATGTGAAGTGGGTCTTGTGGGACTGGCCAAACCATGCCTGGGGGGATGGATGAGGGAAGGACTTGTGGGTGATGATAACTGTCAAATGCCCAGGTTAATAAATAAGCTTCTAAACAGACTATTAGAATGTACATGTGCCTGTATCTCTATGTATGTACCTGTGCGTATTGCATGGGCATGGATACAGGCATACATACATTCTTTATAAAGACCTTATATTCTCTTCAAGAGCAAAAGGCTAATGATTTTAAGTAGCAAAGTTCTCTGAACTCTGTTCTCTAACTCCCTTAAGAACCAGAACACCTTTAAACAACACTTACTATTAATAGACATTCATGTTTATACAGGCCAGTTAGAAATGAGGTTTTTTTAAATTTTTTCCGGGCATCTATGATTAGGGCTGCTCCCCACCCCCCCTTTTTTTTAAGTATCTGCTCCTCTGTTCTTGCATGTGGAAACATTAGACTTCCTGTTTCTGCTTGATTTTGAAACTGTCTCCCGTCCTCCTATCACAGGTGATCCCTGTGTCCCTGTGCAGTCATAGTTTACGGGTAGCGAGTGCAGGCAGCACCCAGTCCGTCCCTGCTATGGACGTTAAGACCTCTCTGGATTCACAACAAAAAGTTACACAGTGCATTCCACTACGGGTGACGAAACCCGGCTTCCAGAATAACAAGCAGGACAACTTTTAAGTGACTGTTGTTGGCCAGTGTCTTCCGTGCATTGGTTTGGTAAGCTTATGGTTGGTTTTTTGAAAGGATGGGAGAAATTCTTTGAATTATTCTCAGGGAAGACTGACTCCCTGAAGGCAGTACAGATGCCGTGGAAAAGACGTCGGCAGGGTGGCTATGTGTGTTCCTCTGGTCTGTGGGACTGCTGAGACTCTGGGAAGCTATCCTTCTGATTGATACGGGGGAAAATGCCGAAACTAGGTGAGTTTAAAAGCGCCCAGACTAATTTGGTCGTAACACCTTTATCGGAATCGATGACTAAGCACCACGGTGTTGCTGTCTAAAGGGAAATAACTTTTGGTCACAGCTTTCAAGTGGTTGTGTTCAGAAAAATCACTGCATTTCTTTTGCAAGAACTCTGGGTGTGGAGGAGCGTTAGGAGGCTGAGGGCTGTTTGAGGACTATTGGTAGAAAAGATGGCATCTGGAGTTTGCGTGTAGACCATTTTCATTTCTAAATGGATGAAAGATTGAAATGCTTCAGAATGGGGCTCTGAACTGATGGAGAACTTTTGCACATGAAATTTCTCCTTCTCACAATTTCTGTGTGTTTGCTAACTCTCAGACGTCCCTGGATCCCAGTGATCTGATAGCGTCAGGAACACCTTGTAGAGACCTGCAAACCCAACGGTGTTTATTTGTGTTCTCCCATTGTGTAGGAGTTTGTCAGAATATTGACACGCCATTTCCTCTAACAGCCAGGAAGCAATTTGAACTCACAAACAAGACCTTTTGTACTTTAAAAAACACCTTAGGCTTGTTTTTAGCCTTACTCAATACTTCCACAGGTAGATTTCATTTTATTTTTCAGGTAGATTGGAAAAGTTTTCGAGGATTGAAATACAGAAAGCATTTCGAAATAGCTTTAAAAGTTATATTGGTATTTACACACTCTTGTTCAAGTCTGTACATCATATTTTGTTGAGGTTTATCTGAAATTTTTTGGCTCAGAAGACTTTCTGGACCTTAAATTGAATACTAGGAAGGAATTCAAACTTGGAAGACATAGGTGAATGTTAACATATCTAGTGTCTTGACCCATGAATTGAACCTCTGGCAGCCATGCTATTTCACAGAGCCATAACTGCTCCTGTTATATGGAGTGTGGTCACCGGCAGATCATATATGTAAAATGTACATTTGCCTTCCAGATGCCCAGAGCTGTGGATGTGATTCTCTGTCAACTTTATATATGTATATACACACATTCTATCCAATATATAAAATGGTTATGTGTCTGACTATATCATAGCACATATATACAGTTGGAATCAGAGCCAGGCTTGGCTGGGAAAGTTTTGTGGGAGAAGTGAAGTTTTTTTTTTTTTTTTTGGAGGGGGAGGTTGGGCTACATAATGCATTAATATTTTGGCAGAAAGAAGCAGACATAACGATTCCAAGGCTGGAGTTAAATGCATTCATGATTAAGCATGAACCATTTAGGAGCAGATTTTAAATTACTGGTTGAAAATAGCCAAGCTAAAAGTGAAGAGGAGGCAAGGAGATAAGTGTGGAAGAGAACAGGAGGGGTGTGTGGGAGCTTCTGTAGCCAGTGTGGCTGGCAAATGGCAGTTTTGGATACCAGCACTCCAGACTATGCTGCCATCTAGTGGAACTGGCTGAAATCACTGCCTTTCCTCACTCCCTGTTAAATTAGCAACGTGGTATCTTGACCACAGAGAAACTCACTTTTCTTCCCCCTGAGGATTTTAGGTGAAGAATTTGAGAAAGGAGATGGATACTACTATGCTCCCTCAAACGGTATTAATTTTGACTCTAGAAAATGGAGCTGAGTACCAATATAAAGAATTTCCCATAGACAATTTTATTTTATTTAAAAAAATTTTTTTTTACTTTATTTTACTTTACAATACTCTATTGGCTTTGCCATACATCGACATGAATCTACCACAGGTGTACACGAACTCCCAATCCTGAATCCCCCTCCCACCTCCCACCCCACATCGTCTCTCTGGATCATCCCCGTGCACCAGCCCCAAGCATCCTGCATCCTGCATCGAACATAGACCGGCACCTCGTTTCTTACATGATAGTATACATGCTTCAATGCCATTCTCCCACATCATCCCACCCTCTTCCTCTCCCTCAGAGGCCAAAAGTCCATTCTATATGTCTGTGTCTCTTTTGTTGTCTCACATA
>SJYV01021051.1:376178-410548 GCA_006410875.1 Neotragus pygmaeus | reverse complement strand
AAAAAAAAAAAAAAAACACACAACAGACAAAATTAGAGGAAACACAGTACTCATTCCAGATTTACTATAAAGACACAGTAAGATAAAACTTGAGACATGAAATAACATGCTGTATATGGAAGTGGACTGGAAAAGAGAGAAACAAAGATTATTTAAGAAAATTACAATAATTCTCACTTAGCAGACTCATTGTACATCAGAGACAAATGAGAAGGACCTGTGAATGGGCCAGGAATTTGTGGCACCATTTACCAGAAGGAAGGTTAAGGGTAGACAAGAGGGCTGCTATCTCTCCCAAAATGTGTCACAAATCAGAGAGAGAAAAAACAAACAAAAAAGCCCTGCCAGATAAGGGAAGACAATTATTTGTCCTGCTCCTGCTCAGTTGCTTCAGTTGTGTCTGACTCTTTGTGACCCTATGGACTGTAGCCTGCCAAGCCCCTCTGTCCTTGGAATTCTCCAGGCAAGAATACCCAAATGGGTTGCCGTGCCCTTCTTCAAGGAATTTTCCCCAACCAGGGATTGAACCTGAGTATCCTGCATCTTCTGCATCGCAAGGGGATTCTTTACCACTGAGCCACTAGAGAAGCCCAATTATTTGTCCCGTTAGGGCAAATAGGATGAGCAGTTATGAGAGAAATGGTGATTTTGTTTTCTTTTGTCAGGTTGGTTTATTCCCCCTCAGTTCTTGTCTCAGGGCAACAAAAATTTGAAACAGTGGACATCAATCAAGAAAGGGAATGCAAATAGGCCTATGCTCAAGGCCCACTGACAGTTGCAAGTTACATAACAAAAAGCTTTGTTGTGTATGTCTTCTCATAATTCAGTCTGTTGTAATCAGATGTATATGTATGGAGTACTTATGAACCCTTAATAGGCTCCTAGAGGTCTAAGGTGACCTGAGGAAACCCCTGTGGTTAGTTTGTATATATTGTGTGTTTAGGGCACATGCTCTGGAGTTAGAGAAGCCCCTCTGGTTAGTTTGTAGCATATCTGTGAACTCCTCTGGGCATATCTGGGATGGGGTTTAGAGATCAGTTTGCATCCTTCCACCCGTAATTGCTCATGCCACTGACTAAGTGACTGACATGACTAAGTGACTTCACTTCCACTTTTCACTTTCATTCACTCCAGTGTTCTTGCCTGGAGAATTCCAGAGATGGGGGAGCCTGGTGAGCTGCCATCTATTGGGTCACATAGAGTCAGACACGATTGAAGTGACTTAGCAGCAGCAGCAGCAGCAACATCCTAACACTTTGAATAGAAATATATGTGGAACATCTAAGTGGAGAAGGTTACCATACTATTTAATTCCTGGTTCTGGCTGGTGAAAAAGATCTTAAGTAAAGATAAAGGTTTTATTTTTTATTATTTGTTTACTTAAAGTTAATTGGTTCATTAGCATTTAAATAATTGAAAGCAGAAATTGTGAGGTTCATGACACTGTATGGGAAACAGGGATCAAGACCATCCCCATGGAAAAGAAATGAAAAAAGCAACATGGCTGTCTGGGGAGGCCTTACAAATAGCTGTGAAAAGAAGAGAGGTGAAAAGCCAAAGAGAAAAGGAAAGATATAAGCATCTGAATGCAGAGTTCCAAAGAATAGCAAGAAGAGATAAGAAAGCCTTCTTCAGCAATCAATGCAAAGAAATAGAGGAAAAGAACAGAATGGGAAAGACTAGAGATCTCTTCAAGAAAATTAGAGATAACAAGGGAACATTTCATGCAAAGATGGGCTCAATAAAGGACAGAAATGGTATGGACCTAACAGAAGCAGAAGATATTAAGAAGAGGTGGCAAGAATACACGGAAGAACTGTACAAAAAAGATCTTCATGACCCAGATAATCATGATTNAAGTTATGACCAACCTAGATAGCACATTGAAAAGCAAAGACATTACTTTGCCGACTAAGGTCCGTCGAGTCAAGGCTATGGTTTTTCCTGTGGTCATGTATGGATGTGAGAGTTGGACTGTGAAGAAGGCTGAACGCCGAAGAATTGATGCTTTTGAAGTGTGGTGTTGGAGAAGACTCTTGAGAGTCCCTTGGACTGCAAGGAGATCCAACCAGTCCATTCTGAAGGCGATTAACCCTGGGATTTCTTTGGAAGGAATGAAACTCCAGTACTTTGGCCACCTGATATGAAGAGTTGACTCACTGGAAAAGACTCTGATGCTGGGAGGGATTGGGGGCAGGAGGAGAAGGGGACGACCGAGGACGAGATGGCTGGATGGCATCATGGACTCAATGGACATGAGTCTGAGTGAACTCCGAGTGATGATGATGAACAGGGAGGCCTGGCGTGCTGCAATTCGTGGGGTCGCAAAGAGTCGGACACGACTGAGTGACTGAACTGAACTGAACTGAATCTGTTGGTTTTAATTATTTATTTATTTATCCTTCTTGTTAAGTTGCTCTCTGTGCTTCCAAGGCTCGCCACAGACTCGGCTGCAAGAATGTTTCCTCGTGTTTGGAAACCTCTCTTTTTAAGTCTCTTCCTGAGAAAGGATTCCCTTCCCGGGATGGAGGTCCCTCCCTACCTCCTTCATCTCTTTTTTCATCTTTTATATTTTTTCCTACCTGTTTTTGAAGCCAATCATCTGCTTTGCTGGGTGCCTGATGTCCTCTGCCAGCATTCAGAAGTTGTTTTGTGGAATTTACTCAGTGTTGAAATGTTCTTTTGATGAATTTGTGGGGGAGAAAGTGGTCTCCCCGTCCTATTCCTCCGCCATCTTAGGACCGCCCCCAGTTTCATACTGATGACTTGTTTATTTTTCTACTGAAATTTGCATCCCTCAATCTCCATCTGGGCTATCCTGGTATCTCAGCTGGGAATCTGCCTGCAATGCAGGAGACACCGGTTTGATTCTTGGATCAGGAAGATCTGCGGTAGAAAGGATAGGCTACCCACTCCAGTATTCTTGGGCTTCCCTGGTGGCTCAGCTGGTTTAAAAAAAAAAAAAAAATCAGCCTGCAATGTGTGGAGACCTGGATTCAATTCCTGGGTTGGAAAAATCCCCTGGAGAGGGGAATGGCTACCCATCCAGTATTCTGGCCTAGAGAATTCTGTGGACTGTAGAGTCCGTGGGATCTCAGTAGAATATGACTGAGTGACTTTTATTTCTCTCATCTCCCCCACCCCGACTCTGGTAACCCATTTGTTCTGTGTTTGTGATTCTGTTTTTGTTTTGTTATGCTTATTTGTTTTATTTTATTTTAGATTCCACATACAAGTGAGGTCATATGGTATTTATCTTTCTCTGTCTGACATTTAATTTAGCATAATAACCCTCTAGGTTCACCAATGTTTTTGCAAATGTGAACATTTCATTCTAGTTATATACACACACACACACACATATATATATGAAAGGAAAAGTCACTCAGTCATTGTCTGACTCTTTGGGACCCTGTGGACTATGCAGCCCATGGAGTTCTCTAGGCGAGAACACTGGAGTGGGTAGCCTTTCCCTTCTCCAGGGCATCCTCCCAGTCCAGGGATTGAACCCATGTCTCCTGCATTGCAGGCAGATTCTTTACCAGTTGAGCCACAAGAGAAGCCCTTATATATATATATATATATATATATGCACACACACACATCACATGTATATATATATGTATATATATATATATATACACATATATATATACATACACACGCAACGCATATTCTTTGTCCAATCATCTACAGATGGTTTTTTTTTTTTTTTTTTAAATCTTGGTTATTGCAGATAACACTGCAATGAACATAGGGGTACATACATATATCATTTCAAATTAGTGTTTTCCTTTTCTTAGAATAAATATCCAGGAATAGAATTGATGAATTGTATGGCAATTTTACTTTTAATTTTTAAATAACTCTATACTGTTTTCTATAGTGGTTGTACCAATTAACTTTCCAACCAACAGTGAATGAGGATTTTCTCTTCTCCACAACCTTGCCAACACTTGATCACATATGGCTTGAACTGCTATCTCTCTAGGGAATATATCAGAGCCTGTATAATTCCCCTCCTCCTCTGTGTTCTCTCCTAGAGGTGTGGGTCCCTACTTGATCCCTTGTCTTCCCTTCCTATCTGATTCTGTGTGTATCTTTCTTTACAACCTTGATTGAGAAGAGTCTGCCAATCTCCAATTTGTTTTCAGTCAGAATTTGTCCACCTATAGATGTATATTTTATGTGTTCATGGGGGCAGGTGACATCAGCATCCTCCTACTTTGCCATTTTGGTCACCTCTCTGGGGAATTTCATTATTGCTGATTCTATTTTTATTACTGGTTATGTGTCTGTTCAAACTTGAGAGATCACATGTTTCTGGGAATGCATCCATTTCTTGTAAGTTTTCCATTTTATTGGTATACAATTGTTCATAAAAATCACTTATGATCCTTTGCACTTCTGTGGTGTTGGTTGTAATTTCTTTTTCATTTCTGATTTTATTTGTTTGGGCTCTCTTTTATGAGTCTGGTTAAAGTGTTATCAATTTTGTTCATCTTTTCAAGAAACCAGCTCTTACTGATCTTTTCTATTTTTTTGCTAAATTTTAGTTTTTTTTGTTCTGATCTTTGGATTTTGTTAGTTCTTCTTTTCCTAGGTTTTTTAGATGTAAATAGAGGTTGTTTACTTGAGATTTGTCTACATGTCTGACCTAGGCTTGTATCACTATAAATTTCCCTTTTAGAACTGCTTTGCTGCATGTCCTAGATTTTGAATTACTGTGTTCTCATTTCTGTTGCCTCCAGATGTTTTTTTAATTGGTATTTCTTCTTTGATTTCTTCAGTGGCTCACTGGATCATTCCAGAACCTATTTTCTTAAACTCTTTCTTTGAATTAATTTATAACCTAACTGAGATCAGATTCAGTGGATATGTAGTGTTGTAGGTAAAACTTGTATTAAGAAATTAAAGAATGAATGAGACATCTACCCATTTATTCATTCACTTATTCACTGTATATTTATGTTATGTATTCAATATTTACTCTATATATTCAATATTGTCTAAAGACTTGGTATTTTGTTAAGCACTGGAAATACCATAAAAATAAATAAATAAAAGAACAAAGTTGAGGTCTTTACACTAGATTGCATTATGTTTTGAAGTGATTTTGCATTTTAAAATTTGCTCTAAAATAGAAATATCACTTAGATAGCAGTTAGAATATAACATATCTTTTGTAAGGTAATAAATCAATAAACATTATCACACACTGAAACAAAAAAAAGACCTTCAGAGGAAAATGTAGAAATGAAGATAATGATGAGGGTATGGTCTATGGAACAAGTGTGCTGAGGAGATGTGAAATATGGCTACAATTATGAAAGCAGCAGTTCCTGAAAACTGTTGAGATGATGCCCATGTAACCCATTTATTACTGAGTTTAGGCTGAAGTTTTGTTACCACAGCCCAAGTCATATGTTGAAACCCTGATCCCCAATGTTATGGTTTGGGAGGTAGAGACCTTAGGAGGTATTTAGGCTCACATGAGGTTGGAGAAGGCAGTGGCACCCTACTCCAGCACTCTTGCCTGGAAAATCCCGTGGACTTAGGAGCCTGGTGGTCTGCAGTCCATGGGGTCGCTAAGAGTTGGAAACAACTGAGCGACTTCACTTTTCACTTTCATGCATTGGAGAAGGAAATGGCAACCCAGTCCAGTGTTCTTGCCTGGAGAGTCCCAGGGACGGGGGAGCCTGGTGGGCTGACGTCTACGGGGTCGCACAGAGCCAGACACGACTGAAGCGACTTAGCAGCAGCAGAGGTCATAAGCATTTGGCTCCCACGAGGGGATTAATGTCATTGTAAGCAGAGAACGAGAGACTAGAGACCTGTGCTCTCTCTCCCTCTCTTCCTCCCTTCCCACATTTAAGGGCATAGCAAACAGGTAGCTCTCCTCAAGCCAGGAAGAGATCTCTTACTGGACTGAAATCTGCCAGCACCTTGATCTTGAACTTCTTATCCTCCAGAACTGTAAGAAATCAGTGTCTGGTTTTTTTTTTTTTTTTTTTAGCAACCAGTCTATGGTATTCTGTTACAGTAACCTAAACTAAAACACCTTCCTTCATTGAATTCATTTTAAATTAATAAAAAATAATAAAAGAATTCAGATTTATAAGCAAATACAAAAGTGTGGTTCATTTGGAAAAGACTATCTCAGCAAGAATTTTTAGAGTTTCAATATTGTGAAATATATATGTGTGTTTTCCCATATGCATGTTTTGTCCAAGGAAATACAGAATTCCTTATGTCAAAATTAAGCTTTATTGCAAACAATAGAAATGCAAAATTTGAAAAGCCTTAGAAAATATTTTTTACCCCTCAGGAAACCTTGTTAGTACACTGAGAACATCCAGGATAATTGGCATTTCTAGAAAGGGAGAGTCTCCAATAATTCTTTATACTTTCTGTCTCTAAGTCAGAAAATTGTTGATTTTTTTTGCAACCTAAATCCTTCCTTTTACAAATTAAGCCCATTGGGCCCTCTTTTTTGATATGGTTTTAAGGTTATTGAACTTAAATAAAGGTTAAAATACACTGTTGTTATTAATATATTTAATATATTCAATATAAACATAATTTTGATTTTCATTTACTAAAAATACAGTTAAATGCAGAAAAGTAGGAATTTGCTTTTTAGAGTTACAGGGAATAGCCAAATTAAGGATAAATAAAATTAAATTGTATTGTTTACTATGAAACTTCAGGAGAAATATTTATAATAAATCAGAAAAAAATGATAAAACATTGTTAGTGAATGAAACTAAGTATTTATCATTTTCATTTATCTCTTTATACACCAATAGCATTACTGGTTGTTTAGCAAATAAACCAATTATACTATTATTATCTTTTACTGTGTCAACTGGTTACTCCCCATCTTCCCAAAAATAAATCCACCAGAATTTACATGTGGTTCAAGCAAAACTGAGGTTCTTAAAACTACTACAGCAAGAAATAACAGCTTGATAAAGTCTGAGTAATATGTTAAGTGAAAGAGGAAAACTAGTATCATATTTTTTGGCTTTGGAATCTGATAGTAAATAGTTTTAGACATATTAAATACAGGGAACTGATTTGAGTTGGGTAAATTTCATGCTATAAGACTTGAGTATTGCAAGGATCTTGAAAAAATTTTGATAAGTAGAATATTTGTTTGAAAAGCAAGCTTTATGGCCAAGTTGCCAATCTAATGTCCTGAAAATAAATTGTTTGCCCAAATGAGGAAACTATTTGCTCCCAAAATAGTTTTATAGAGACTCCTGAAGTAAATACTTAAGTTATTTATTCCAGGTTTACCATCTTGGGCAAGACTATTTTAACAGCAAATATTTAACAAATGTTGAAACCTAGTTTCAACTTTCAGTCTTCATAGTTCATAGGAATGAAGTGAGCTCGATTCTCAAGTGGTTGTTACAAACATTCAATCAGATGGAATTTCCCAAATCTGGAACAGGCTGGGTTTTCCTTGGAAAAACTTGTTGAGAATCCAGGCTTTTCATTCACTTGTTACTGAGTAGTGAGTGAGGCATTTTCTCTTGTCGCTGGATTGGCTACTCTGTTGGCTTAAGGTTTTAGGACTTATGGATAAAACAAGTACTGGCAACTTGTTTATTGTAGTTGTTTGATTACATACAATTGCCATATTTGAAATGTAAGAACGCAATTGATTTTTCACAATACATTTGAAATAGAAAGCTGAATTTTACAAGGAAACATTATGGTTTCTGAATCATGTCTGCTCAGTGAATATCTGGACTAAACTTAATCAAAACTTGAAATTTACATCTATTGATCAACTTTTAAAGGTTGCTTGAGGAAGCAAGAAATTCATCTACTTTATGTCATAAGATTTTTTTGTTATTATATAAATTTTTGTTTGAATTATTGTTCTTCATTTGAATAGGCAGGACGAGTTTCAGATCCTGGGGGATTCAGTGGCTTTCAATATTAAGCCTAGCTCTCTTCTCTATCCTCAGGATGTGGCCCACCATTATTTGAAGATTTGAGATATTAAAATCTAGCCATTATGCTGGAGTACCATGTTTTACCCCTTTACAGGATCAAAGAAGGAAAGTACATAACATTAAAGCTCTCTTGTGTTTTACTTATTTATGTGACACTGAGTTCAGTGTGCAAAGCCCAATTGTTGATAAGATAAAATATAGCCTGCTTTTGGTTGAATTCTTGGAAACTAAATTAAAAGATTGTTTTTAACACATTAAAAACATACAGCATGATCAAATGGGGTTTATCCCAGAGATGCAAGGATTCTTCAACATATGCAAAGCAGTCAATGTAATACAGCATATAAATCAATTGAAAGATTAAAAAATATGATAATCTTAATAGATGCAAGAAAATTTAACACCCATTTATGATAAAAAACTCTCCAGAAAATGAGCATAAAAAAAACCTATCTCAACATAATGAAGGCCATATGTGACAAACCCACAGCAAACATTACTCTCCATGGTGAAAAACTGAAAGCATATCTGCAAAGATCAGGAACAAGACAAGTGTGCCCATTCTCTTCCTATCATTTAATATAGTTTTGGAAGTCCTAGCCACAATGATGGGAAGAGAAAAAGAAAAGTAATGCAAATTGGAAAAAAAGAAGTAAAACTCTGTTTTCAGACAACATGATACTATATATAGAAAACCCTAAAGATGCCATCAGAAAATTACTTGAGCTAATCAATGAATTTAGTAATGTTGCAGGGTACTAACTTAATACACAAAAATATCTTGCATCCCTATACACTAACAACAAAAAAATCTGAAAGAGAAATTAAGGAAGCAATCTCATTCACCATGGCATCAAAAATAATGAAACACCTAGGAATAAACCTACCTCGAAAGACCTGTATAGAGAAAAACTGTAAGACACTGATGGAAAAAAAAAATAAATAAATAAAAACAATACAAACAGACGGAGAGGTATATCATGTTCTTGGATTGGAAGAATCAATACTGTTAAAATACTATACAACCCAAAGCAATCTACAGATTCAATGCAATCCCTATCAAATTGCCAATGATGTCTTTCTTGAGAGCTAAAACAAAAATATTCATAATTTGTATGGAAACACAAAAGATCCTGAATAACCTAACCAAAGCAATCTAGAAAAAAAAGAATGGAGCTGGTGGAATCAACTTCCCTGACTTCAGACTATACTACAAAGCTCCAGGGACCAAGACAATATGGTACTGGCACAAAAACTGAAATGCAGATTACTGTAACAAGATAGAAATCGTAGCGATACGTCCGTGCAATTATGGGCATCTTGTTTTTTACAAAGGAGGCAAGAATATACAATGGAGAAAAGATAGCTCTTCAATAAGTGGTGCTGGGAAAATGTGGAGAGCTACACATTAAATAATCAAATTAGAACACTTCCTAATACCAAACACAAAAATAAACTCAAAGTGATTACAGATTTATGCAAGACCATAAACTCTAAAGCTATTAGAGGAAAACACAGGTAGTACATTCCTTGACATAATTCACAACATAATGAAAATTTAAACACATAAATCTATGACCCAGCTCCTAGAGTAATGGAAATAAGATAAAAATAAACAAGTGGGATCTAATTATATCTAAAAGCTTTTGCACAGCAAAGGAAACCATGAATAAAATGAAAAGACAATCCTCAGAATGGGGAAAAAAAAACTCTTGAAACTGAAACAACTGACAAAGGATTAATCTCCAAAACATTCAAGCAGTTCATGCAACTCAATATCAGAAAAACAAACAACCCAATCAAAAAATGGGCAGAAAACCTTAACAGACATTTCTCCAAAGAAGACATACAGATAGCCAGCAAACACAATGAAAAGATGCTCATCACTGACCATTATTTGAGAAAGGCAAATCAAATCTACAATGAGTATCATCTCACGCTGGTCAGAATAACTATCATCAAAAAATCTACAAACAATAGATGCTGGAGAGGGTGTGGAGAAAAGGGAACCCTCTTCTACTGTTGATAGGAATGTAAATTGGTATAGCCACTATGGAGAACAGTGTGTATTGTACTGTGCTTAGCCATTCAATTGTGTCTGACTCTTTGAGACATTATGGACTGTAGCCAGCCAGGTTCCTCTGTCCATGGGAATTCTCCAGGCAAGAATACTGGAGTGGGTTCCCGTGCCTTCCTCCAGGGGATCTTTCCAACCCAGGGATTGAACCGAGGTCTCTAGCATTTCAGGTGGATTCTTTACCATCTAGCCCCTGGAGATTCCTTAAAAAACTAGGAATGAAGCTACTATATTACCCAGAAGTCCCACTACTGAGCATATACTCTGAATAAACCATAATTGAAAAGGACACATGTATCCCCATGTTCCTTGCAGCAGTATTTACAATAGCTAGGTCATGGAAGTAACCTAGATGTCCACTGACAGATGAATGAATAAAAAAGTAGTTGTACATATATGCAGTGAAATACTACTCAGCCATTAAAAAAGAACGTATTTAATTCTAGTGAGGTGGATGAACTTAGAGCCTGTTATACAGAGTCAAGTAAGTCAAATGAGAAAAAAAAAATTAATACATATGTATATATGGAACCTGGTATTATGGTACTGATGAATCTATTTGCAGAGCAGGAATAGATATGCAGACTTCAAGAACAGAGTTGTGGGCACAGCAGAGGAAGGAGAGAGTGGGACAGATAGGATTGAGAAAGTAGCATTGAAACATACATATTACCATATGTAAAACAGAGAGTCAATGGAAGATGCCCCTGTGATAACACAGAGAGCTCAACATAGTACTCTGTGAGAAGCTAGATGGGCAGGATGGGGTGGTGGGGGAGGAGACCAGTTTCAAGAGGGAGCAGAATATGTATGCTGCTGCTGCTAAGGCGCTTCAGTTGTGTCCGACTTTGTGCATCCCCCTAGACAGCAACCCCCCAGGCTCTTCCGTCCATGGGATTTTCCAGGCAAGAACGCTGGAGTGGGGTGCCATTGCCTTCTCTGAGAATATGTATACATATGGCTAATTCATGCTGTTATATAGCAGAAGCTGACACAATATTATAAAGCAATTAATCAACTTAAAAAAAGAATAAAAAACAAAGAAAAGAAAAAAAATTGTTGTTAAAATAATGCAGCTTATTTTCTGAAAAATAAGTTGGAATTTGTGAAGCTGATGAAAAAAAAAATTTTTTAAGGCAATGGACAACATAGAGGGTGACCCAGACTATAGAAAAAAAGCATATCTAATGCTTCTTTCATCATCTCTTTCCTAACAGATAACAGTGAAGTTATGCAGGGCTTATACTCCTTTAGATCCACTGAAGCCTCTGGGCACACTGAATAGTCTTGGCTCTGTGTCCATCCTGGTATGGGGTACAGGATCATCCATGTGGATAAGCAACATAGTCAGTCTATCCATAGTTTACATTTGCTGCTATTCATATAATTTAACCCCCTCAGCTTCAAATCAACCCCTCCATTTCCTCTGGGAATATAAAATACATTCAGCTAAAAGTCGATTTCTAGTTTGTTTTCTGTCTTGTACATTGTTCCAACGAATGGGTCCACTAAACTCACTAGATAACTTTACATGATATGTTATATAATCAATATCAATATAAATTACATAATAAAAAGTCAGTTATATAGAATTCTTAAGTTTTATAGGATAGGAAATACTTGATCACTGCAAATATCCTTTCATTGCCAAATTCTGTATCCCCTCAGAACTGATACAGTTAACCTCTCCAAACATCACACAGGTTTTTCTCTGGGGGCTCAAATGGTAAAGAATCTGCCTGCCACGCGGAAGACCTGGGTTTGATCCCTGGATTGGGAAGTTCCCTGGGAGAAAAGCATGGCTACCCACTCCAGTATTCTTGCCTGGAGAATCCCCATGGACAGAGGAGCCTGGCGGGCTACAGTCCATGGGGTCACAACATCAGACACAACTAAGCAACTAAGCACAGCACATCATCACACAGAGAGTTTCATTTTCAAAAATAAAATCACTATCTGCATTTCCTTACTTCCTTCTTTTTTTTCTCTTCCAGCCAAAGGTAATTTATTCAGGAGTTTTTTGGTTTTTTTTTTTTTTCAGAATATATATCTTCATCATCAGAAGCAGTTTGCAGTATTTTTCCTAGAACCATGCTTCAGTAATTTCTAGTGGGAGTGTCCCTATCTCATGTGTTCTTTATATAAAATGTTTCAGAACACAAAGAACACACAAAATAATATACATAACAATTTTCACCACATTCAGAAAACAGAAACAAGTTCTCAAACAAAAGATAGGNGTATAAGAGACAGCCTTTAGATCCACTGAAGCCTCTGGGCACACTGAATAGTCTTGGCTCTGTGTCCATCCTGGTATGGGGTACAGGATCATCCATGTGGATAAGCAACATAGTCAGTCTATCCATAGTTTACATTTGCTGCTATTCATATAATTTAACCCCCTCAGCTTCAAATCAACCCCTCCATTTCCTCTGGGAATATAAAATACATTCAGCTAAAAGTCGATTTCTAGTTTGTTTTCTGTCTTGTACATTGTTCCAACGAATGGGTCCACTAAACTCACTAGATAACTTTACATGATATGTTATATAATCAATATCAATATAAATTACATAATAAAAAGTCAGTTATATAGAATTCTTAAGTTTTATAGGATAGGAAATACTTGATCACTGCAAATATCCTTTCATTGCCAAATTCTGTATCCCCTCAGAACTGATACAGTTAACCTCTCCAAACATCACACAGGTTTTTCTCTGGGGGCTCAAATGGTAAAGAATCTGCCTGCCACGCGGAAGACCTGGGTTTGATCCCTGGATTGGGAAGTTCCCTGGGAGAAAAGCATGGCTACCCACTCCAGTATTCTTGCCTGGAGAATCCCCATGGACAGAGGAGCCTGGCGGGCTACAGTCCATGGGGTCACAACATCAGACACAACTAAGCAACTAAGCACAGCACATCATCACACAGAGAGTTTCATTTTCAAAAATAAAATCACTATCTGCATTTCCTTACTTCCTTCTTTTTTTTCTCTTCCAGCCAAAGGTAATTTATTCAGGAGTTTTTTGGTTTTTTTTTTTTTTCAGAATATATATCTTCATCATCAGAAGCAGTTTGCAGTATTTTTCCTAGAACCATGCTTCAGTAATTTCTAGTGGGAGTGTCCCTATCTCATGTGTTCTTTATATAAAATGTTTCAGAACACAAAGAACACACAAAATAATATACATAACAATTTTCACCACATTCAGAAAACAGAAACAAGTTCTCAAACAAAAGATAGGAACTGCACAATTATTTAATCAACTGTCTTTTACAACTGTATTTCACTAACGAAAGAGATGCTCTCAAAATTAAAGGCATTAATTATATTCTAGCCCAAATTGCTGTTAAAAGATTGGGGTAAACATCTATATGGAGAAAAAAGGAATAAAATCTATAAGATATATAATGAGACAGAGAGAAGAGAAGAACAAAATAAAATATTCCAGCCTGAGTCTACTCTGTGTATATTTAAATCTCATTAGGGAGAAATTCCCCATCAAGAGGGTAATTATCTCACTAAAATTGCCATACCTTGGGCAACAAAAAAACCCACACACAATTTAACTGTTCTCCTTAGAGGCAAATAAGAAACAGTCTTACCTTGTAATTTTTTTCCCCTAATTATAAACTTGCAACTAGTGGATAAATAATATGTTCAGGAGACCTAATGTATGGCATTGTGATTACACTCAACAATACATTATTACAAACATACTTTGTTTTTACTGTGTTTTGTAGATATTGTGGTTTCTTTCTTTCTTTCTTTTTTTTTTTTAACAAAGTCAAGGTTTGTGTCAACTTTGCCTGGAGCAAGTCTATTGATGTCATCTTTCTAACAGCATTTTGCTCACTTGGTGTCTCTGTGACACGATTTGCTAAGTCTCCTGCTATTTCAAACGTTTTCATCATTATTATATTTGTTATGATGCCCTGGGATCAGTGATCTCTGATGTTCCTATCATAATTGCTTTGGGGCACCATGAACCATGCCCGTATTAGACAGTGAACTCAATACTTGTGTTCTGACTGTAGTTCCCCTGCCTTTCTCCCTCTCCTCTGGCCTTCCTATTCCCTGAAACAAAGTGATATTGAAATTAGACCAATTAAAAACCTTATAATGACCTCTAAATATTCATGTGAAAGGAAAAGTACCATGTCTTTCATTATAAAAAGTACTATGCCTCTCATTTCAAAAGCCAGAACTGATTAAGCTTAGTGAGGAAGGCATGTTGAAAGCTGAGACAGGCTGAAAACTAGGCTTCTTGCACCAGTTAGCCAAGTTGAGAAGGCAAAGGAAAGGTTCTTAAAATTCAAAGTGGAATTTCAGTCAACACACAAATGATAAGAAATTTAACAGCTGCTATGGAGAAAGATTTTTGTGGTCTGAATAAAAGAGCAAACCAACTACAGTTTTGCTTTAAGCCAAAAACCTTAGTCTTAGAGGGTTGCTTAGAGTAATAAGAAGGCTGAGAGAGGTGAAGAAGCTGCAGAAGAAATCTCTGTGGCTAGTAGAGTTTGATTCATGAGTTTTAAGGATAGAAGCAGTCTCTATAACATAAAAGTGCAAGGTGAAACAGCAAGCGTTGATGTAGAAGCTGTAGTAAGTTATCTGTAAGATATAACTGAGATGATCAATGAAGGTGGCTACACTAAACAACACATTTTCAATGTATCTGAAGAAGCTGGTGGTGGGGGTGGTTTAGTCGCTAAGTTGTGTCTGACTCTTTACGACCCCATAGACTGTAGCCTACTAGGCTCCTCTGTCCATGGGATTTCCCAGGCAAGAACACTGGAGTGGGTTGCCATTTCCTCTTGCAATGAAGCAGGGGTATGTCGGGAAAAGATGCCATTTAGGACTTTCATAGCCTGAATGCTTGGCTTCAAAGCTTCATAAGACAGGTTGACTCACGTTAGGAAGAAATGCAGCTGGTTATTTAAAGTTGAAGCCAATGTTCATTTACCATTCCCCAAATCCTAGGATCCTTAAGAATTATGCTCAATCTACTCTGCTGTATATATGGCACAACAAGGCCTGGAGGACAACACATCTGTTTACAACTTGGTTTCCTGAATATTTTAAATCCACTGTTGAAAACTACTGTTCAAAAGATAAACACGTAAATGATTGCTTTCAAAATATTATTGCTCACTGACAATGCAACTGGTCACCAAACGTCTCTGATGGAAATTAATAATTAAGGAACTTAATGTGTCTTAATGCTTGCTAACATAACATCCATTCTGCAACCATTCAATAGATCCAAGAGTTATTTTGATTTTAAAGCCTCATTATTTAAGAAATATATTTTGTAAGGCTATAGCTATCATAGAAAGTGAATCCTCAGTTGGATCTAGGCGAAGTAAACAGAAACCTTCTGGAAAGGATTCACCATTCTAAATGTCATTAAGAACCTTTTTGATTCATTGGGAGAGGTCAGAATACAAACATTAACAGAAATTTGACAGAAGTTGATCTGAACCCCCATTGGTGACTTTGGAGGGTGTGGAGGAGCTAGAAGGCTTTGAGCAAATACTGAAAATGTATTTGCTCCACTCATGATAAAGGTTGGAAGCTGGAATGAGCGTAACAAAGGGTTATGAACGTTCACTGAGTGCCCAAGGCTGGGAACAGATGACAAAAGGTCAATACGCCCGGCCTTGAGGCGTTCAAAGGCTTCCTTCTGACCCCCTGTTTCTGAGAGCAAGGACTGTTGCTTCATGATAAGACTCCCTTTAGAGTTTCGCCAGAGCTGTATTATGGCTTGGGCAGTAGGAATTGTATTTTATGCTTGAATGCTTTAATGTTTATCTGGAATGCCTACGTGCAAGTCAGACTTATGCTCTATTCCCTGAAAATTATAAAACTACATAATTGGATAATAAACTTTATCAGTCCACTAGAGGCTCTCCCTGAGTGTCCTTTTCAGAGTGTGGTTCTCCGAGCCTTACAGGAGGGTTCAAGACACGAATGGAGGAAATCACTACAGATGTGGTGGAAATAGCATGAGAACTCGAATTAGAAGCAAAGTCTAAAGATGAGACTGAATTGTGGCAATTTCATGATAAAACTTTAATGCATGAAGAGTTTCTTCTTATGGATGAGCAAAGAAAGTTGTTTCTTGAAATAAAATCTGCTGGTAATGATGCTGTAAAGATTGTTGGAATGACAACATAGGATTAAATGTCATCAACTTAGTTGATAAAGCAGTGGCAAGGTTTGAGAGAATTAACTCCAATTTTGAAAAGAAGTTCTACCATGAATAAAAAACTATCAAACAGTATTGCCTGCTCCAGAGACATCATTCTTGAATGGAAGAGTCAAGTCAATGCGGCAAAATTTATTGCTGTATATTTTAAGAAATTGTCACACCTCCTTTTTGGAACTGGAGTGTCATCTTCCATTTCTTCACTTTATGTTTGTCTTTAGAACTGAACTGTGTCTCCTGAAAGCACCATATAGTTGGATCTTGGTTTTTAATCCACATAAGTACTGTGTCTTGATTGATGAGTGGATGAATTGATGAATTCAATCCATTTATTTTTAGGGTGATTATTGAAAGATGAGAACTTAGTACTGCCTTTTTATCTTTTTTTTTTTTTTTTTTGGATTTATTTTCTTTAGTCATTAAATCAAGAAGCCTCTGTATCCTTACGGGTACTTACTTTTAGTTTTTTTTTTTTTTTTTTTTTAATTTATTTATTTATTTATTTTTAAATTTAACTTTACAATACTCTATTGGGTTGCCTTTTTTATCTTTGTTTTCTTATTTCTTTATATCCATTGTTCCTTTTTCATTGTTTTCTGTCTCATTTGATTCAGTCATTGTCTATGGCCTTTTTCTCAGTTTCTTTTATTTTTGTATTTCATGTTTCTGCTTTATGTTTATTTTTGATATTACCCTGCTGCTGCTGCTGCTGCTAAGTCACTTCAGTCATGTCCGACTCTGTGCGACCCCAGAGACAGCAGCCCACCAGGCTCCCCTGTCCCTGGGATTCTCCAGGCAAGAACACAGGAGTGGGGTGCCATTTCCCTCTTCAATGCATGAAAGTTAAAGTGAAGTCACTCAGTCGTGTCTGACTTCTAGCGACCCCATGGACGGCAGCCTACGAGGCTCCTCCAGGCCCATGGTATTTGCCAGGCAAGAGTACTGGAGAGGGGTGCCATTGCCTTCTCTGGATATTACCCTGAGGTCTGTATAAAAAAATCCCATAGATAAAGTATCCCCTTTTCCACTGATAGCATCTTAACTTACTTATCTGAGTTCCATTTTTTTCTTTTCCCTCTTTTATTTCTTTATCATCTCAAATTATTCCTTTTTATGTTGAGAGTTTGTTAGCGAACTGAAATAGCTGTCATTATTTTTCTACTTTTTTTTCTCCCTTTAATCATTATGCTTTAATAAATGTTTAAGAACCTATTCTGACAAAGAGTTGAAATTTTCTGTTTCTATCTATTTTTATCTTACTTAGGGTTTTGTGTATTTTTGCTGATTTGTCTATGGTAGAAGAACACTTCTCAGCAGGTTCAGTGTTGATGAACTCTCTCAGCTTTTGCTTGGGAAAGTCTTTATTTCTCCTTCATATCTGAATGACAACTTTTCTGGATACAGTATTATTGGATGAGTTTTTATCTTTCAGTATTTTGAGAATGTCATTCCACTTCTTCTTGGCTCATAGGGTTTTTGCAAAAAACCTGCTAATTGATTATTGGGGGTTCCTTTGTAGATTATCATCCTTTTTTCTTCTGGAGGCCATTACAATTCTTTCTTTGTCATTGACTGTGGCAATTTTAATACTATGTAACTTGGAGAAGATTTTTTTGTGGCGAGGTAGTTAGGTGGTCTCCTAACTTCACGGACTTGTATATCCAGTTCCTTTCCCAGGTTTGGAAATTTCTCAGCTGTAATTCTTTAAATAATCTCTCTGTTTGCTTTTCCCTCTCTTCTTTTTCTAGGATACCCATTACCTTAATGATGTCCTTCTTGAGTCAGAAAGTTCTTATAGAATTTCCTCATTTTTAAAACATGTCTCTCTTCTATTTATTTCATTTCTAGATTTCTATCTTTGAGCTTGCTAAGTTCGTCTTCCATGTGGTCTGGTATATTTCTGACACCTTCTTATACATTCTTCGTCTTGTCAGTTAACAAGTCAGTAGACTCGGTAAAAATTCTTCAGCTCCAGAATTTCAGTTAGATTCTTTTAGAGAGTTTCAATCTCTTTGATACAATATGCCTTCTATTCATTAAATTGCCTTTTTGAGTTTTCTTGTATCTCACTGAGGTTTTTCATGAGAGCTATTTTGAATCCTTTATGTGTTAGGTCACAAAACTCCACGAATTTAAATTTGCTTTCTGGACTGTCCTTTTATTCTTGTGGTATAGTGCAGCTGTGATTGTTCACCGTGCTTTATCAATTAATCCTCTGCTGGAACATTTGAAGTTAAAGGACAGGTTAGACATTAGAGTCCTTTCTTTTGTTCTCTGGTAGGTGGCACTATAGCACAAGTTTTTAGATTCTCTTACATGAATTGCCTCTGGTTCTATTTGAGAGATGGCACTTTCCAGTCACCATGTCTTTATAAGAGATAGAATTTTGTGCTTTCCTGGTCAGTTCTTGTGCCTCCAGGGTCATTGTTGCCTTGCTTCTGCCAGAGCTGCTGTTATCACTGGGATTGAGGGCGCTTCCCTTGTGTTTGCTATCCCCCGAGTCATAAGACTCCACTTCTGTTTGGGGAGGACCTTGGGGGGGAGGTGTGGAACTGGGGTCTGTTGTGCAGGTGCCTCTACCTTGTATGGTTTTGTAGGGTTCATGCACTCTGCCACCACAGATGGGAGAACCTGAGCCAGGATGATGGGCGCTTCACTGATTGGTGCATGAGTTTCCAGGCCCACGGCCACAGCTACCTGTGGCCACAAGGACCATTGCTCAGGAGACTGGAGTTGAGTGTATTGCCTCTCCTGTTGCTACTGAGTACTAAGCTGCTGGCTTAGTTCCCACTATAGAGGGCCAGGATTGCAGTCTCAGACCCCATGGTTCCCTAGGTTCTTTCTCCTCTGTGTCTCCTAGTCTGCTCACCTTCAGAGGTAACAGATGTATGGAATTCTCCAGCATCCTGTTGTGTTGGGCAGAGGAACATTTGTTCAGCTGTGGATGTTTTACTGGTTGTAGATTAAAGGGGATAGAGAAAGGTACTTTTTCACTCTGCCATATTGCTGCTATCAGCCCAAGTATAACTTTCATGTATGTTAGAAAATCAAAACATTTGTATGATTAGTTTGATTGCTATTTTCATGTTAGTGTAATGGTCTGGAACCAAACCCATGGTGTTTTTCAGGTATTCTTGTATATATGTTTCAAAAATGCTAAGAGACTAGATCTTAACTGTTCTCACCAAAAATAAGTAATTATGTGGCATGATAAAAGTGTTAGTTAAAGTTATAATGAAAATCATATGTGGTATAAATGTACCAAATCAACATGTTTTTCATTTTAAACTTATCCAGTGATATACATTAATAAAGGCAAAAATTTAGAAATAGTAGAAGTAAAGCCACTTGATTACTAAAGAGTAAGAGTCTATTCTGCACATTAAAAAAATTTGCAAACCAGGAGCTCTCAAACTGACAGTGGAATGGTGCTCAGAGGTATATTGTTTATAAGATGGTTTTATACAGAGAGACACAAAGGCTGTTCATAATTAAAAGTGATTGCTTATAACATTAGAGTTCTCCCTAGTTATAGAGGACAGTAAAAAGTGGGTTTATTGTTTTTGTTGTTCAGTTGCTAAGTTGTGTCCTGCTCTTTGCAACCTCAAAGCCTGCAGCACGGCAGGATCCCCTGTCCTTCACCATCTCCCAGAGTTTGCTAAGATTTACGTCCATTGAGTTGGTGATGCTATCTAATCTCATCCTTTGCTGCCCCCTTCTCCTTTTGCCTTCAATCTTTCTCAGTATCAGGGTCTTCTCCAATGAATCAGGTCTTCATGTCAGATAGCCAAAGTATTGGAGCTTCAGCTTCAGCATCAGTCCTTCCAATGAATATTCGGTGTTGATATACTTTAGGATAGATTGGTTTGATCTTCATGCTGTCCACGGGATTCTCAAGAGTCTTCTCCAGCACTGCAATTTGAAAGCATCAATTCTTCAGAGCTGGATCTTCTTTACGGTCCAATTTTCACATCTGTACATGTCTACTGGAAAAACCATAGCTTTGACTATTCAGACCTTTGTCGGCAAGGTGATGTCTCTGCTTTTTAATATGCTGTCCAATTTTGTCATAGCTTTCCTTCCAAGGAGCAAGCTTCTTTTAATTTCATGGCTGCAGTCACCGTCTGAAGTAATTTATATCAATTTTGGGGAACTGTTTATATTTTGTTTATTATTTTCAGAGATATTTATAAGAAACGGCCCAAGTTGAGTTTCATTTGTTCTGCAAAAATTCTAAAATAAGTTTCAATTGTATGGCTTAATTGGTTTTATCTGCTCAAGGAATGTACAAGACCAGTTACTATTTTATATTTGATTTTAAGAATTACATCTCAATTTTTTTTAAAGGTGGGATCTCCAAGCCTTGGATTTTTCTTGAAGTTCCCTTCTTTTTTATATCTACTAAATGTGTATACTGTGTATTGATTTACCTTTATTATGGGAAAGTCACGGTGCTCTTGGTGTCCCAATTGCAGGGCTGAATTCTAGACATGCTTAGAAGCTCAGTCTATATTTTCTTTAATAGTGGAAAATATATTTAAAACAAGATATGTATATAGTATATGCATGTGTGTAGTATGTAGAGGTATAGAGTATATAGAGGTGCATAGTATATATATGGTATATAGAGGCATTTAGTATAGAGTGTAGAGGACAACAGAGGATGAGATGGCTGGAAGGCATCACTGATGCAATGGACATGAACTTGGTCAAATTCTGGGAGATGGTAAGTGTAGCCTGGTGTTCTGCAGTCAATGAGATTGCAAAGAGTCAGACATGACTAGGGAACTGAAGAGCAACATATTATAGTATATGCATACATGTCAGAGTATATCTATAATAGCATACACTATATGATTTTCATTTTTCAATGTCACTCCTGATTTTCTCTTCATATATCTTTAGCCTGAATCTCAGCTGTTGCTTTTTGTTTTACTGAAGCTACTATTCCAGGGTCCCCAATAAAATAGATATATCCACTACTTAGTAATCCCTCATGAATACTTTTCCTTTGCTAGGTTTGGAATTACCCTTGAGATCTGAGCAAACTTAGCCCCAGTGACAAGAAAACTAAAAAGCTTTTTTATTAGCTCCTTTTACACAGCGGCTATTCCTGTCAGTATTTGTTCTGCTGTTCCATGTCACTGCCCTCCTGTGATTTGCACATCTCTCTTGTACTCTGTATTTATCTCTCTGGAGAAGTGGTCTGTAACTTTAATGAAGGGATGGCCCAATTTTTGCCACCATACAGCTTGTTAGGTGGGTTCTTATTCTTTTCCACCATATACATGGTTGACCTTCAAATTAGATTCCAGTGTCTTCCTTGAATTCCTCTTCCTCATGGTTTTTGTCCTACCAAGAACATAACATAATCAAAAAATGTATATTTACAATTTCTGATATACTCCTTTCAAAGCCAAATCAATAATACATTCAGATAACCAAAAATATCCTCCCACGGATACAGTTTTTCCTCTGTCTTTGACCAAATGTGATCCTAGAATTTTAGAGTTGTAAGTATAGATTGGTTTAATTTTTAATTAGGCTGTGGAATTGTGATAATGCCGCTGGTGTGTTCTTTATTACAGTCTAAGAAATTAGAAACTCTTCATAGTACTAAGTTTCTCCACTTCTTTAATCTTCTTCTGCTTCTTTATTTTAAATACTATTATCGTGGGGGCCCTAAGAATGTGCATGAACTAAGTAGAATTCAATTCAAGATATGAAACTAATACATATTTTACTTACAGAATTATATTTGCAGATTTTTATAAGAAGCACTTATTATCAGTGATTTTGAGATGAGATCACCACTTAAAATGTAGAACAAAGTAATTAGGTACTTGAATTAATGGTGTGTATGTAGGGAGTAAAATGGCTAAAAGAAGATAACTCCTCTTCTTTATTAATTCTCTTAACAAAAATTACAAAATAGTTTGGATATTCAACCATTTATAAAGAACAGTATAATGAACATGTGTTTATTCACAACCCAGTATAAGAAAAGTAAATTTTCAAAGCTATGTTTCTCTACTCAATGGAAATTACTATTTCCTGCCCACCTAAACAACTTGCACACATCTGTCATTCTGAATTGGATGTTTCCTATGATATTTTAAAGCTTTTATGTATATTGAATATATGCATACATATGACATGTATATTTGTGATACATGAACATATTTATGCATACATGTATATATTATGCATACTTGCAGTCTTTGTGTGATAGTGTGAGACCATACTAATGACTCCTGGCTGAAACTGAATCAAGGGATCTTAATAATCAATGGGAAAAGTTACAATTTTCCAAGACCTTCCAAAAATTGTCAACATGTTAAAATTTTTCCTACTACCAGTGGCAAATATATAAAGTGAAAAATAGCTAGTAAAACTAATATTCATTAAGTGCCTTGTAATAAAATATTAGAAACGTTGGTAATAAAGTGCTTTATTTTTTGACAATAACAAGTTTGGAACAGCACTTGCCCTTGTCTCTTCATATGGCTTATGAAACAGTTTAAAGCAGCTTTGCTGTCTTTGAAATTGTTATGCTTCTTTCTATTTCAGTCTGCTTCCAACATTTATCCTTTGTGCTTTCAATGTGTGAAACATCTACATTTTTTTTTTAACACAAATGTTTTTGCTGATGTCACTTCCTCTACAACCTCTTCATTTTTTCCTTGCAACCATTTTCCTCATTTATTTTAATAAGTTAGTGTTCACTAAGTTCTTCTAGCTGTATATCTAGAGTCTTTCAAAAGGAAGCAAAGTCAAGATTCTCATGGTGAGCTATTTCTTCTATAACTCTATTTAAGTTATTAAATTTTACTTCCAGAATTGGCCAAAAAAAGATAAAAGTACACCAAAGAAATGAAATGTGGTAATTGTATCACTTAGAAAGATGTGGTTCCAAGGTATGACCATTTGAGGTTTTATTGGTGTTCAGTTCAGTTCAGTTGCTCAGTCATGTCTGACTCTTTGCGACCCCATGAATCGCAGCACGCCAGGCCTCCCTGTCCATTACCAGCTCCCGGAGTTCACTCAGATTAACGTCCATCAAGTCCGTGATGCCATCCAGCCATCTCATCCTTGGTCATCCCCTTCTCCTCCTGCCCCCAACCCCCCCCAGCATCAAAGTCTTTTCCCATGAGTCAACTCTTCGCATGAGGTGGCCAAAGTACTGGAGTTTCAGCTTTAGCATGATTCCTTCCAAAGAAATCCCAGGGCTGATCTCCTTCAGAATCGACTGGTTGGATCTCCTTGCAGTCCAAGGGANCAGTGAGTCAACTCTTCTCATGAGGTGGCCAAAGTACTGGAGTTTCAGCTTTAGCATCATTCCTTCTAAAGAAATCCCAGGGCTGATCTCCTTCAGAATCGACTGGTTGGATCTCCTTGCAGTCCAAGGGACTCTCAAGAGTCTTCTCCAATACCACAGTTCAAAAGCATCAATTCTTCAGGCTCAGCCTTCTTCACAGTCCAACTCTCACATCCATACATGACCACTGGAAAAACCATAGCCTTGACTAGATGGACCTTAGTCGGCAAAGTAATGTCTCTGCTTTTGAATATGCTATCTAGGTTGATCATAGGTTTCCTTCCAAGGAATAGGCATCTTTTAATTTCATGGCTGCAGTCACCATCTGCAGTGATGTTGGAGCACCCCCAAAATAAAGTCTGACACTGTTTCCACTGTTTTCCCATCTGTTTCCCATGAAGGGATGATCTTTCCCACCAGATGCCATGATCTTAATTTTCTGAATGTTGAGCTTTAAGCCAACTTTTTCACTCTCCTCTTTCACTTTCTAGTACATTAAAAACATGCATTTTTCTTAAAGTTTGAATGCTTTGTTTTCCTGATATCTCTTCTAAAAGACTGGAAATTACCTCTTAGGTTTTACAACATGAAATTGTTTAGGAAGATAGTGGGCAAAAGCTGTTCATGGTTTGTCTTTTGCATAAGACTAGGTTTATTAGATAAACCTCTGGCAATATTTGTCATATCTGTTTACAGCAAGCATTCTAAGAAGGAAGTGGAATTAGTAGTTATTTGGTTTTGACTGTAACTAACTCAACGGAGATAGAGTTGATGAACACCAAAGGAGTCAATCCCATCCTCAGAGCCAGTAGTATATCCTAGTAATGGAAGCTCAAGAATCTTATGAGAATATCACTAATTTTAGTAGTCTGTTTGTTTTTTGCATCTTTCCCAGACTTTAGAGGTGACATGATAGTGAAGTTTCTGAGAAAGCAGCAAAGTTTTCAAAGTTTAATAAGAGTATCAATATAATGTGCATTGTCATCACTGGGTGTGTTGAAATTATCAAGATTAGTAACACTTAATCTGGTATTTCTCTGTAACTCTCTGGCCAGGCAGAACGTTAGACCACTCTGTGAATAAGCAAGCAGTGAGGGGCTCATTTTCAAAATCTATTATGGGAATGGGAGTAGAGTATCAAGTTTGCTTGGAGATGATCAAGAATCCTGAAGCTTGAGATATTGTCTATGTGTGATATTGTCACCTTTAAAAGGACTGTATTGGTAACAAGTGAACTGTACACCAGAAAATTGCTCAGCATTTTTTGTTTCCCTCTCAGATATTAAGTATATATCATTTCTCCTAGATGTAAGAAATTTATTTCATAAAATTTTATTTTTATACATTTTCATTACTTTTTTTTTCTTTTCTGTTTCAAAAGCCAATCAGTGTCATTCCATAATAGATACTTTGCACCTTTCCCAAAATTCAGCCTTTGAGTGCCATTACAGTTTCAAGGAGAGGGGATCACCCAGTGGCTCAGTGGTAAAGAACCCATATGCCAATACAGGAGATGCAAGTTCAGTCCCTGAATTGGGAAGATCCCCTGGGGAAGGAAACGACAACCCACTCCAGTATTATTGCCTGGAAAATCCTGTGGATGGAGGAGACTGATGGGCTGGAGTCCACGGGGTCACAAAAGAGTCAGACACAACATAGTGACTAAACAGCAGCAACAACATGAATTTGAGGGTCTTAACAAAAGCTATCTGTCTGGCATAATTATCAGTGAGGGTGCTTTTCCTTAGTCTCTTTGTCATCTCTTTTTGTGCCGCTTGTACGATTATAGTCAAATTCTCAGGAAACATTAAGAGTTCTTTCATCTCTTTAACTTTTCTAACTGTAGGGCCTGTTGAGGTGAAGAGCACTCAATTTTTTGAAGTATTCCAAAATCATAGACATGTTATCATTGTACATATTAACTCACCTATCTCTTGCTTATCTGCAAGCTTTTGTAAGTACAAGGAGTATTGTCATCCAAGTTACTTTTGTTTCTATCATTCTACCAAGGAAAGTAAGATCTGTAAAGGTGGTTGCAGCCTGGTAATTCTCTTTTTCTTCTTAAGATATAAACTATCAACAAGCAATAATAAATGTCGGATTCCACAAGAGTCTTCAAAAATCTGATTGTATTATGAACAATTCTAGAACAGAGTTTGGGCAGTAATGAAATTTTCTGTCTTTAAAATAACAGTGAAAGAGCAGCAAATTTTTAAGTTTTATTTTTTTAATGTTATATGAAATTGTGTGTTGGAGAAAGTAATGAGTGTTATAAACAATAAGGCTATTTGAATAATAAATATTTTGTATATTCAGTGTTCAGCCAAGTTTAAAAGGTCATTGAACTAAAAGTTTGTATTGGGTCTCCACAAGCTAAAATGCTGCTGTTATTGCCCTGATGTAAAGTGGAGAAAACTGGCCTTAGGGAAGAGAAAGACTAATTAATCCATAATCTCTGACCATGCCCTTGACATTTAGCCAAAATATTAATGGTCCTTACATCTCATGTATGAATAGGTGAGAGTGGTTATTGGACAGGTAATTTTGATTCACAGTGGTTTTTCAAATTTTCACTCAAAGAAAGTGATTTGCTTACCAGGAACTTAGTTAAGTCATATGCTAGTGTGATAATTTCAGAAATACTTCAAATTAGTAATCCTACTAATTCTAATTTGTAGTGGTAGTCAGAAAGATAGAGGAATAATTTCAATTTTTCTAAGTGACTGATCTGGGAAATTTTGGAATGGCTTCAGTTCAATTCAGTCGCTCAGTCGTGTCCGACTGTTTGCAACCCCATGAATCGCAGCATGCCAGGCCTCCTTGTCCATCACCAACTCCCGGAGTTCATCTCATCCTCTGTCGTCCCCTTCTCCTCCTGAACCCAATCCCTCCCAGTGTCAGGGTCTTTTCCAGTGAGTCAACTTTTCGCATGAGGTGGCCAAAGTACTGGAGGTTCAGCTTTAGCATCATTCCTTCCAAAGAAATCCCAGGGCTGATTTCCTTCAGAATGGACTGGTTGGATCTCCTTGCAGTCCAAGGGACTCTCAAGAGTCTTCTCCAACACCACAGTTCAAAAGCATCAATTCTTCAGCACTCAGCTTTCTTCACAGTCCAACTCTCAGATCCATATATGACCACAGGAAGAANCATATGACTGGTCCACATAAAGCTTCATCTGGGAGATGTGTATAAGAGACAGATACAGGACTTAGAGGCTCATGTAGTGATTTTTGTTCTTGTGAGTGTAAGAGTTAAACAGAAAGATTAAGTACTTGGCTCTCTTTTCACTGAAGACTTTTATTGTTCACCCACTTTATTTTTAACATTTATTTTCTTGGCTGATGCTGTGCACTATTTTTTTCAGCTTTTCCATTTGCAGCATCTACAGGTGTCTTTACTAAGATTTTTGCCTTGACCGCTTTCACCTGGACAGGAGCAAATACTTGTATAAACTGTAAATCCATCTGTTTATTCCGTCTTATTCTCCTTCTGTTTTAAGACTCATTCAGAATGTTTAGTAAAATGTTATGTATCCAGAAATGTCTCTTCCAATTGCAATCTCTGTTAATATAGGAAATCCTCTAATAGTCTGGTTAAGGCCATTCACACAAAGTGGGAAGAGAGTCAAGGTCACATCAGAGTCAGGAACTCTTCAATCATGTGTACAGATCACTAACTGTGAATGACGGAGCTGAATCTATGAAATGTTTCAGGTAAAGGACAAGCTGGATCAGGATGGTTTCCTTCAACAATGCTTAAGCAGTAAGAACAGAGATGATTATTTGTAACAGAAGCAGGGAAAGCTGTTCATTGGCTGCTGTGTAAAATTATGGCTGCTTCAACCATTTTACTCTTTTCTTCTTCAGTTCAAAGCTGGCTTACTCTGGTCTTATAGTCTCTCATATTTTCAAAGAGCAAAAGTTTCCTTAATCTTTCCAAGTGTTACATCCTTGAGGCACACTAGTAGAAGTAACTTTACAGTTGCCCACACTTGAATAAAAGTTTTTCTACGATACAGAAATGGAGGTTGACAGTTAATTTCCCCTCAACTTTGATGGAATTATTTCTTGGTTTCATGGCTTATACTCTTACATTGTGAAAGCCTGCTGACAGCCTAATTGCTTTGTAAGTAAGCTGTCTTTTCTCCCAGTTGCTTTCATTTAGTTGCCTTTGGTGTTCCCCTCTTCTAGAGTCACATGTCTATGCCTGAACATATTTTTATGTATTTTGTTTGAGATTCATTCTGCTTATCAAATGTGAATATAAATATATCTCTTTCAATATTTCTAAAATATTCTTAGGCACTATACCTTCAAATATTACTGCTTGTTCCTTTTCTCAAGGACTCTAGTTGGGTGAATATTAGTTTTAGTCTATCCTCCAGATTCTTTATCTTTTACTTAATAATTTTGCATTGGGGTTTTTATTCTGAAGTTTTTGTAGAACTAATTTGTTCAGATTTCTCTTACAATTATTAATTCTCCTTAAGCCCTGTCTATAATACTGCTTAACCATTCAATGGACTTCTAATTTCAGCATTACACTCTTTATTTCTAGGAGTTCATTGATTTATATATTTTTTATCTTGCTATTTTATAAATAGCAATTCATTTCCTTTTAATTTTTTTGAATACTTCTTAAATGTATTAAACATGCTTTCATCATAGTCTACACCTGATAATTACATTTTCTGGAAATCTTCCATAATTTTCTTGGTTTTTGTTAGTTTTTTTCTGTTGTTACAGACTGTTTGCTCGTGTGTTTTATATTTTAAAGATGTGAGTTTATGTTTATATGATTAGCAATCTATCTAGTTTAAGATATAAATCCTGAGGATTTGTGTTTGTTTTGACCTTGTATCCAATGATGTTCCCAAACTAGGATCACTTTGTACCAGTTTATACCACTTTATATCCAGTTTAACTTTTTTGAGTTACATTGTCAGTAGATATCTAAATCCCAAATTCTTGTGAAAGTGTGAGACTGAGTGAACTTTTTTTTTAAAACACAGAATCTATTTTCAAACAGACTTGTCCTGTCTCTTTCTGCTACCAGGAATTATTTTTTAGTTTTTTTTTTTTTTTTCTTTATAGTGAAAACATTGAGAGTATCAGTTATCTGTAGCATTCTCCATTACAAGTTTTCATCTTGTTAGGGCTCATGACCTGAATCCTTTCTCAGGGAAATTAAAATGCAGATTTCTTTGATAATATGATGACCAAATGATGATAAGTCAGATAAGGCCTAAGTTCTATTTTACTGCTTTTAACTCCAACAATTAAAAAAAGATTATTTCCCCCTGGAATTCATATGTTAAAACTCTAACTCTCAAAGTGACTATATTTAGAGATAGAACCTTTAAGGAGATTAAATGAGATTGTGAGGGTGGGATCCTTATCCAGATGGAATGATGTCCTTATTATGAGAAAAGACAGAGACTCCAGGGGTGTATGCTCAAGAAGAAAAGACCAAGTGAGTACGCAGGAAAAGCTGACCATCTGCAAGTCAAGCAGAAGGCTTCAGGGAAACCAAGCCTGCTGGCTCCTTGATAATGGACTTCCACCTTCCAGAAATGTAAGAAAGTAAGTCTTTGTTGTTTAAGTCACCCAGTCTTTTTGTTATTGTGGCCCCAGCAAACTGATACCCCATCTGTCTTTTTTTGGAGGATGTTGATCCTGGGGATTTTCACTTACTCTAAGTTCAAATATGTATTAGAAGTACTGAGAAAAAATATCAACTTGGAAATAATCAAAAGAGTTTACTGAATGCTTGATGACCATGGTGCTGAGGATGTCTAATTTTCTAGGGCCATGGAGTTTATTTGACTTTTTATTGATTAGGACATTCTATGGGTTTTCCAGGTGGCACTAGTGGTAAAGAACCCATTTGCCAATGCGGAAGAACTAAGAGACACAGGTTTGATCCCTGGGTCAGGAATATTCCCCTGGAGGAGGGCATAACAACCCACCCCACTATTCTTGCCTGGAGAATACCATGGACAGAGGAGCCTGGCTGGTTATAATTCATGGGGTCACAAAGAACTGGACCTGACTTGGCAGGCATACACGCAGAATATTCTACAACTTTCTAAGGCTAGAGATTAACTTATGGAAGACTTATTACAATGCAAATTATTCTTGTCTGAAAGTGAAAGTGAAGTCGCTCAGTTGTGTCCAACTCTTTGCGACCCTGTGGACTGTAGCCCACCAGGCATTGTCTGAGACCCATGTAAATGATTGTTGTCCTGTTAAAGAGATAATCTCAAAGGTCATCCTTTATTCCCTTTCAAAAACATTTACCATTTTGTATCTCATTTGGCAATCTTAACCTACCATTTGCAAAGTTTCTATTTAAACTTTGCCCTCTTCACAAATGCTTTTGAACCAGCTTTGTCATCTTGCTTGTTCCCTTGTTGATGGTATTTAATAAATCTTTGACATGCATTAATTTTCCGTGTGTTATAGCATCATGTTTTTAGATTTTTGAATCTTATATTTTAAATGTTTTGAGGCTTTTCTACCAAGTTACTCCTGATGACTGACTACTTGGGGGCAATTAAGATGTGGCCCAAGAAGAACAAAAACACCTTATGTGCTATTAATCCCAGAATTCTTTGCTCCTGCATGATTCCTGAGGGAGATTGATAGTTTCTCATTTTATGATTTTATTTTCTTATGATTCTTTGCTAAGTTTTATTCTGGTTTCAGTTTGTTTTTTACCTTTTCTGCATTAGCAGCAACAAGGATTAGAAATTGAGCTTTGCAATCTGACCATTTGGTGATCTCTGTTAGTAGAAATGGGGTTTTGTTCTCTGTTTAGTGAGAGAGGAAAGGAAATAGGGTTTTAAACAGTTTTTTTGTGGTTGTTGTGATTACCGTATATATTATTTGCTTATCTATTTGCTAGCATAAAGCAATTAAGAAACTCTATCAAGACCATTGAAAAGAACAGACCTTTGCAACTGGAACATCTTATTATCAAACTGTTTTTTTTTTTTGTTTCCTCTGATTATTGCCTGAAAACTTTGCTATGCAGTGCAAGCTAGAAATTGGATCTTCTGGAGGAAAAAAAAAAAGTTTAAGGTTTTAATAATTGATGCTTCAAATAATGATTTAGAATACGTGCATGTGTGCTAGTGTGTTAACTTCTCTTAGAAAATTATCAGATTGTATTAAGAAACTGCATTGTGGTTTCTGCATTTCTTCTTTGTCCATACATAGACAACTTCATAAGCCGAATGCTGACCCAAGACTCAACAAAACAAGAATTATACAGTATTGAGTAAACTGATTAGAAAACTCAATTTGTAATTGTTTTGCAAAGCTGTTATTATTTGTTATAGTCCATTTTCTGATGAGGAAATAATGATATTATTTAGTCTTCTTCTGTATTGTTAATGCACAAATCAGTAGACCAAGATTTTACAAACTGAAATAAAACATATAAAAATGTTATATGACTCTCACTGACACTCAAAATGAAAAATAAATATTTTTCTGAGCCTTTGTCACTTTCATGGCAATATAATTATTCAGTTTGCCTCAATTTGACTATGTCCTCCTTTTTAACAGGATTTGATTGGACAATGGGCTTCCCTGGTGGCTCAGGTGGTAAACAAACTGCCTGTGATGCAGGAGACTGGGGTTTGATCCCTGGGTCAGGAAGATTCCCTGGAGAAGGAAATGGCTACTCCAGTATTCTTGCCTAGAGAATTCCATAGACAGTGGAGTCTGGCGAGCTACAATCCGTGGTGTTGCAGAGTCCAACATGACTGACTGACTAACAATCGGACAATAAATTGTGTAACCAAGGCCATGATTGTCATATTTGAGAATGTCACTATGTAATCGGAGAAGGCAATGGCAACCCACTCCAGTACTCTTGTCTGGGAAATCCCATGGATGGAAGAACCTGGTGTGCTGCAGTCCATGGGGTCACAAAGAGTTGGACAGGACTGAGCAACTTGACTTTCACATTTCACTTTCCACTTTCATGCACTGGAGAAGGAAATGGCAACCCACTCCAGTATGCTTGCCTGGAGAATCCCAGGGACAAGAGCCTGGTGGGCCACTGGTCTATGGGGTCACACAGAGTCAAACACAACTGAAGTGACTTAGCAGCAGCAGCAGCAGCACTATGTAATAAACCCACATATAATAACCATGTGCTGTATTTTATATGTGGAACAAGTGCCAACAAAGCCCTTGGAGGTAGCTGGCATGTTACCTGTTCCAGGAATAAGTTGGAGACAAGTCTCCTAGTAAGAAAGGGAACTTCTCAGCAAGCCAAGAAACTTGAGGAATTTGGGGGACCTTGAGAAGAAGTGGAGTCTTTTTTCTTGGACATGGTTTCCTCATATAGAAGAGCAAATAATAAATCCCATTGAAAATATAATCCTAGATTCCTTATTAAAACTCCAGACAGATGTTAATTTTCTGCTCTAATAGTTGCTTAACACCAAATGGTTCTATGTTTGTTGAGCAATGTAAGATTTATACATGCTAATTAACCCTTCTTGTGCTTGTATAAATGAATCAGGGCAACATATAATGAGACTGTACTTTTTATTTTATTTTTTATTATGGTGAATAATAATTTTTGAAAATTACTTAGGATTCCAAGGGCAGACAGTGTTAAAAAAAATACGGCAAACTTTGAAATTGGCAAAATGGGCTGGTGGAGTGTTTTTTCATTATAGTGCTGAGCATTGTCTGGCAGAAATTATTTGACTCTCCAGGCGGTATATTTATCTGTTTGGCTTTTAATTATTGAATAAAATATTTTTCAACTCTAAGAGTAGAGGTTAACTTACAGCAAATCAATCTATAAAAAGAATTCTTGTCATATAGCAATAAAAATTTCTGTTCAGTAAAATAGATAACTCCAGAGGCTACAATTTATTGCCATATAGTTTTTAAACTAGTTCTGTATGTAATGCTATCAATACTATTCTAATGTTAAAAAATTTCCAGTCTGAATATGTCTTTCTTCCTCAAATGTGCTTTGAACCATTAGCATTTTACTGCCTCTCTCAATCAGTTACTTGTTGATGCATGTTCATTGTATATATTTATGGGAGTTCTACTTCTTACTTTGAAAAATAACATTTTAACAGAAAGAATTTTTTCTTATCCTGTTCAGCATTTTTTGGATTTTTTAAACCATTTTTTTTATATGATCTAATCTTTCATATTTTCAGGAATAGAAGTTTCCCTTCTATCTTTGGACTCCATTAACTTCTCTGTGAAGTGTATTGATGAGGTTGAAAGGGGTATGCATTTTCAAACTGCTGATTAATTTTGGAATCCCTTCAGAAGTGCTTTTCTTAGAGACCGAACACAGGAAGAGAGTAGAGCAATTCTGTGGCCATTAAGATACTAGGAAATTTTATTTGAATTTCTCAGGTTCTTGAGTCAGGATTAAGGGCAAGAAATTTCCTGGGAACTAAGAGAAAAAATAAAACCCCAGATCTCTGACCAAGCTTATAGTAGATTTTCTAAATTTTCTATCTCCAAATGTGTATCTATAGAGCCTTATGGATTCCAGAATTGTCACTCTACAAGTTACCTACAGTGCTGTATAAGGATACAAATTTGTATGTCTCAAACCCTATATGTATGTATGTGTGTAGGGGTTCATATTGTATTTCTCTCAAGATTAATGATGCTGAGCATCTTTTCATGTACATGTTGGCCATTTTTATATCTTCTTTGGGAAAATGTCTATTCAGGTCCTTTTCCCCATTTTTCAATTGGATATTTATTAAACTTCTAGTGGAAGATATAGTTGGTAATTTCTTTGATAATGGTCCTGGCAATATTTTGGGGAAATAATTTGATATCAGAAGCAAAGACAGCAAAAGCAAAAATAAATAAGTGGGATTGCATTAAACTAAAAAGCTTCTGTGTAGCAAAAGAAACCATCAACAAAATGAAAAAACAACCTATGGAACAGAGGAAAATGTTTGCAAAACATATATGTGATAAGTTAATATTCAAAACATAAAAAGAACTCTTATACCCAAAGGTAAATAAACCAAATAACCCATTTAAAAATGGGCAAAGGAACTAAATCACTAATTTTCAGGGAAATACAAATCAAACCCACAATGAAATTTCACCTAACACTTGTTAGGTGATTGTTATCAAAAAGACAAGAAATATCAAGTGCTGGTGAGGATGTAGAGAAAAGGGAATGCTTCTGCAATCTGAATGGGAATGTAAACTGCTACAGCCATTATGCGTTTCCCAGGTGGCTCAGACAGGAAAGAATCTGCCCCCAGTGTGGGAGACTCTGATTTGATCCCTGAGTGGGGAAGATCCTTTGGAGAAGGATATGGCAACAGCCAAATTGGAAGAAACTAAAAATAGAATGGTGATTGCAGCCATGAAATTAAAAAAAAAAAAAATGCTTACTCCTTGGAAGGAAAGCTATGACCAACCTAGATAGTATATTCAAAAGCAGAGATATTACTTTGCCAACAAAGGTCTGTCTAGTCAAGGCTATGGTTTTTCCAGTGGTCATGTATGGATGTTAGAGTTGGACTGTGAAGAAAGCTGAGAACCAAAGAATTGATGCTTTTGAACTGTGGTGTTAGAGAAGACTCCCGAGAGTCCCTTGGACTGCAAGGAGATCTAACCAGTCCATCCTAAAGGAGACCAGTCCTGGATGTTCACTGGAAGGACTGATGCTAAAGCTGAAACTCCAGTACTTTGGCCACCTTATGCGAAGAGTTGACTCATTGGAAAAGGCTCTTATGCTGGGAGGGATTGGGGGCAGGAGGAGAAGGGGAC
>SJYV01021051.1:358946-374576 GCA_006410875.1 Neotragus pygmaeus | reverse complement strand
TTTTTTTGATGAGTTTTGAGAACTAAAATTATGGAAGTGGGGTTAGGAGTGAGCTAGATTCACAAAACTGTGATACTAGGAGCCGAGAACCAGAGAGGTCCTGAGGAGTGTGTCACAATCTAATGTTAGTACAAGCTGGGGACACACAGTGGAGGGCGTGATTGAGATTTCACTCTCAAAAGTATATAAAACCAGTTACATACTTTGTGACACATATTTGTTCCACCCCTGATCAGTGTGAAAATAGTAATATAAAAATTAATGTAAAGAATAAAGACCTACAAAAACTAGGGTTTAGGAAGAAGGGTCACTTTGAAGGGCTTAAAGATTGTTCAGTATCCAGAAAATAGTCAGTTTCATTTCCTCCTTATTATATGTGTTCACATCTGTCCATGCTTATATGCCCATATCTGCACTTATACATGCTATTTTTATCAACTCCGTTTGTGATAACAAGTCATTGCCCTCCTTGGTAAATCATCCCCAGTAAGGCCTGTCTGGATACAATATTTAAAATTACAAAACTTCATCCTCCCCGCTGTCCTGCCCCCACCACACTCTTGAAATCCTAACTACAAGTTCTGTTTTTGCTTTTCTCCATAGAGCTTAGCATTCTCTTAAGTTTACTTATTTAATGTTTGCTGTTATTATTTGTCTCTCCCCAACTAGAATGCAAACACCACAAAGAAAGAAAACTGTTAAATCCATTTTATTTACTGAGAACAGTACCTTATCCATAACAATATTGGTTGAATTGCAATACATTCATGAAGGGAAATAGGAAGGTGATCTGGGTACCACCAGCTGCCTAGGGTATCCAAAAAGAGAGACTAAATCTGCTAGGACTTTGTTATCTCAACCACATTTTAAATTGCAGTTTGATTCTCTGCCTCTCATTGCCTAGCTTTTAAAATAGTTCCAGTCAAACAGAGTTGAGCTTCTTTGATAAGTCCTTAATATGTTTAAAGACTGAGTTTTGAAAGTAGCACAAAAAGTGGGAAAGAACATGGACTTTAAAGACAAACCACTTCATTGTCACCTAGTAAGATGTGACTTTGGGCAAGTTACTTGCCATGGAATGTAACCTTTACCAAATGTAATATTAGGATCAGAAGTTCTTTGTATGTACTAAATATTACACATAAATGTATGTGAAAGTGGTTAGTGTGCAGTAGGTACTGGTTTGTCTGCATCTCTTCCCCTTCCCCTTATTACCAGAAAAACAACTTTTCTTCCTTTTTATTGGACCATACTCTGTGGCTTGTGGGATCTTAGCTTCTGGAGCAGGGATTCAACCCCGGCACCAGTAGTGAAAGCTCCAAGTCCTAATCCCTGGACCCCAGGAAATGCCCTTTCATCACATTTTTACTTGACATTGTTTTATGTTTTTTCATTTTAGCTCTAATTTTGATTCCAACTGATCTTTTTTGTTAGGTTATTTTAGTAATTTAGGGTAAGCTAAAATTTCACAAATATGTACAAAAAGCCCATATATAGCATCTTCAGGACATGGATTGGGGGGATTGTTGGGGATGGTCAGAGCTTCCCTATTTTTTACATGTC
Organism: Neotragus pygmaeus; assembly: GCA_006410875.1. Classification (NCBI taxonomy): domain Eukaryota; kingdom Metazoa; phylum Chordata; class Mammalia; order Artiodactyla; family Bovidae; genus Neotragus; species Neotragus pygmaeus. The sequence goes on along the minus strand of SJYV01021051.1, from coordinate 373,013 downwards.
TTCATCATGTTGTCATAAAAAATAGCATCCTCAACTGGTTGAGATTTTAGACTTTAGGGCTGGAAAGGATCAGTTCTTTCCTTCTCCATATTAAGAAGTTAAGTCATCTGTCTGATAAATGGCAGGGTAAAGGTAAAAATTCTACCTGACTTCTTGCTCAGAGCTCTTTCTACCATATGCTTTCATCTAACTGAAATATAAAATTTGAATTTTTTATTCTCAACATGATAATGTTGACACAAACTTTTATCACATGTATTTAACTTTTTGAATAGGTGATACATGCTTTGGGTACTAAAGGGTATGCATGGAGGACTTCCTGAGCTCTGCCCCCAGCTATTAATACAAAAGGCCACCACCGCTCTGTGCACATACCCATCATTTTACAGAAATGTGAACTTTTATGTACTTTGCTTTTTTCGCTTAAAAGTATGAAAGTTATATATATATATTGCTGCTTAGAGCTCCATAACCACCTCATCTTATTCCCAGGTGTCATTAGTTAATTGATTATTTTCTTTAAATTCATGAACAAGCCCTTATTGAGCACTCTGTTAGGCACTACTTCAGGGCCTGGGAGTGGAGGAATGAACAGGATAGAAGAGAACCACCGTTTTCACAGAGCTTCGTTTCTTGGTTTGTGATTGGTGCTATGATAGGGATGTGAATGGTCTCTGATAGACCAGAAGAGGGAGAAATGAATTTCTTCAGCCATGATCAGAAGAAAGTTTAAGGAAAAAGCGGAAATGTACGTGGATTTTAAGTGATGGGTAGAAGTTTGGGAAGGACTGTGAATAAAGGGTACTGTCGCAATGTATCAGCGGCTTTGCTGTTCCAGTGTCATGTAGCGGTGGTTTTGCGTGGTAGCTCTAGGTGTTCTACCTTTAAAGTTACTATTTCCTTGAAATTTTGGCAAATTGATTTCTCTTGAAAATGGCTTCTTTACTTGCAAAATAAAATTGTGTTAGAAATCAATTTCTGCTGATCTCCTTAATTCTTTTTTCTTCCTAATTTGTTTATTTGAACTAGATAAGAGGTTTTTTATCGATGACTTTTACTCATTTGAACTTTTTCATACAGTTATAAATGTTTTCATCTTTGTTTTACATTTTTCTTAAAATTGTATATGTTTACCTTATAATTGGGGCTTCCCTCATGCCTCAGACAGTAAAGAATCTGCCTGCAAGGCAGGAGACCCAGGTTTGATCCTTGGTTAGGAAGATCCACTGGAGAAGGGAATGGCTACCCACTCGAGTATTCTGGCACAGAGAATTCTGTGGACAGGGGAGCCTGGCCAGCTATAGTCTGTGGGGTCACAGAGTCAGACAAGGCTGAGTGACTAACTGAGTGACTAACACTTTCACTTTCATATTGTAATTAACTACTATTTGCTTTAGTGCAGTTGTGTGCTTACAGCAGAGGTTGTCAGCCTTAGCTACACACTATAGACTCATTTACTCTAGAGTTNAGCCCTGAGCATTAAAAGACAGGATGCCCAAAGCCATACCAAACCCACAGACACCCTAAAACTCACTACTGGACACTTCATTGCACTTCAGAGAAGAGACAGGGCTACACCCACCAGAACACAGAAGCAAGCTCCCCTAACTAGGAAACCTTGACAAGACATTAGACCTCCCCACCACAGACAGCAAGTTCCACGATAAAGAGGAACTACAAACTTCCAGCCTACAGAAAGGCCACCCCAAACACAGCAATCTAAACAAAATGAAAAGGCAGAGAAATATATAGCATGTAAAGGAACATGATAAATGCCCACCATGCCAAACAAAAGAAGAGGAGACAGGAGTCTACAAATTCAGAATAAAGATAGTAAAGATGATCCAAAATCTTGAAAACAAAATGGAGTTACAGATAAATAGACTAGAGACAAGGATTGAGAAGATGCAAGAAATGTTTAACAAAGACATTGAATAATGAATAATGCAATCACTGAAGTCAAAAGCACTCTGGAGGAAACCAACAGTAGAATAACTGAGGCAGAAGATAGGATAGGTGAGGTAGAAGATAGAATGGTGGAAATCAATGAAGCAGAGAGGAAAAAAGAAAAAAAAATTACAAGAAATGAGGAAAACCTCAGAGACCTCTGGGACAATGTTAAACACCCCAACATTCGAATCATAGGAGTCCCAGAAGAAGAAGACAAAACAGAAGGCTGTGAGAAAATTCTTGAGGAGATAATAGTTGAAAACTTCCCTAAAATGGGGAAGGAAATAGCCACCCAAATCCAAGAAACCCAGAGAGTTCCAAAAAGGATAAACCCAAGGATAAAGATGCCAAGACACATATTAATCAACCTAATGAAGATCAAACACAAAGAGCAAATATTAAAAGCAGCAAGGGAAAAGCAACAAATAACATCCCCATTAGGATAATAGCTGATCTTTCAATAGAAACCCTTCAGGCCAGAAGGNAAAGGATAAACCCAAGGATAAAGATGCCAAGACACATATTAATCAACCTAATGAAGATCAAACACAAAGAGCAAATATTAAAAGCAGCAAGGGAAAAGCAACAAATAACATCCCCATTAGGATAATAGCTGATCTTTCAATAGAAACCCTTCAGGCCAGAAGGGAATGGCAGGACATACTTAAAGTGATGAAAGAGAAAAATCTACAACCCAGATTANATGCTTGGGGCTGGTGTACGGGGATGATCCAGAGAGACGTTGTGGGGTGGGAGGTGGGAGGAGGATTCGGGATTGGAAGCTTGTGGTGGATTCATGTCGATGTATGGTAAACCCAATAGAGTATTGTAAAGTCAAATTAAAAAATAAATAAATAAATACATTAAAAAAACACACAACTCCATATGTTTATTGATCTTTAGTTATGGAAAGTAGTAAATTAAGGTAGAAATGCCACTAAGACCTGATTTTTAATCTGGTTTCCTCTACAAATAGGGGATCTGTATGTCTACAGAATTGTTGGGCAGAAGGTAAATTTTCAGTAAAAAGATGAAAACTCTGAGGATTTAATGAGTGGCATGGTGACTATAGTTACAAGTACTAAGTTGTATACTTGAAATTTGCTAGGTGTCACTCTTAAGCATTCTCACCATACACACTTCAAAGTACCTTTGTGAAGTGATGGATATATCAATTAGCTTGATTATGGTAATTATTTTGTAGTGTAGACCCATATAAAATCATCACATTGTGTACATTAAATGTTTACAGTTTTATTTGTCAGTTATATCTTAATAAAGCTGGAAAAACATATAGTGAACTCGGAAAAATTTTTTTTTTCATGGATTGTATTTTTGGTGTTCTATCTAAAAAATTATTGCCAAACCCAATACCTAGCTTTTCTCTTAAATTATCCTCTAACAGTTTTATAATTTTGTTTCCTTTACTTAGGTCTGTGATCTCATTTGAATAATTTTTATCACAATTTTTATCTGATTCATGGCAAATTTTCAAGTGAGTATCTTAATCTGCCACTATTTTCACCTAGTTTCTTGTTTCCTTTCTTCTCTTTTTCCTTACATTACTTTTGTATAAAGTCCATGCTAATTCTTGTTTACTCAACACCTCTGTGAAATAAGGTAANCAAATTTTCAAGTGAGTATCTTAATCTGCCACTATTTTCACCTAGTTTCTTGTTTCCTTTCTTCTCTTTTTCCTTACATTACTTTTGTATAAAGTCCATGCTAATTCTTGTTTACTCAACACCTCTGTGAAATAAGGTAAATTCTTATTAGACAAGCTCTTTGAAGGAGACTGTTGTGATGTTGTGGACAAATGATTTTCATTCTGGTGGCAGTTCTTCCTGTTTTAACATAAAGTTCTTTATAGCCTAAATTTCACTGGGAACCTTTACTTCCCTCTACCAATGTAAATTGACAGCTGTCTTGTTCATAGTGTGAAATATTTGTCTTTGCTTCTGCCTAATAAGAGACTACTTCCTGGAAGCCATAGGGAAGTATTTAGCTTCTTGTGTTTATTTTGTGCCATTGTCTTTCTTATTCTTTGTGACAAACTTGATCCAGGGAAGGTCCTGCTAATCTTCCAAGTACTCTGTTCTTGGCATTCCAAAATAAATATTTGGCTGCTGCTCCTGAATATAATACATACATTTGAAGACCTGTGTTCCATCAGTTTTCTTTCTGAATATTTGTCTGCACTCAACACTGTGTGTGTGTGTCTGTCTGTNGCTATGGTTTTTCCAGTGGTCATGTATGGATGTTAGAGTTGGACTGTGAAGAAAGCTGAGAACCAAAGAATTGATGCTTTTGAACTGTGGTGTTAGAGAAGACTCCCGAGAGTCCCTTGGACTGCAAGGAGATCTAACCAGTCCATCCTAAAGGAGACCAGTCCTGGATGTTCACTGGAAGGACTGATGCTAAAGCTGAAACTCCAGTACTTTGGCCACCTTATGCGAAGAGTTGACTCATTGGAAAAGGCTCTTATACTGGGAGGTATTGGGAGCAGGAGGAGAAGGGGATGACAGAGGATGAGATGGCTGGATGGCATCACCGACTCGATGGACATGAGTTTGGGTGAACTCTGGGAGTTGGTGATGGACAGGAAGGCCTGGTGTGCTATGATTCATGGGGTCGCAAAGAGTTGGACATGACTGAGCAACTTAACTGAAAAATAGAACTACCACATGATCCAGCAGTCTCACATCTGAATATACTACCAATGGAATATATATGAGTGTGCATTTATAGACATATACCTAATGAAATACTATTCAGCCTTAAAATAGGAAAGGAATTCCACTATTTGCAACAACATGGATGAAACTGGAAGGCATTATGCTAAGAGAAATAAGCTTGATAGAGATAAATACTATATATTATATAGAAATATTAAAAAAATTGAATTGTTAGAAACAGTAGAAAGGTGGTTGTAGATGTTGGGGAAAGGGGAATGCATAGAAGTTAATAAAAAATGTATAAATTTCAGTTATAAGATACATAAGGTCTGTCTGAGGATCTAATGTACAGCATGAAGTTTAAGTTGATATAATGTTTTATATAACTTAAATATGTCAAGAGAGTAACTCTTACATGCTCACACACACACAGAAAGAAATATGTGAAGTGATGAATGGATACTTATTTAACCCTATGTGGAAAATTTTTCACAATGTATATCAAATTATCTTATTGCAAATTTAAATGTATTACAATTTTAATTTTCACTTATACTTCAGTAAACCAAAAATGTTCTTATACTCTTTGGATGTGCTAGAGAAAGCAATGGCACCCCACTCCAGTACTCTTGCCTGGAAAATCCCATGGATGGAGGAGCCTGGTAGGCTGCAGTCCATGGGGTCGTTAAAAGTCGGACGCAACTGAGCGATTTCACTTTCACGCATTGGAGAAGGAAATGGCAACCCACTCCAGTATTCTTGCCTGGAGAATCCCAGGGATGGGCGAGCCCGGTGGGCTGCTGTCTATGGCGTTGCACAGAGTCTGACACGACTGAAGCGACTTAGCATAGATCTTTCATTTTCCAGCAAACCCAAACAGTTTTTTCATTTTATTTTTTAAAAATTTATGAGGTATAACTGACAGACAACCAACCACACACATTTTAACACTATTCTTTCAAATCTTTGCTTGGTATATAAAAAAGTTTATTTCAAGGATTTCATTAACATTTAATTACAAGCAAGACTAAGCTTTAAATACAATTCAATGTTCAGTTCAGTTCAAGTCGCTCAGTCGTGTCCGACTCTCTCTGCAACCCCATGAATTGCAGCACGCCAGGCCTCCCTGTTCATCACCATCTCTCGGAGTTCACTCAGACTCGCGTCCATGTTAGTTTGTACTAATTAAAATTGAAAAAATATTTTAAAACACGTATTTAAGTAGTAATAGTATTTTAAAAATAAATGTTCCATGAAACAAATTTGTTTTCTACTTTATTTTTCAAATATGTGGTGTATCAGAAATATGTTTATCCAAGTCAAGTAGTGTTTTTAAAGCAGAGAAGATATTTATTTATTTACTCAAACCATTTTTATTAAACACTTTATATGGTCCTAAGTCCTGCAAGCACTGCTGAAATTACACTGTTGCATAATGTAGACAGATGTTCAACTATAAGGAAATGCAGAGGGACAATAACAACAGTGTTTTATCAAAATACACAGCAAGGAGAGTTTACAACATGTGATGAAAGACACAGGATGATGGCACTTCAAAAATTGAGAGGTAAGGGAAGAAAAAGTCCATGGGAAGCAATATATCAATTAAAAACAATACAAAATGAGATAATGAAACATATGTCTTTCAGTTCAGTTCAGTCACTCAGTCGTGTCCAATTCTTTGCGACCGCATGAATCGCAGCATGCCAGGCCTCCCTGTCCATCACCAACTCCCAGAGTTCACTCAGACTCACGTCCATCGAGTCAGTGATGCCATCCAGCCATCTCATCCTCTGTCATCCCCTTCTCCTCCTGCCCCTAATCCCTTCCAACATCAGAATCTTTTCCAATGAGTCAACTCTTCACATGAGGTGGCCAAAATATTGGAGTTTCAGCATTAGCATCATTCCTCCAAAGAATACCAGGACTGATCTCCTTTAGGATGGAATGGTTGGATCTCCTTGCAGTCCAAGGGACTCTCAAGAGTCTTCTCCAACACCACAGTTCCAAAGCATCTATTCTTTGGCGCTCAGCTTTCTTCACAGTCCAATTTTCGCGTCCATACATGACCACTGGGAAAACCATGGCCTTGACAAGACGGACCTTTGTTGGCAAAGTAATGTCTCTGTTTTTCAATATGCTATCTAGGTTGGTCAAAACTTTTCTTCCATGGAGTAAGCGTCTTTTAATTTCTTGGCTGCAATCACCATCTGCAGTGTCTCTAGAAATATACAAAATAAAGATTATACAAAGCTTTATATACCACATTAAATAATTTAGATTTTATCCTAATTATAACAAGAGTACACGAAAGTGTTTTAAGGGAGAAAGTGATGGAATACAATCTAAAGCTTACAAAGCTTTCTCTGGCAATAGTTTGAAGAACATCTTTGGGACAGTAGAGCTAAACATAAATATGGTTACATTTGAGAGAGTATAGCATATATTGGAGAAGTGAAAATTGGAGTTGAATAAAATAGACATGCAGAAGGTGGATAATATTGGACTTGGTGATTGGGCATGATAGAGAAACCTGGAGACAATGTTAAATTCTTCAACTGTACAACTAGGCAGAAAGTATGTCATTCATGGAAATAATACCTACCTGGTAGAATATGTGGCTATGAGGCTCATGAGAAGTATCTCAGTTAAAAATATCAAGGATTTTCTTAAAGAGTAAACCAACTATTATATTAATCTGATATATTCATCTAATTATATCATCTTGGATTTTCTTTATAGCGTTTTCTGGGTTTTTCGAAGTTCTTTATGTTTGGTTTTATTTATAAATAATAGATGTTGAACTAAGAGAACTATTCATTGGTATTTTATTTAGTTTTTCAGTATTAGAAAAGCTTGCCTTATTAATAAAAGATTTTAATCATTGACTATATATGGTTGAAGCTGTTGAAATGTCATGATATTTAATTAAGCATATTCAATGAAAAATTTAGAAGTTGGCTTTTATTTTTCTAATGGAACAGCAAATGAAAACTGTAACACTGACAACCTGATTTTTTGGCTTTTGAAGTACTTTCAAGAAAATACAAAGTGCAAACCCTTTCAGACATGCTGATATTTTATTGATTATTACACTCTAGTTTTTTAAGCAAAAATGAATAGAAGTAGTATGCAATGATATGTGGTATGTTCTTATTATGCTAAAAAGTAATTTGTACCTTTGCCCTATTTAAAGATAGACCTAATGAAATTGGAAATATTGATATACTCTCTTTTAGCCTGAGCTCCTGGAATTACAAAGAAGAGAGATTCATTTAAACTAAATTAAATATAAAGATTTTTTTCTATAATAGAGTAGGCAGTATTATGAGTACTGAAATACATTCATGCGTGGTGAGAACTGGAATCAGGTAGCCTCTGGAAAGAAAAAGAAAAGTCACACTATTTTTTTTTTCTAAATAAGTTTCATGATCTCTTTTCTCAACCATTCTCCTAGTTTTCTCTCCTGTTCTCTCAAATGATTTCATGTTCATACCCTGGCCATAAGACTGATGTTATTGCTGAAACTGCATAATGTTACAATATTATTAGCCACCAACTTTGCTACTGTCTTATGTATATTAGCATAGAGTCTAGAAAGACCATCTCTAGTTTCTGAATTGTCTTGGGTCAGATGCACAAGTTAGTAATCTCTGGCCAGGGAGATGAAATCACATACCATATGTCATCAAATGTATGACAACTGTTAATTTTAAGCTTCAGCACTAATTCAAGAACCTCTAAGAAAGAAAAAAATTACTATTTTCTTATAAGATGCCAATGACTGGTGAATCACAACTTCAGAAATAATAAATGTGATAAATTATGCACTTAAAATTCGTGAATAATGATGGCACACATTTCACACTTTTAACAAAAACAAGAGAAGAAGCAATTTCTAGAGAAGGAAAATATGTATGTCCATGTTCCTCAACTTTATCTGTTTGGGCTTTTACTAGTCCTACTCTAACAATCTAGACTTAAAATTTTTTCTTCAACTGAAATAATCTGATCAGAAGTGCAATCAGACCTTTCATATTTGTTGCTATTGTTTAGTTGATCACTCATGACCGAGTCTTTGCAGACCCATGGACTGCAGCATGCCAGGCTTCCCTGTCTTTCACAGTATCACAGAGCTTGCTCAAACTCATGTCCATTGAGTTGATGATGCCATCCAACCGTTTCATCATCTGTCACCCGCTTCTCCTCCTGTCCTTAATCTCCCAGCATCAGGGTCTTTTCCAAAGAGTTGGATGTTTTCATTAGATGGCCGAAATATTGGAGCTTCAGTTTCAGCATCAGGCCTTCCAAAGAATATTCAGGATTGATTTTCTTTGGAATTGATGGTTTGATCTCCTTGCTGTCCAAGGAACTGTCAAGGGTCTTTTCCAGCACCACAGTAAGAAAGCACCCATTCTTCACTCAGCTTTGTTTATGGTCCAACTCTCACATCCGTACATGACTACTGGAAAAAAGTCCATAACTTTGACTATATGGATCTTTGCTAGTGAAGTGATGTCTCTGCTTTTTTAATACATTGTCTAGGTTTGTTTTAACTTTTCTTCTAGGAGCAAGCGTCTATTAATTTCATGGCTGCAGTCACTGTCTTCAGTGATTTTGGAGTCTAAGAAGATAAGGTCTGTCACTGTTTCCATTGTTTCCCCATCTATTTGCCATGAAGGGAAGGGACCAGATGCCATGATCTTGGTTTTCCGAATACTGAGTTTTAAGTCAACTTTTTTACTCTCTTCTTCCTTTCATTCTCCCTTATCAAGAGGATCTTTACTTCCTCTTTGCTTTCTGTCATTAAGTGGTGTCATCTGCATATCCGAGATTATTGATATTTCTCCAGACAATCTTGATTCCATCTTGTGGTTCATCCAGTCTGGTATTTCATATGATGTACACTGCATTAAGTTAAATAAGCAGGGTGACAATTATACAGCCTTGACGTACTCCTTTCCCCTAATTTGGAACCAGTCCATTGTTCCATGTCCAGTTCTAACTGTTGCTTCTTGAAATGCATACAGGTTTCTCAGGAGGCAGATATGGTGGTCTGGTATTCCCATCTCTTTAAGAACTTCCCACAGTTTGTTGTGATTCACACAGTCAAAGGATTTAGTGTAGTCAATGAAGCAGAAGGTGTTTTTTTTGGAATTCCCTTGTTTTTTCCAAGGGAAAAACAGATGATCCAACAGATGTTGGCAATTTGATCTCTGGTTCCTCTGCCTTTTCTAACTCCAGTTTGTAAATATCAAAGTTTATATTTGTACATTACCTAATATCAATAATTGTTAGTTTGCCTGTTATTACAAATGAGACCTTGTACCTTCATGGAGAATGGATGATATTTTCATTATGTGATGTTAAGTTAGATGTTCTATATTGGAAAATAAGAAGTTTACCTTTACATGATTTCTCAAATAATAGAAAACTTAATTTTGGATATATTATGGGGCTAAATGTAAAGGTAAAATTTTTAGAAGAAAATATAAGGGGACTTCTTTATCATTTTGACATGGGAATGATTTCTTAGAGCAAAAACCACACTAAATATCTGTAAAGAATCTTCATTAAAATTAAGAACAGGTGTTTATTCAAAATCCATTAAGAGAATGAATTGTTACCTTTGACCATATGTGAGAAATGCCTCTGTATTCTTCTATAATATTAAAGGATTAGAGTAGTCAAAATGGAGATACTAAATGATGACAGGTGATAGATAATACAGTCTACTTCTATTTCTTTACTCCTATAACCTGTACTCCATTTACACTAAAAACACATCTTTATTTTTGGCAATTTTTTTTTCATTAATAAAGAACCCACAAATACTTCCTGTGTAGGTTAGTTCTATTTCACAGCTGTTCATTGAACACCTACCATATTCATTGTTTTACTTAAGACCTTGGCAGCAGTGGAGTAATCACTTTAATAAGGAAGGCAGATGACATGACAGAATAAAATAGGTTTTCAATATGTTAGGAAAAGTGAATATTTTCTACCAGACCTATTATATGAATTGGATGCATAAAGTGAATATTGAGATCTGCTAAATTGAGGTTTAGGCACAGACTTAGGAATATCTGTATTTTTTGAAAGTGAGTAAAGCCTTTTATATTGAGAAAAATATTAAAGCACAAGGAAAGTAAAACAGAAAATGCATCAGGATAATATATGAGACACAAAGTTGCATAAGGAAAAATTCAGAATAAAGAGAACTTTGATTTTTGTATTTATTTATGGTAGGTAAACAAGGGACATGTTTTAATAAATCTTTTTCTGGGTCAATTTGAAAATTAAAGCTGCATTAAATTTTTAGATATAGTTTCCTTGATTGAATAGAAGTACAATTAATATATTATTAAACCAGTTTTTAGGAAAATCACGGCATGCCATTTGATAGAAAGCTCAAAGAACTAACATAAAACCTGTATCAAAATTACTCTACAATCAAAAACATTTACACATAAAAAGATGGATAAGATTAACTGCAGATGTTATTATTATGGAAAGATGCCTATGTAATAGGTGAAATAGAAGCTTGGTTCATTCTCCTCTTAGGAGGTAATAACTACACAAAAGAAAGAATTTCAGCATTTAAACCCAATAGAGTGTTGTAAAGTTAAATTAAAAAATAAATAAATAAATAAATTTATAAAAAAAATAAAAAATAAAAAAAATAAAAAACAGGCAAAAAAAAAAAATTTAAAACAATCTATTAAATCTGTAGATGCAGTGTATCCTTATTGTCACTAGAGGGAAATCTGGGAGGGATTAAGAGAAAGACAGTTTATTGTTATGACTGTAAGTTGAGTAAGGGATCCTGTGTGAATAAATTTTCTTAACAGCATGCTTACTTCAGGGGAAAAAATGAAGCATGGAATGCCTGAGGAAAAAGCCATATTGTCAAACTATGTTGAAATAATTATTTCTCAGCAAGGAACAAGATCTGTCAGATGCCCGTGTTTAGACTCAAGTATTCTATTGCCATATGTTTCAATAAAATGCATGGTATTTTATCAAATAGTTAGGAGAAAAAAAACAGCAATTAAAATAAGTGCTTTAAGGCAGATATCACACGATTAATAATGATTTCTTTTAAAACCCCCAACCAACCAAGAACAACAACAAATTTAACTCTTGGTTGAGTGTCAACTTTCAATTCAAGAACCAGGGCACAGTGTGGCTCAAGTTGTTAAATAGTGATTTTTTTCCTCCTATGATTTTCAAAACAAAAATATCAAAAAATTGCTATAATATGAGTATTATTAAATTGAATAGCAAACTGTTTAGCAGAAACAGTGTACATAACTGATAGTGGAAAGTTTAGGTTTTCCTCCAATTATGACATTTTTAATTCTTTACCGAGTGCTAAACTCAAGTACATCAAAGCTGTAAATTGTCACCCTGCTTATTTAACTTATATGCATAGTACATCATGAGAAACACTGGGCTGGAAGAAGCACANCGCTTCATTGACTATGTGAAAACCTTTGACTGTGTGGGATCACAACAAACTGTGGAAAATTCTTCAGGAGATGAGAATATCAGACCACCTTACTTGCCTCCTGAGAAATCTGTATGCAGGTCAGGAAGCAACAGTCAGAACCAGACATGGAACAACAAACTTGTTCAAAACTGGGAAAGGTGTACATCACAGCTGTATATTGTCACCCTGCTTATTTAACTTATGTGCAGAGTACATCATGCAAAATGTTGGGCTGGATGAAGCACAAGCTGGAATCAAGATTGCTGGGAGAAATATCAATAACCTCAGATACACGGATGACACCACCCTTATGGCAGAAATCACAGAGGAACTAAAGAGCCTCTTGATGAAAGTAAAACAAGAGAGTGAAAAAGCTGGCTTAAAACTCAGCATTCAAAAAACTAAGATCATGGTACCTGGTCCCATCACTTTATGCCAAATAGAAGGGGAAACAGTGGAAAGAGTGACAGACCTTATGTTCATGAGCTCCAGTCACAGTGGAGGGTGACTGCAGCCATGAAATAAAAATATGCTTGCTCCTTAGAAGAAAAGCTATTACAAACCTAGTCAGTGTATTAAAAAGCAGAGACACCATTTTGCCAACAATGGTCAAAGCTATGGTTTTTCCAGTAGTCATGTACAGATGAGCAAGTTGGACCATAAAGAAGACTGAGTATTGAAGAATAGATGCTTTCAAACTGTGATGCTGGAGAAGACTCTTGAGAGTCCTTTAGACAGCAAGCAGATCAAATCAGTCAATCCTAAAGGAAATCAACCCTGAATATTCACTGAAAGGATTGATGCTGAAGCTGAAGCTCCAGTACTTTAGCCATCTGATGTGAAGAGCTGATTCATTGGAAAAGACCCTGATGCTGGGAAAGACTGAGGGCAGGAAGAAAAGGGGTGACAGGGGATGAGATGGTTGGATGGCATCACTGATTCAGTGGACATGAGTTTGAGCAAACTCATGTGAAGGGTATAATGAAGGGAGACAGTGAAGGACAGGAAAGCCTGGCATGCTGCAGTCCATGGGGTTACAAAGATTTGGACATGACTGAGCAACTGAACAACAACAACAATTTTAAAAAATATATTCTTGAGAAATATTATAGTGACACAACATTAGAGGTAGATACTCCTAGGAAACTGATCAAGATACATGCCTATCAGGAATAATTAGACTGTTTATATTGATTTCAAATATTTATATTCAGATATTTAATTTAATTAAGCTTTTATTAATTTTTTTCTTCTATTTGTTTATTTATTTATTTTGGGAGGCTAATTACTTTACAATATTGTATTGGTTTTGCCATACATTCACATGAATCCGCCATGGGTATACATGTGTTCCCCATNTATTTATATTCAGATATTTAATTTAATTAAGCTTTTATTAATTTTTTTCTTCTATTTGTTTATTTATTTATTTTGGGAGGCTAATTACTTTACAATATTGTATTGGTTTTGCCATACATTCACATGAATCCGCCATGGGTATACATGTGTTCCCCATCCTGCTCCCACCTCCCTCCCCATACCATCCCTCAGGGTCCCAGTGCACCAGCCCCGAGCACCCTGTCTCATGCATCGAACCTGGACTGGTGATCCATTTCACATATGATATTATACATGTTTCAGTGCCATTCTCCCAAACCATCCCCACCTCGTCCTCTCCCACAGAGTCCAAAAGACTGTTCTGTACATCTGTGTCTCTTTTGCTGTCTTGCATACAGGGTTATCGTTAACCATCTTTCTAAATTCCATATATATGCGTTAGTATACTGTATTGGTGTTTTTCTTTCTGGCTTACTTCACTCTGTATAATTTACTGTAATTGGAGGCTAATTACTTTACAATAATGTGGCGGTTTTTGCCAAACATCAACATGAATCAGCCATGGGTATACATGTGTCCCACCATCCTGAAAACCCCTCCCACCTCCCTCCC
>SJYV01021051.1:284916-355777 GCA_006410875.1 Neotragus pygmaeus | reverse complement strand
AAGCTGAAACTCCAGTACTTTGGCCACCTGATGCGAAGAGTTGACTCATTGGAAAAGACCTTGATGCTGGGAAGGATTGGGGGCAGGAGGGGAAGGGGACAACAGAGGATGAGATGACTGGATGGCATCACTGACTCAGTGAACATGAGTTTGTGTAAACTCTGGGAGTTGGTGGTCGACAGGGAGGCCTGGTGTGCTGCGACTCATGGAGTTGCAAAGAGTCAGACATGACTGAGTAACTGAACTGAACTGAAACTCCAGTGATCCCATCCAGGTGAAATGTTCCCATCTAGCTTTATTCCCTTATTCAAATTTTAAAGTATTTTGCTAGTCACTTTATTTAAATTTTTGCAGCATTTATTCCTTTATGCTCTTGTTTCTTCCTTGTATGCTATAATGTGAACAGAAGAAACAAGAGCATAAAGGAATAAATGCTGCAAAAATTTAAATAAAATGAGTAGCAAAATACATTAAAACAATAGCATACTACCAAGGAGTGTGGGCTTCTCTGGTGCCTCAGACAGTAAAAAATCTGCCTGCAAGGTGGGAAACCTGGATTCAATCCCTGGGTTGGGAAGATCCCCTGGAGAAAGTCATGGAAAACCCACTCCAGGATTCTGGCCTGGAGAATTCCCATGGAAGAGGAGCCTGGCAGTCTACAGTCCATGGGATTGCAAAGAGTCAGTACTGAGCGACTAAGCACAGCACACCAAAGAGTGTACTGAGGTACTAGCTATTTTAGGGTAAAGAAATAAGCAAATCATATAGTTCCAAACATAAAGATTTCACAGTCTGGTTGGAAAATATCTATAGAGTTAAAAGTAATTGTATAAATTTAGAAGTATTTGCTGGGAGAAATATCAATAACCTCAGATATGCAGATGACACCACCCTTATGGCAGAAAGTGAAGAGGAACTAAAAAGCCTCTTGATGAAAGTAAAAGAGGAGAGTGAAAAAGTTGTCTTAAAGCTCAACATTCAGAAAACGAAGATCATGGCATCTAGTCCCATCCCTTCATGGAAAATAGATGAGGAAACAGTGGAAACAGTGTCAGACTTTATTGGGGGGGGGCTCCAAAATCACTGCAGATGGTGATTGCAGCCATGAAATTAAAAGACGCTTACTCCTTGGAAGGAAAGTTATGACCAACCTAGACAGAGTGTTGAAAAGCAGAGACATTACTTTGCCGACTAAGGTCCGTCTAGTCAAGGCTATGGTTTTTCCTGTGGTCATGTGGGACTGTGAAGAAAGCTGAGCTCCGAAGAATTAATGCTTTTGAAATATGTTGGAGAAGACTCTTGAGAGTCCCTTGGACTGCAAGGAGATCCAACCAGTCCATTCTGAAGGAGATCAGCCCTGGGATTTCTTTGGAAGGAATGATGCTGAAGCTGAAACGCCAGTACTTTGGCCACCTCATGCGAAGAGTTGACTCATTGGAAAAGACTCTGATGCTGGGAGGGATTGGGGGCAGAAGGAGAAGGGGATGACAGAGGATGAGATGGCTGGATGGCATCGTGGACTTGAGGGACATGAGNTGGCCACCTCATGCGAAGAGTTGACTCATTGGAAAAGACTCTGATGCTGGGAGGGATTGGGGGCAGAAGGAGAAGGGGATGACAGAGGATGAGATGGCTGGATGGCATCGTGGACTTGAGGGACATGAGTCTGAGTGGACTCTGGGAGTTGGTGATGGACAGGGAGGCCTGGCGTGCTGCGATTCATGGAGTCGAAAAGAGTTGGACACGACTGAGCGACTGCCCTGAACTGAACTGAGAAGTGTTTGAGAGTCCTGTGATTTGATTGTCTTTTTCTCTTAAGGTGATCCTTTCATTTTTCCTACTTCAATGAAGTGCCATAAAATTTATTCACTTACACAATTTAGAAATTGGGAAAATAACCCAAAATAATTTGTCTCCTTCACCGTCATAGATAGTCTGTCACTAAGTCTACCTCTCTTATACCCATCAGATCTATTTTCTCATCTTTAAGTCTCCACTAAACAGCTGATGCACGTTTTTCTGGGTTAATCCAGTACCTCCTTTTAGGGCTACTTGCTCTCACGCTTGCTGAATTATAGTCTCTTCCTTCATGCAGCCAGAGTGACAGTTTCAAATTTCAGATCAATTTGTGTTCTTCCCAGTTTATAATTCTTCAGGAGATTTATATTCTTCCAAAATTAAACCCAAACTCCTTATCAGGGACTATAAGACTATATAAACTGGATTTCCCCTAATCTTGTTTTGTACCAAACTCAGCTGTTTTTCTTGTTTGCAGTTACACTGTCAGGTAAGTCACACTCACTGTTTATCTTGTCCTAATGCTCTTTCTTCCCTCTTCTTTTGTTAATTCTTCTCGTTTGTTCCTCAAATCCATCTTTAATTTTTCCAGGAAATATTCTCTCATTTCCTTGACAAAGGCATATCAATCTTTTCTAGTTCTTATATGTTCCATACTTATGCTTCATTACATTTAGATTTATTTGTATCCTCCCTTAACTATTCTATCCACACCAAGTTAATAACCTTGGGTAAATAAATTATCACTTAAAAAACACAGTTGAAAGCATCAGTTGCAGGTTCCAGACTCAATGGAGAAAGATATATAGCCAGAAGGCTCATGATGAAGATGAAGTTAAGTGGGAATGAGCTCACTGGTGAGAAGAAAGCATACATCAATCACAATGATAACTTATGTTGAAATAATAATTAATTGTAAAATCTTAGTGGCTAAAACATTAACATTTCCCTCACTCATGCTATATATTGATGGCAAATTGGCTATGATTCTGTTTCACATTGTATTCTCTTTTAGACTCAAGCTGACAAAGCAGCCACTGCCTAGCATATCTCTTGCTGTGGCAAATAAAATGAGACAGGGTGGCAAATCAATCACTGGTTAGAAAGTTTCCATTCCTAAGTGACATACAATGCTTTTTTCGCACTTCTCTGACCAAGGCAAGTCACATGGTCAATTGGGAAGGGAAGTGAAATTTTAATATGAACCAAGAAGTGGAAGGGACCAGGGAAGTATTTGCTAAAACACAAAAAATACTTCCATGAAAGATAAAATTTGTCTGCAAGAAAATAATTTCAGAATTCAAAGCTTAGGAAAAGACAATTCTGGTCCATTCAGTGACTATATAAGTGCAGTTTTTGAAGTGGAATAAATGTGAAATTAACAAGTAGGAAAATATCAACTGTATATTATACTGTATGTATATCAACTGTATACTCTATGAGTGTATAATACAGAATATAGACCATGTTATGGATAAACATGGTCATTATAATTATATCTCTAATTACAATTACCAGAGAAGCTGACAGGGTGCATTTATTAACAAATATTTAGTGAAAACCTACTTACTTTCTGGTGAGAGTGATAGGCCATAATGATAAGCAACATAAAGGTGTGATACGGTTAGTGATGTTATGGAGAAAATAGAGTAAGCAGGATTGAAAGTGGAAAGAGCAGGGAAAAGTTAGTTTGTAATATTAAAGCATACTTGAGAGTCCCTTGGACTGCAAGGAGATCCAATCAGTCCATTCTGAAGGAGATCAGCCCTGGGATTTCTTTGGAAGGAATGATGCTGAAGTTGAAACTCCAGTACTTTGGCCACCTCATGAGAAGAGTTGACTCATTGGAAAAAACTCTGATGCTGGGAGGGATTGGGGGCAGGAGGAGAAGGGGATGACAGAGGATGAGATGGTTGAATGGCATCACTGATTCGATGGACGTGAGTCTGAGTGAACTCCGGGAGTTGGGGATGGACAGGGAGGCCTGGTGTGCTGTGATTCATGGGGTCGCAGAGAGTCGGACACAACTGAGCGACTGAACTGAACTGAAGGCAGTCTCTGTGGGAAAAGTGACCTGTGAGCAAAGAGTAAGGAAATGAGTTACCAGTATTGATGTTTGGAGAAAAGCATTCCAGACAATCAAAGGAGCCAGTGCAAATATCCTGCAGCATGAGCATGCCTTGATTGACAAAGGAAAGCAAAGAACGAAATATGACTAAAACAGGGAAAGAGGTGCTGTGACAGAAGAAGAGATCATACTGGTTGGCTCTGGGGACCACTGTAAGGATTCTTGCATTTACCACAAAGGTGTTCCACTGAAAGGTTCTGAGAATATCAGTGAGATAATCTGACATATTTTAATGGGATCACTTTGACAGTTTTGTTGAGAATCTGGGAAATCAAAGACAATTCCAATAGTTCAGACAAGAGGATGGTGCCTCAGCACAAGGTGCTAATTCTGAGGGTGCTGAGAAGTAGCCTGACTATAGATATACTGAATGTGAAGCCTAGTAGACTTCTGAATGGGTTGAAGGAAAATGAGAGTCAAATGTGATTCAAAGGTTTAGGTCTAGGAAATAAGAAGGAAGGAGGTATCGTAGATTGAAATTGGAATACTAAGCATGTAAAAGAGGTTTGGAAGAGAAGATAAGGAATTCAGTTTAAAATATATTGAGTTTGAATGTCAGTCTGAGTAAATTTACTTGAGATTTAGTTTAGTTTACTTTTTCTTGTAAGACTATAATCCTCATAGCTTCAGTCTTAATCACCATGTAATAACTGGGGTAGCTTTCTTTTCATCTTATTCTACTGTCAACAATGTCTCACTCCATTACTTAGAAAAGGTCACACAGTTAATTTTTCTCTTAAAGTTATTGCTGCTATCTCTGCTTTGTAACATTGTAATTGGTCACCATTTACCATGTGACACACAATTTTCTCTAATACAGAATATTCCAAACTACTAATTGTCTTTCTTCAAATCTGTTTTACATTTTTTAAAAATCTCAGTGTTAGCCCTGTTTTGCACTCATCCACTTAGAATAATGGGATGCATTTCTAACCCTTCTTTCCCACATCTTTATGTTCATCTCCTATATTGAACTTCTATATAATCTATCTTCCAAAGAATTACAGATTTCACTCCACCTCATCATCTCAACAATCGCTCTCCATATTCAGAGTTTTATTATCTTTTACATAGGTTCCTGAGTAAAAATAAACAAACAAGCAAAAGTGTATTACATTAGCTGTCACATCCTATTCTCTTCCTCCCCTATATTATTTCTATTTCATTTTATTTGTAGATTTTTTCTTAAGCCACAATTATGTCTATATATACCATGAATTTCTTATTTGTGAACATATACTGGGCCTATCGCATTGTCTACAGACTAAAAACAACTTCAAAGTTTTGAATAAAAATCATATCAGTTCAGTTCAGGATCAGTTTAGTCACTCAGTCATGTCCGACTCTTTGTGACCCCATGAATCGCAGCATGCCAGGCCTCCCTGTCCATCACCATCTCCCGGAGTTCACTCAGACTCATGTCCATCAAGTCAGTGATGCCATCCAGACATCTCATCCTCTGTCATCCCCTTCTCCTCCTGCCCCCAATCCCTCCCAGCATCAGAGTCTTTTCCAATGAGTCAACTCTTCTCATGAGGTAGCCAAAGTACTGGAGTTTCAGCTTTAGCATCATTCCTTCCAAAGAAATCCCAGGGTTGATCTCCTTCAGAATGGACTGGTTGAATCTCCTTGCAGTCCAAGGGACTCTCAAGAGTCTTCTCTAACACCACAGTTCAAAAGCATCAATTCTTCGGCGTTCAGCCTTCTTCACANTGCCAAAGTATTGGAGTTTCAGCTTTACCATCATTCCTTCCAAAGAAATCCCAGGGTTGATCTCCTTCAGAATGGACTGGTTGGATCTCCTTGCAGTCCAAGGGACTCTCAAGAGTCTTCTCTAACACCACAGTTCAAAAGCATCAATTCTTCGGCGCTCAGCCTTCTTCACAGTCCAACTCTCACATCCATACATGACTACTGGAAAAACCATAGCTTTGACTAGACGGACCTTAGTCTGCAAAGTAAAGAATGTAATAATAAAAGATCCATCTTGAATTAAACTAAAAACTATAGCTGATAAACACTTCAGAATAAGATCAACATTTCCTCCTATATAAAATAATAGCTCTAATATTTTTTAAATCCCAATTTATGTTAACAGATATTTAAGCAGCTTCAGCTTTTCATCCCAGCTTGTGGAAATTTTTTCTTAAAGTGACAGTCCTCTAGGCAATCTAACATGTATAGGTCAATGTTGTACTAACATGTCATCTAGCATATTTCCAACCAGCTTCTTTAATCAAGGAAACACTCATATATATGACTTGGTCAGATATATAAACTGACTTTGCAAACAATACTGTTTTCCCTGAACATCCTTGTGAAAATGTAAAGCTATTATTATTCATTTTGAGAGGAATCTCCATGTATATTTATTAACACTTTGTGGTTTTCTAATAGTTTTATTTAAAAAAATGAATACCTAATTGCAGTCTTTGGATCATTTTTAGTATCTGCTGAAAAGTTTCAGCTAAGTTAATATAAACATAATAAAAAAAGGAAGCCATTCATAAGTTCTGTTACCCTGTGTTTTCTGTTTGAGGAATGTGGCTGATGATCACTTACTGCTCTACTTCACAGGAAACTGACTTAAAAACTGTTTTTTAAGTGCTTAAAGAGGGAAAGTACTGAATAATTACAAGTTCAATTAGTTAAAATAAGTAAAGGCATATTTATTTTGAATTCCAAAACTGTCAATCCTCAACTAACTTATATTTCTTGATTGGGCTTGGAAAGCAATTAGTTTTAATTATTCCTTACTAACTGAAATCTGCATGTTAAATTTCATTATGATCTATCTTACATTAAAACATATTTGTGAGGGAAACAATATTTCCATAGGGATAATACAAACTTTTGGAGTGTTAATGTAGCAAACGAATATGATTATGGAACAGAAGTTTTAAGTCTTTAAAGCTTAACCTTTCTGAAAATGAAAGTGAAGTTGCTCAGTCATGTCCCACTCTTTCCAACCCCATGGACTGTAGCCTACCAGCCTCCTCTGTCTACAGGATTTTCCAGGCAAGAATACTGGAGTGGGTTGCCATTTCCTTCTCCAGGAGATCTTCCCTACCCAGGGATTGAACCCGGGTCTCTCACATTGTAGGCAGATGCCTTACCATCTGAGCCACCAGGGAAATCCTAACCTTTCTGGGACAGCTCAAATCTTAAGTGTAGAAAAATGTATTGATGTCTAAGACTCAGCTAAAAAGCCAATACTTCCTATTTGGGGGACAATATTGGTTTCTTATTTCAAATTCCCCTTAAAAATGTAAGCTTTTCCATGATGATGCAGTAATCAGAGTTTAATGCAATAGTCAGAATTTAAATACAAGGGGCTAAAATATTTACTAGCCATGTTTTTAGCAACATTTGAGGTATATAATGTTCTAGAAGTTATAAAATTAATTTTGAAACAGAATACTCACTGATAGGCCTGTCATACACACATACCACACGCACACACACACATTCATATCATATGTATTTGGTAGTTAAAATCAATTAACTAATCTGTTAATATAGTCCCTAACATTGGATTAAATAATGACTATATTCTTTAGCAAAAGCCCTTGTAGAAATCTAAAGGATGAAGTTTTTTTTCTAATTAATTAATTTATTTTTTTAATTTTACTTTACAATACTCTATTGGCTTTGCCATACATTGACATGAATCCACCACAGGTGTACACAAGCTCCCAATCCTGAATCCCCCTCCCACCTCCCACCCCACAACATCTCTCTGGATCATCCCCGTATACCAGCCCCAAGCATCCTGCATCCTGCATCGAACATAGACCGGCGCCTCGTTTCTTACATAATAGTATATATGCTTCAATGCCATTCTCCCAAATCATCCCGCCCTCTCCTACTCCCTCAGAGGCCAAAAGTCCGTTCTCTATGTCTGTGTCCTTTTCTTGTCTCACATACAGGGTCATCATTACTATTTTTCTAAATTCCATATATATGTGTCAGTGTACTGTATTGGTATTTTTCTTTCTGGCTTACTTCACTCTGTATAATAGGCTCCAGTTTCATCCANTATGTATGCTTCAATGCCATTCTCCCAAATCATCCCGCCCTCTCCTACTCCCTCAGAGGCCAAAAGTCCAGTAGTCTTGCCTTACAAAAAAATGTTTAAAGTTCTTCAGAGAGAAGGAAAGTGATATATGTCAGAGACTTAGAGCATTGGAGAAGGAATAAATGAAAGTAAAATGAAATCTTTTATTTTAATTGATCTAATAGATAATAGTTTGCACAAAATAATAATAGCAACAATGTATTCAGTGACTACAGGCTACAGATAAGTGAAATGAGAGACAGTAATGTTTTAAGGATGAGAGGAATTGGGGACATTATTGTTATATTACACTATTCATGTATTAGTTGTAAATGTATATTGTCAACTACAGGGCAAATGCAAAAAATTAAGTACAATTGACATGCTAAGAGGAGAGAAAATGAAATTATGCAAAATGCTCAATTAAAACCAGAGAAGAAAGAAAAAGAAAAGAAGGCAAAAAATGAACAGAGAAAAACAAAGCAAAGGGCAACAAATACAAAAACAGTTAAAATGTCACTGATATGAATCCAAATCTATCAATAATTAATTTAAATATAAATGGTCTAACTACACCAATTAAAAGAGACTATCTGAGTGGATAGAACTATAAGATCCAACTATACATTGTTCACAAGAAAGTTACTATAAATGTAAACACACAGATTGATTAGAAGTACAGGGATGGAGAAATATGTATCATGCAGACACTAATCAAAAGAAAGATAGAATAAATGTTAATTTCAAATAAAGCTAACTTCAATGCATGAAAAATCATATATGGAATCAAGAGGAGTATCACAGAATGATAAAGGGGACAATTTTCCAAGAAGAGATAACAATCCTATAAACTGTGATTATTACTAGGCCAGTCTTGTAGCTCAATGTTATATCATACTAACCCCTAGAATCTGATTTAATGATATTCAACGTCTCACAGCACTGGAGAGAGGCTATACTAAAAATGTCCTTGGGACTTCCCTCATGGTCCAGTGACTGGGAGTCTGTGCTCCCAATGCAGGGGGACCGGATTCAATCCCTGCTCGAGGAACTAGATCCCACATGCCACAACTAAGACCTAGTACAGCCAAATAAATAAATAAAAATATTTTTTAAATGTCTTCTTTTAGGTATTGATATAAGATTATTTAATGATGAACATTCAGAATACTTACCTTCCATTTTAAAACATTCAGGTGCACTACTTATAACAAACATTTTTGACCCACACCTCCATGACTGACAGAGCACCTATATTAACACCTAGGCAGTAGCCAGGGTTATAAAACACCATTTGGGCTATTTCAGAAAATGTCGATTATTGGTAAAGTATATTTAAAGTCAATGCCACCGAGTTTGCTTATGTACCCACATGTAGAGGACATTGCCATTATTCAACCTGCTCTAAATCTCTTTTTGTGTCCTAACATTGTCTCCACCTAAGAGACTAGCTCAGCAGTAAAGAACCCGCCTGCCAATGCAGGAACCATAGGAGTCACAGGTTCCAACCCTGGGTAGCAAAGATNTGTACCCACATGTAGAGGACATTGCCATTATTCAACCTGCTCTAAATCTCTTTTTGTGTCCTAACATTGTCTCCACCTAAGAGACTAGCTCAGCAGTAAAGAACCCGCCTGCCAATGCAGGAACCATAGGAGTCACAGGTTCCAACCCTGGGTAGCAAAGATCCCCTGGAGGAGGAAATGGCAACCCACTCCAGTCTTCTTGCCTGGAGAAACCCACAGACAGAGGAGCCTGGCAGGCTACAGTTCATGGGGTCACAAAAGAATCAGACACTACTGAACACACAGTGAAGATGGACGAAAAGGGAAGAGGATAAAAGTTTGACTAGGTTCTGTTACCAATTTCAATGTCAGGGACTAATACAAAACAACAAGCAACTCTTGGGACATTAGCTGGGTGGCCTACAATTCAATTCAGGTCGAATACTATTTACCTGGAAATAACATCCAATTCCACAGGTTAAGGATTCAGTCTGAGAAGACACCACAGCACCACCCTGCCACCCACACCACCTTGTCACCACCAGGGCTGACTTTCAACAGCAGTCACAAGGCCAGGTTACTATCTATACTTCTGACTGACTGGCTATAAATCAGAGAGGTTCCCAAGATCCTCTCGTGGGATTCAATTAATTTGCTACAGCAGTTCATAGAACTCAGAGAAACATCTTACTTTACTAGGTCATTGTGAAACTGAGCGAGGCTCTGTGGGACATGGAAGCCTCTTTTTGTGTTCCCCATTTCTTGTAGGCAAGACTCCAGTCTCTAAGACTTCCCCTGAGTTCCTAAGGGCAGATTCAAATGTTGCTAATTAACAGAGGAGCAGTCAAGAAACCACTGGAGGCAAGATTAAAGGGACCAGAGAAGCTCATCAAGATTAGGAGACCTGACTACCCTGAACACAGCCTAATATTGTCAGCAAGCCCTCCCTTGGGAAGTATTGTCACCAAACTTCTTATTGCCTCCTGAGTTGGGACACACAGTTTTTCGAGGAAGGAGCCCGCTGTGTCCTGCTTTGCCTGGCAAAGCAATAAAGCTATCCTTTTCTAGTTCACCCCAAACGCTGTCTCCAAGATTCAATTCAGCACCAGTGTACAGAGAAGCTGAGCTTTCGGCATCAATTGGTTTATTGTCTTTTGTATCTAGATGGAAGAGATGCATAGGGCAAGATATAGGGACAGGGCGTAGAGCTCCCAGGTCCTCTCCAGTACACCACCCCCTCTCCAATCCCGATCTGTACAGGGAAAACTCTTCAAAGCCAGTCCTTTTTGGTTTTGGTGGAGGTTTCATTACTTAGGCATGATTACTTAGGCATTACTTAGGTTAAACCACTGACCATACGCAACTGATTCAACCTCCAGGCACCCTCTCCACTCCCGGAAGGATGAGGGAGTGAGACAAAGTTTCAACCATATAATCACTTGGTTGGTTCCTTTGGAAACCAGCCCCCAACCTTAGTGGGAGCGGATCCAAAAGTCACTTTATTAACAACAACAGCAAAGGGTACCTCAATTGCTCTCACCATTTAGGAAACTCCAAGGGTTTTAGATGCTCTGTGTCAGAAACAGGGACGAAGACCAAATATACATTTCTTATTTAAGTCACAAAATTCTTTTGCTTAAGTTCATGATGACCAAAACTGCATGCCCCACAATAATATTAAAAAACTGAAAATTATAAAAATCACAGCCAAATAACAAAGCTCAGTGAAATCAGACTGCCTGCCTTATATGATTTGAGGTGGGTAATTTAATTTTTGAAAATCCTTGTTTTCCTTGTGAGAAAAATGAAAAAAAAAGGGGGGGGGTTACTGTTATAGGGATTCAAGGATATTGTATATCCAGTTGCTTACCAGAGTTCATACAATTAGTTTTGAGTAAAGATTAAGTCTATAAAATGCAAATCCAAAACAGATTATTTTAGGGGTTATAGAAGTATGCTTACTTTGCTCAAGTTTTGTTTCATACAAACTAAGAGTTCAACAAACATTTATTGATAGCAAATGTCTCAGGCACAGGGCTGGTTTGGTAGAGTTTGGCAAGTTGTTGAAAAATAATACAAGTTCTCTTTTTTCGAGAAACCCCTGGAGTTAAGTTTGAGTCACACAATGAAGTTCTGGCCTATAGAGTGTGAACAGATATAATATATATGGCACTTCCAGTCCTGACTACGGGGACCACTTGTCATCCTCTTTGTCTGATACCTTTTGTCTCTAGGCTTGCTGCAGACAGTTCATAGGAGGTCTCTGAGGCTCTAGAAGTGGCAGATCTACTGAATGAAATTGAATCTCTCTTCTGCAAAGCTTTCCACCAGATAACCAATTTATCTGTGACAAAAGAAGAGACATACCTCTGTTTGATAAGCCACTGAGATCTAGTGGTTGTTGGTTATAACAGACATTTCACTTTGAATAAGAGACAAAAATAAGACATGGCTTCTTTACTTGAGGTCCTTAACTATTTTAACGGTGAAAGTGAAAGTGAAGTCACTTTAATGGTAGTGAGTACATAAACATACATTTTATCACTGCTTATTATTATTTTTCTCATCATAAGAGAATTCCTTACTTCTGGAAACAGACATAAACATTCCTGTTTTGCTTTTTAAATTAAACTCTCAGTTCATTTTCTTTTCTGACTGTTGTAGGATATTTAAGCCATATCCTGCACTGAGGATAGTACTGAGGAAGGAGACAGATGTTCCCTGAGGACAGATACTCCAAAATAGCAAGAGAGAGGAGAAGCCGAGCCCTGCCCAGATAAGAGGTAAGAGATCACATATTCCTCGGTCTTAAAGTCAAGGAGACCTCCCATACTACGCATGTGCAGAAAGGCTTCTTAGCGGTCAAAAAGGAGGGAGCGTCACCTCATAGTAAATGATGTCAGCCTACCCGTAAGCCCCTTCACTAGGATTCACCTTGGCTAGGAGATGAGCGCATACATACATGGGAGGACCCTGAGATATCCCAAATATGGACTCAGAACCAGGCAAAGCAAGATGGCTGATCTAAGGGAAACCAGAAGATATGTCTCATAAATTAAATTTAAATTTAATTTAATTTAATTTAATTTTTTAAATTATCATGAGGGTGCAACGCTCTGAGTCCACCCACGTGAGTCTGTCCAAATGTACTCTTAATCCTCCTCACAAACACACTGCTTGTTTCACTACTTTACATCTCTATGTGAAAAATCATTTCTATACGACTAGCAGGCCAGGGCCTGGTCCCTGGCGGTCCAGTGGCTAGGATTCTCACTGGCATGGCCAGACTTCAGTCTCTGACCAGGAACCGAAATCCCACTTCAAGCTGCTACAGGCTGAGGCCACCTGAGATCAGTGCAAATTGTGGTGCCTGACAGGCCCTTAATAAATATCTGATGAATAAATGAATGAGTGAATTCCATGTGGAATCTAAATCCATCAAACAAATAAGCACTTAAAGAACCTCCTTAGAATGACAGTGATACAGTAACATTTAAAAGCTATTTCATCTTGTAAAATCTTCAAATTCTTATGTTATAAGAATGCTTATTTCCTTAAAATTGAACATGCATGACAATATAAAATTCAGGTATTTTCCTGCTGTCATTGTTACTTTCATCACATTGAAATGTAATATTAAAAAATATGCCTCAAATTCTACGCACAGGGGGAGCTAATAAAAAATGATACATAAGTTGTAAAGGAGGAAACATAATTCAGTATAGAACATATAACTCTGATTCGATTATTCCTAGAGGTACAAATTAATTGATTTTATATTCTAGTGTAGAGGAGCAAGATTTGCCACCCCCAAAATATGTCCCTTTGACATGAAGATTAATTTACATTGATTCTTCTGAAGAAGCAGAAAGTTTTTCTTGATACCTCCCGACTTAACTGCCTAAAATAATTTAGATACAGGACCTGTTACTTTGTCACTAGAGACTTCTATGAAGTATATGGGTGAGGTGTGATGGGGGGAAACTTGGCAGGGCCTAGAGATCAGAGTCCACTCTGTGTCCCATTGTCTCTGCTTGGACCAACAAACATTTGTTTACCAAATATTTGCTTTTCCATTTCCATGTGAATTACCTTCCTCCCCTTTGAAGTCTCAAATCACCAACCCCCATAACCTCTTATGTTTAGCTGAAGATGCTATTTAAGATGAAAATTCCAGCCAGTTTTGTAAGTTTCTCAGTCTGAGTCTCTCCCATGTATACATGCTTTGGTTTGATTTTCTCCTGTTAATCTGTCTCCTATTAATTTAATTCTCAGACCAGCCAGAAGAACCTAGAAGGGCAGGGGAAACTCTTTTGATCCAGTACTAAGTATAAATCTCAACAATTTATCAAAAGGCAAAATAAATAGCTCAGTATAAAAAGACATTTCTTATTTTAAAATGCTACTTAAGTAACTAACACACAATTATATGCAATCATCTTTTTTTATAAAAAGATAAACTAATTGTGGCATTATTTGTTTAGGTATTCCAGGAAATTTTCTATTTCCTTCTGTTATTTACGAAATATTAGTAATCATAAGAGAAAACAAAAAACTACACAATTGCATCCTTCCTCATTTCATTCATTTTTAAGAAACAGAAATCTAAGAGATTAGTAGAATTCAACAGCAAAATCTTATCTGTTCACATTATAAACTTGATTGTTCAGTTAAGGGAAGATAGATGTATAGAGTAAAATATCAGGAATTCCATGACAAACCAAAGAGAACAGAAAGTGATTTGTTAGGATCATAATCTCAAATTCAATGATTTCAACAATGACTGGAATCAAAAATACCATTCTGAAAGTCTATAAAGTATGTAAAGGTCTATTTTTAATTATAAATAGTTTTCTACAATTCATACAGGGAATGAAATAAAGTATGAATGAAAATACTTTCATTAAATAAATGTAGTTAAAATATTTTAGAGGACAGTTTTGTCTCAATTTCATATTGATTTGGGGTTGAATGAGCTTATTTAAAGAGAATTTTCATGTAATTAATTTACTATGTTTCTTTATATTTCTGTTGATTTTAATTGAATAATTTCTAAATAATGTTCTTAACTGTTAAGTTTGTTTATTCTCAGTTTTATTTTGTTTCAAATGTCTGAAACTGAATAAACACGACAGATTTTCTTATAAATACAAATAATAAGTGAAAGTCTTTATATGCCTCAGTTTCCTCATATGTAAAATGGGGCATTATTGATTCATAAATTGATTGAGAGAATAAAATGTATATAAAACAACATAATTATCTGGCTTATGGTAAGCATTTAATGACACCTTAATTAGTGTTAGTAATTATGATTTCATTTGGGTTGCAATTACAAATTGAAGAAAATTGAGGAAAAATACTATAAGATTAAAACAAAAACACATTATATATAATCAAGTAAAGGAGATTTACATGCTAAAAAGCTAAAAGCTAAAGTGAAGCCGCTAAGTCGTGTCTGACTCTTTGCAACCCCATGCACTGTAGCCTACTAGGTTCCTCCGTCCATGGAATTTTCCAGGCAAGAACACTGGAGTGGGTTGCCATTTCCTTCTCCAGGAGATCTTCCTGACCCAGGGACTGAATCTGGGTCTCCCACATTGTAGACAGATGCTTTTACCATATGAGCCACCAAGGAAGCCTGATTTACATGCTAGATACTTAAAAATGCAAACTATGTCTCTTCTCATTCTTCAGGTTTGGAGTGGAGTTATCATTAGTTTCAAACTAATGATCATCAAGAATTGAATACACCATTCTCATGTGAATATAAATCTCTAAAAGCACAACTCTGTTTTAAAATTTGATTTAAACTTAAGATGACACAAAAGAAGGACTATTGAAATGATGTTTGAAATTAAGTTATACAAAGTATTACCGTTAGGTAGAGTTTCTACTGAATTTGAGAGAGTATTCTCCCTGGAGCAGGGTTTCCCAGGTGGCATTAGTGGTAAAGAACCCACCTAACAATGCAGGAGATTTAAGAGATGTGGGGTCATTCTGTGGGTCAGGAAGATCCCCTGGAGGAGGGCATGGCAACCCACTCCAGTATTCTTATCTGGAGAATCCCATGCACAGAAGAGCTGAATGGGCTGCAGTCAATAGGGTGGCACAGAGTCAGACACGACTAAGCTACTCATCATGCACACATTCTCACTAAAACAATATGAGACAAGGGCAAAATGTTTGGAGACAAGAAACACTTTCTCCACATAGATATTTTTTCCTACTACAAGAAACCTAAATTGGTAACATCCGTAGCTCAGGTTCTGCTTTCTGTGTGAAGAGGATGTTATCAAATGTGAAACCCAATTTAGAGTTTATTTTTTTCTTTTCCATTACATATTTACAAATATGGCACTCCAGGAAACAATTCAGACTGCTAGTGTAGAGATATTTTGCTGTTGAATTCTGGTGGTGGATTGAGAACTACCAATAGGGCAACATGTATAAATCCATTCCATCATTATTGGGGAGAAATAACTTTTTATCTCTACTTTAAAACCCTCTTGTGTTCTGTTTAATTGTGTTCCTTAGAGTTATGTCTTGCAGAAAGAGACTAAGTTACAGAGGAATCATAGAAGCCAGTGTTATATAAAATATCAGAATCACATCAAAGGACAGAGAAGCAAGCAGGGGAGAAAAATTAATCTTCTGATTTAAGCAAAAACAGTAAGCTGGTTTGAAATTTTCATTTTTGCTTTTGGTTGTGAATTTTAAAAGTAAAAAGGAGGAGAAAAAGGAAAAGGAATGACCTGTGGTTTCCAGAAAGCCAAATTTTCTTCATAAGAGGTAAATTTTAATCACTTCTGATTTTATTCCCACAGACTGAATCAGTATTCTCCTTAGCTATACAAATAAATATAGTATATAGCATATTTAATAAATATATAATTTAACATAGTAAATATACTATTTACATATTAAACTATTTCTAATTCCAAGATATTATTTAATATATTTTACTAAAATATTAATAGTAATTGGTACTATTATTTCATATCAAGTATTGAGGCGAGGCAACCTACATATTGACTTTACCAAAGCAAAACTATAAAGGGAAGCACATCTCCATTGCTATATTTTGAGCTCTGCAAATCTCAAGAAAGTTTGGACAATTGTGTAAAAAAAATGTACTGGTGACTTTTGATAAACAGTTTGATACTCTGCATATGCTATAATCCAGAATTTTCACTCATAGGTGCATAAGAGACAAGAATATCTATAGCTATATTGTTTGTGGCACAAACAACTGGAAATAGCTCAGAATGAATGAAATTATTTAGAGTACCTTGTCTCAATATAGATGAATCACTAAAAACCAATATTGCATAAAAAATGACAGTTTGCCAACAGATAATGTAATAAAATACCATGTGTATGAAGATTAAATTTGCACAAGAATAGTCTATACAATACTTAAGAAAATATATGCATGTAGTAAAAATACAGGCGTATCTCAGAGATATTGCAAGTTCAGTTCCAGACCACCAAGATAAAGCAAGTCACATGAATTTGGGGACTTCCTTGTGCATATAAACACCTATGCAGAAGCATTCTTCATATCTAGTGATTAAGAAAAACTGAGAATCTGGGAAAAAAAGAAAGCATTCCCAGGAGATGAACCTGAAATGGAGTTATGAAATTTATCCTGTACTCAGGATGACCAAGAAGAACACCACAATGCCTGATGAAAGTGTCACACAGAAGGTGAACTACTGTCTAATGGAGTAAATTTATTGTTTGGGGAACAACTCTAGAGCAGCATTGGAAACTTCCTGATTTCTTTAGTTATTCTTTGCAGAGTTAGGAGGAATAATTTTCAGGAGGGACTGTGTCATGAGGTGCCTGACTAGAAGATTTGTTTGAGCAATTAGGTTTTCTGTCTGTTTTTAGTAATGACCGACAGGGCTGATCAAGTCACATGTAGAAAATCACTTTATATTCTGGGGTTGCGACCTTCCTTACAAGACTGTTGTTAGAATAAGAGGTCTGATTCTTCTGAGATAGCTGATGGGTCCCCATCTGGCAGGATAATGGCTATTGTTTTAGCAGGGGCTTCCTTGATAACTGACAGTGAAGAAAAATACATACTTTGTTGGGGAGGATATGTATGATCTCATTTGCCCACTCAGAAGAATTGGTTGTGTTGACAGAATGATGTGATGAGAAGTTTGCTAAGCACTGTTTGAGCTCTACTAGAGTCATCCATCACCAATGTCACCTTATACAGTTCATACATTTATACTAAGCATATAAATATATACACATTTCTTACAGTTGTAAATTATAAAAATACATGCATACATTACACAGACATAAACATAAAAACATGTATATATTTATACTTGTTACAGTCTAATCATGATAAAAATGCCAGACGAACTGAGAAAAATTCTAAAAATATCTAACTCATGCTCCTCAAAACTGTCAATATCACCAAAAACAAGGAAAGGGTGAGAAACTGTCACAGACAAGAAGGGCCTAAGGAGGCATGACAACTAAATGTAATGTGGTATCCTAGATAGGATCCAGGAACAGAAAAAAAAGATATTAATGGAATACTAATAAAGTATGAAGTTTTGTAATGCAAAAATGTCAGTTCTTTAGTTGTTAACAATGGAGGAAAAAGGATGAGGGGTATATAGGAGCTCTGTATTATAAAAAATCTCTTTTAATCTAAGTCTATTCTATAATTTTTAAAGTTTATGGAAAAAAATAGCATTTAAATTTACGTCAGAATCACTGAAGTACTTAGATATAAATCTGATCCCAAAATTCAAGATCGGTACACTAAAAAAACATTGGTACACTATAAAACACTGATAATGGTAATCAAAGAAGACTTTTATAAGTTGAGAGACATATATTGTGTTCAGTATCATTATCCCACCATGAGATATCACTATAGACTGATTAGAAATGCTAAAACAAAGATAAAATGAAAACCAAAACAGAACACTCAGTTATACAACCTGAAAATCTCAAGAGGCTTGCAAGGATGTTACAGCAATTTGGGAAAAAGTCTGGCCGGTTTGCTAAAGTCAAATTTTTATTTTACCTGAAGGGGAAAAAACTTATCTTCACACAAGAAACTTTTACATGAGTATTTATGGTGCCTTTATTCATAACGGCCAAAAACTAGAAGTAAGCCAAACAGGTTTCAATGGAAGAATGGATGCATAACCAGTGGTATATCTAGCAGTGGAATATTACTCAGCAATAAAAGATAATCTAATAAATACTTGACCAGGGAGATAATATGATCACAAAGTTGGTTTTCCCAAGCCAAGTCTTGCCCATAACACTGCACATGTGCTGACTCCCTGTAGTTTTCCCATGTTTGAGAAACTTCATTGCACAATTTGTGCTTACGGGGTTAAAAAAAAAACAAAAAACCCAAACATCTAATATGTACACATAAAAACACAAATGAAGTACAAATGTATTACACTAATTATGGGAAAGTGAAAATTAGTCCCTCATTTGTGTCCGACTCTTTGTGATCCCATGGACTATAGCCCGCCAGGCTCCTCTGTCCATGGATTCTCCAGGCACGAATACTGGAGTGGGTTGCCATACCCTCCTCCAGGAGACCTCACCCCAGGGATAGAGTCTGGGGTTTCCTGCATTGCAGGCAGATTCTTTACCATCTGAGTCACCATTATGGGAAGCCAGTTTCAAAAGGCCACAACATTTATCATTTCATTTATATGACATTTTGGAAAAAGCACATTTATGGAAACAGAAGGATGATTGGTTGCTAGGGGTGGAGGCAAGGGTGAGGGATAACTACAAAAAGGCAAAATAAAGTGATGGCGCAGTGGACCTGGTCTATATTGTGATTATGGTGATGATTATATGACTGTATACATGTGTTAAAACTCCCAGAACTGCACTCTGAAAAGGAGGCATTTTTTCTCTATGTGAATTATATTTCAATACCACTAACCAAATTAAAAATAGACTTTAAATCACAGGGCAAATGCTAAACGTTATTCTCTCTCCAACTTTGATAAAGATCAGTTTTTGTCCTGAGAATAACAACACAAATATTTTCTGTCTAAAGCTGAGGTTTTCCTCAATTCTATCTGCTACTATATTCTGGATCCCCCTCTTGCCTCAAAATGCCCAGTCTCTTCCATCTTGGGGCTGTCATATAACTGTCCTCCTGTCTAAGTGTTGGTCTGAATCCCTGAACCCCTTGGAACTGAATTTAACCTTGGTTTCTATCCATTTGCTTAGTATTAGCTTTTTATTCTTCTGAATTACTTGGGCTCTATAGTAAGTAATGAATGAAGGCTTAATGAATAGCTATCTTTCTTCACCATCCAATTTTGATTTAAACCAACAGATGCATTTCCTATGAAATAGACAGCGTGCAAGGAATTAGGCATATAATGATCAAAAAGGAGATATTGTTACTGGATGTATCTCCTACCTTCACAGAACTTTAAGAGGCATTATTATTATGGTTGAGAGTGTATCTTAGATTACAATCTAGTAAGAGATGGTAATACCAGACCACCTGACCGGCCTCTTGAGAAACCTGTATGCAGGTCAGGAAGCAACATTTAGAACTGGACATGGAACAACAGACTGGTTCCAAATAGAAAAAGGAGCACATCAAGGCTGTATATTGTCGCCCTGCTTATATGCATGTGCAGAGTACATCATGAGAAACGCTGGTCTGGAAGAAGCACAAGCTGGAATCAAGATTGCTGGGAGAAATATCAATAACCTCAGATATGCAGATGACACCACCCTTATGGCAGAAAGTGAAGAAAGAGCCTCTTGAAGAAAGTGAAAGAGGAGAGTGAAAATGTTGGCTCAGAAAACTAAGATCATGGCACCCAGTCCCATCACTTCATGGCAAATAGACGGGGAGACAGTGGAAACAGTGGCTGACTTTATTTTTGGTGGCTCCAAAATCAATATATATGGTGATTATAGCTATGAAATTAAAAGATGCTTACTCTTTGGAAGGGAAGGTATCACCAACCTAGAAAGCATATTAAAAAGCAGACACATTACTTTGTCAACAAACATCCGTCTAGTCAAGGCTATGGTTTTTCCAGGGTTCATGTATGGATGTGAGAGTTGGACTGTGAAGAAAGCTGAGCACCGAAGAATTGGTGATTTTGAACTGTGGTGTTGGAGAAGACTCTTGAGAGTCCCTTGGACTGCAAGGTGATCCAACCAGTCCATTCTGAAGGAGATCAGCCCTGGNAGAAGGGGATGACAGAGGATGAGATGGCTGGATGGCATCACTGACTCAATAGTCATGAGTCTGAGTGAACTCTGGGAGTTGGTGATGAACAGGGAGGCCTGGCGTGCTGCAATTCATGGGTCACAAAGAGTCATACACAACTGAGCAACTGAACTGAATATATTTATTAAAGTAGTCTAAGCTTCATAAGATATGTGTGCTCAGTCGTGTCCCACTCTCTATGTTCCCATGGACTGTAGCCCATCAGGCTTCTCTATCCATAGGATTTCCCAAGCAAAAATACTGGGGCAGGTTGCCATTTCCTACTCCAGGATATCTTCCTGACCCAGTGATGGAACCCACGTCTCCTGCATTGACAGGTGGATTCTTTACCATTTGATACAACTGGGAAGCCCTACACTCTAAAATTTAGTTGTTTATAGAAAACAAATGTTTCTTCTCTGGATGACTGATCAGTTGGGGCAGCTGTCCTGAATCTATCTTGAAGAAGGTCTTGTTGGAGAATTTCATAGGCCAGATGTGAAAATGGTCATACATATCCATTGAGAACTTTGTCATGTAGTCACATATATCTGGAAAGAAGGTAATAGTTCATTAGTTATATGCCCAAAGAATAGGAGAATGCAATATTTAAACAGAATTATATAGATTACAGAAAACAAAATCAAAATTATTTTCTGGTCATAAGTAAAGTGAAGTCACTCAGTCGTGTCCAACTCTTTGTGACACCGCGGACTGTAGCCCACCAGGCTCCTCCGTCCATGGGATTCTCCAGGCAAGAATATTGGAGTGGGTTTCCATTTCCTTCTTCAGGGCATCTTCCCAACCCAGGGATCGAACCCAGGTCTCCTGCATTGCAGGCAGATGCTTTAACCTCTGAGCCACCACTATACATGAATTAATTTAGATGTTCATTTATTCAACTGATAGGGGGATGGTTGTAGGTAATAAAAGCAGTTTATCCTTTCACGAAGCTTTGTTCTAACTCAATCAGCAAAGACTTATACCCATCTGTGGCATCATCAAGTTGACTTGATGACAGTTGACAGTATCTAAATTAAGTCGCTTGGGGTTTCTTAGCCTTCTCCACTGACTTTTTCAATAAGGGCCAGAATGAAATGCCATGAAATTGATACACTCAATGTCAGATCTTTTCAAAGTTTGCCTATTAGCAGTCTAGCAAAAAAACTTGGCAGTGTTTAAAGTTACAACTAAAACAAGTAGAAGGAAATATTTTATCGAGGGATTTGTTTCTGTTATCACAGCATCACTGAACAAATTAAAATGGAAAGCCAGAAAAATACTTTAAGACAGCTTCTAAATATGGCCTTTGATTAATATCTTCAAACCAGCTCAACAAATAATTGAATATCAGGAGAGTGGGATTTAGAGCAAAATTGTTTGGATTATCTGCTTTATTCAATATTCACATTAAAATGACTAAATACCAAATGTGGGGCAGGGGGGTGGGGGGGAACACAATAACTTTTGTGGATTCCTGAGCAGTATTTTGGGCAAAGATGAAAATTACACAGTAGAAGCATTCCATTATTTTAAATTACTACTCTATTTAACTTTTCATGCAAATGACAGTATGGCAACAATGAAGATACATATATATATATGACTTTCTAGGACTTGCTAGATGGCTCAGTGGTAAACAATTAGCCTGCCAATGCAGGAGACTTAGGAGTTACAAGGTTGATCCCTGGGTCGGGAAGATCCCCTGGAGTAGAAAATGACAACCTCCTCCAATATTCTTGCCTGGAAAACTCCATGGCCAGTGGAGCCTGGTGCACTACAGTCCATGGGGTCACAAAGAGGTGGACACAACTGAGCATGCACACACTTATGATTTTCTAATGTTTTAAAAATTATTAATATAAGTATAAGCCTAATAAAATTTTGAGATGTTGAGATACTCTTGAATTATAAGAAAGTTGATTAAAATTTTCATTTTCATCATGTTATCAGGTCAAATGTGGCTGTGCAAAATCTGCATGATAAACAGGTTGTTTAAATATTTTTGAAAACACATCAGGAATAGCTTGGGTTGGGTTCCCTCAGAAACCAACTTTTGAACAGAAATTCAAATGAAAGTAATTTGGATTGGGGGAGAAGTAATCCAGAAACACTGGAAAGGAAGTTGAAGGAGTGAGAAACAGAAATAAAGCCACTCTTGCAGACTTCTAAGAAACAATGTAAATGATGTTTCTGACTTTTCTCAGCCATGATAGAAAGCTAGCATACTGGTTCATCAAGTCCAGTTCATCATGGGTGACATTGGGGAACTTCAACTTGCATGGGCCACATGCTGCAACGTTTTCCAGGTGTTTCCAGTAAAATGTCTTTTATTTGCTAAGTGCCAAGTGTTGAAAGATTAGTACCAAGACCCTCATAACATCTGAAGTGGGATAAACTAAGATTTTCAAAACTAAAACACAAGGAAACATAGTGACTGCTTCTGGATTAATGTCAGATAAAATAGTTTTTCTTGAGTAAAACATTGCTATTTTTCTCCAGCTCTTTGGCCTTGAATTAAAACAAGTTCTCTTTTTAAAAATTGTAGACAATGTACCCTGTATTTTTCCATGGTGCTTAGATTTTTGAAAGTAGTGGAAACTGAGATGCAACCCTG
This sequence comes from Neotragus pygmaeus, assembly GCA_006410875.1. Classification (NCBI taxonomy): domain Eukaryota; kingdom Metazoa; phylum Chordata; class Mammalia; order Artiodactyla; family Bovidae; genus Neotragus; species Neotragus pygmaeus. The sequence continues at coordinate 332,422 of SJYV01021051.1, read as the reverse complement.
AAAGATTTTGAAACCAAAATCTCCTCCAAACTTGGAAAAAACAAGTAGCAGATCTAAGGAAAGAACCCAGAACTCCTGAAATCTAGCTTTATGCTTTTACCAAGAACATTATTTTTAATTTAAAATCAAATTTTATTAATCATAAAAATTTTTACTTTGAATTTGTTTCAAAGTTTCAAAGGTGGAAACTATTATATTTGGCGATGTTTGCCTTCCCTATTAGCGTCTCTTTTCTGTTATAGTTTAGACATCTTGATTTTTATTAAAGCATATTGCAAAGATGTGAAACATTTTTATTTGTGAATTTTTAAAAGGTCTAAAAAGTTAATCTATAGATCACTTTGTGAGGAACTCATAAATAGACATTTTATTTTTTGTTTTTGTTTGGCTACTAGGCATTTTTAATTGAACATAAATATACATATAAGGGATGACATCAGTGGTGTTTATAATGGTTTACTTTAAAAACCAAAAAAGTTGAATTTATTAAGTGGCAGTTCAGTGAAATTAATATTGTATTTGGAATAAAGTGCAAAATTCTCAGTAAATCTATAAAATCTTCTCAGTAAATTTATATTGATATAAGCATTCTTTAATTTTTAAAACACAATAGAAATATGCATATAAGGTATAATATTAATTTTAAAAGAAAAATAGGATATATAAATAATTTATATTTAGTTATATTTTATATGCCTACATACCAACATATACACTCACACTTAATACAAGATTGGAAAGAAATACACCAAAATACTGGCAGCCTTAGCATTCAAAATGGTGCAATGATATGGTTCACGTTTTGTTTTTATAAATTTGTATTATTCAAAATTCACAAAAGAGCTTGTATTATTACTTAAATATGAAAATAAATATTTCATATATTACTTGAGTATACTTTAATGATATGTTCATTATAGGCTTATACACAGCACATGGAAGTGAAAATAGATGCAGCTTTTTGGCAGGTAGTTTGGCAGAATGTATTGGTGGCTCAGTGGTAAAGAGTCTGCCTACCAGTGCAGGAGATGTAGTTTTGATCCTTGAGTTGGTAAGATCCCCTGGAGAAGGGCATGGTGACCTACTCCAGTATTCTTGCCTGGGAAACCCACTGGACAGAGGAGCCTGGCAGGCTGTACTCCATGGAGTACAGAAAAATTAAAGAACTGGACATGACTTAGTGGCCAAGCAACAATGAAAAATGTTTTATTTATTGAGTTTTTGTTTTGCATATGTGTATACTCAACAGTTCCACTAATAAAAAGCCTTTGAAATGCAGTGAGAGGGAGCATTTGTACATTACAGTGTAAATAGAATATGGATCCAACTTTCTGGCAGTAACAAGTTGCAAGATCTCAGAGAGGCACATGTAGGTAGAAGGATCCATAGAAAAATTCAGAGAATTTTGTATTTCAAGTGTTGAGACCAATCATATTAGAATGTAAAGTATATTGATTAAGTCAGTAAAAGTATAGTCAAAGGATGAATTGGAAGGGTAAATTTCAAGCACTTTTCAATGACTTTGCATGTGCAAAAATCTAGAACTGGGTCAGCAAGTTGGTAAACTATAGAGTTTATCAAATGAGGGATTTAAGTTAGGCTCTGTTTTATTTCTTTTTTTGGTGGATTTGTTTAGTTTTTCTATTTGTGTGTTCTGTTTTTTTTACTTTTTGTGGTCTCAGTCAATTCAACTAAAAGTTGGGTGAATGATGTAAAAGTTCGGACTACCTTTGCTACATAGGAAACTCAGCTTAAGATCTAATATTGATAATCTACTACATACTACACTACATATTTGCCATTTAGAGTTTTAAAAAATCTGAAAAGTAAGCAACATTATAATATTACCATTTTACAAGTGAAGAAACAATGAAAATAGGAAGTAATCTTGTCCATTCAAAAGTTAGTAATATAAAATTGTATCAGTACTTATGTATATATACTGTACTGTACTGTATCAGTACAAGAACACACTCATACACACACACTTAAGTTAAAATTTGAGCTGATATTGGGGTGAATGCTTCACTTAAACGCCCTGCATTTTTTCCAGAAATTAAATATTACGTGTTTATTTAGCAGTAGGTGTCAGCAGCTGGTGTAATTAGTATAACCATATGAGTTATTTTCATCTGTTGCTTCTTCTATATCCATTCACTTCTTTGGCTTTAGAAATCCAGGGAGTAGGGGGAATCATGGAATATATTGCAAAATTAGAAGTTTAGCTATAAATAATCATTGAATCTTATTAATGTTATAAAGTCTACTCATTTCTTAATCTCTTCAACATAAGAAAATTGATGGCAAGCTGCAAATTTGTTGAAAAATCTTTTTGCGTATATTTTTAACACATAATTTATATCCAAAATAGATAAAATCTCCTACAAGTCAATAATAACAAATAACTTTTTAGTGAAAAAATATCCATGATGGAGTAAATAGGATTGAATTTAACTTTAAGCCAGAAATAACTTGAATATCAAACTAAGTACATGAAAGATCTCTTTTCAGACATTGGATAAAAGGTAGCACAGGCTATGAACCCTAAAAAAATGAGAACAAAATGAACCCTATGATCATGCTGGTTTTGCCTGCAAAGAATGTCTGGACTCCAGGTGCAGGAAAAGGCAGCTAAAAGACAACAGTTGACCCTGTGATGTGAGCACTGAGACTGAATTTTCCAAATGCTGAGCTGGCTTAAGTTGGAAGAGTAACATTCATCTACGTGAACAAGATGATAATTTTTAAAATAATATTTTGTATAATTTTAGGTAACACATTTAGATAAAGAAACTATTTCACCATCAAAATATTTCAAGCAAATGTTTTGCATGAATCAGTTTAGTAGATCAAAACTGACAATTTAGAAGGTCAGAATATGTAATTCTGATCAGTTCTCTTATTGGAGACAACTAAAAATTTCATAAAAATACTTATGAAAAACTTCTTAAAAACATTTGAAAGCTAAAAATAAGACTCACTAGGTCTGAGATAAAACCAAAATGCACATGTAAAAAGTTTGGTCTTGAAAGTTAGTTTTTGCCAATTCTGAATAACGGCCCGGAAGTATAAGCACTAATGTTGATAAACTTGTAGAAGAGAGAAAAAAATTGGAGTCCAGGGTACACTGGGTAGTGAAGGCTACAAGAATTTGCCCTCCGTGTAAAACAAGCAAGAAGTCAACATACTCCCCTGTGAACTGCTAATCAGCTTCAAGCCGTTTCAGAGCCCTCCCTCCCCAAATTTTATACTACTATAATTGAATTTAAATGATGATAGAGTGTAAATTTCCCATGCATCTGGCAGAAGCAAACATCTTGAGAAAAATAACATTATTCTTGGTTTGAAATTATTCCTATAAATATCTTTTAAATCAAAGTTCATAATTGAAGATAATCAGCCTCACAAGGAGATAAGACAACAAGAGTTGAAAACATCCAGAAACAACAAACAACAGAAACAGATGCCTAGAACCACAGACAGTGAAATTATCAGAGACAGATGGTGAAATTGATGCTTAACATGTTCAAAGAGATAAAATCAAGCTTGAAAATTTTGGATGAGAATGGAAAAGAATGAGTGATGATGAGAAAATTATTTACATATAAATGAAATTCTAGATCTAGGAAATACAGTAATCATATTATTTCAAAATACGTGTTGAAAGCAAACCAGACACCACTAAAGAGAGAATTAGTAAATTAGTTGTCAAAATATTCATACAAAAGTATGGAAAAACTAAAGAATTAAAATAGGTAGCAGACAGAAAAGATCCTGATGCTGGGAAAGATTGAGGGCATGAGGAAAAGGGACAAGAGAGGATGAGATGGTTGGATGGGATCATCATCTCAATGGACCTGAGTCTGACCAAACTCCAGGAGATAATGAAGGACAGGGAAGCCTGGTGTGCTGTAGACCACGGAGCTGCAAAGATTTGGACACAACTGAGTGACTGAACAACACCAAAAAATATAAAGAATATTGTGAAAGTATATATTAGATTGTATTATTTTTACAGTTCATCTACAGGTTTCATTTTGAATAGATTATTACTCAATGTAAACTTGGTTAAGTAACTGACTTTGGACAATAGAGGGCTGTCAGCATGAAAATTTCTCATTTCTGGCAGAATCTTTAAGAGGCAGGACATGGTTGTACAATTTTTCCCTCTGAAACAATATAAGTATTCTCTGGTAATAGGAGATACTTCATAGTCTGGATACCAGAACAAAGATACATGGAGCAGTGCCATAGCTAAAGGGCTGATATTAACAGGAAAAAAAAAATAACTGGGATTTTGAGTGTTTTACATATGCTATAGCCTAACAAAAGTTGATATATAAACAAGGTCTGTAAGGTTGAATTCAAGAAGCTAAAAAACAAGAAAAAGTTTAGCAAAAACAATAAAGATATTGAATACAAAGAATCAGAAGTTTCTAAAATTGCTGAAACAACAGCAATATCTTAATTCATTCTAGCAAAACCAAATAAAACATAAATGAAAAGAACACTCCTAAATACATTACAGTGAATCTAATTAAAGGAAAAAAACCAAAACAACCAAGAGCAAATCTACACAGTAACCACAGTGGGGAGCAAAGAGATTACCCTAAAGGAACAAAAAGTGAGCTGAGCCTGGCAGTTAACTTTCTCAACAGAAAATTGGAAGATAGTTAATGAAATGATGTCATAGAAATATTAAAAAGGCAGCTCCCATTGTAGAATTCATATGCATTAAAAGTATTGTTCAACAATAAAATCAAGACTAAACTAATTCACCACTAGCAGACCCCTACAAGAGGAATTTCTAAAATAATTGTCCTTTGGGCTTATGTCAGATGGAAGTTAAGAGATATAGGAGGAGATGAAGAATAAAAACAATAGAAATTTCTTGAATTTAAAGTTAATCATTGGTTTACGGAGAAAACATTTCCTGAACTCAAAGCTTCTTGAAAAGTGGAAGAAAGGAGGAATGTGTGCAGTATGGAAAATAAATATAACAATTGAAATATTTTAAACACTAAAACGAATCTATGATTCTTTTATGACATATATAAATGCGTTAAGCTATGGAAATTAAAATTTATAATTTTTATTTTGAGATACCTGTAGGTTCATGGAAGTGCAGTGGAAGTGTTAGTCACTTAGTCATGTCTGACTCTTTGTGACCCCATGGACTGTAGCCTGCCAAACAAAGGATAGGCATTCCATTCTCCAGAAAATCTTTCTGACCCAGGGCTCAAACCCAGGTCTGCCTACATTGCAAGAAAGTTCTTTACTATCTGAGCCACCAAGGAAGCCCTGGTGTAGGTTCATACACAACTGCAAAAATTAACACAAAAGGATTTTATATTTCCTTCATCCAGTTTCTCCCAATGGCATCATCTTATCTATTTGTTCATACTGTTCATGGGGTTCTCAAGGCAAGAATACTGAATTGCTTTGCCATTCCCTTCTCCAGTGGGCCACATTCTGTCAGACCTCTCCACCATGACCTGTCCATCAACAGTATGAAAAGGCACAAAGATAGGACACTGAAAGATGAACTCCCCAGGTCGAAAGGTGCCCAATATGCTACTGGAGATCAGTGGAGAAATAAATCCAGAAAGAATGAAGGGATGGAGCCAAAGCAAGAACAACACCTAGTTGTTGATGTGACTGGTGGTAGAAGCCAGTTTCAATGTTGTAAAGAGCAATATTGCATAGGAACCTGGAATCTTAGGTCCATGAATCAAGGCAAATTGGAAGTGGTCAAATAGGAGATGGCCAGAGTAAACATCAACGTTCTAAGAATCAGTGAACTAAGATGGACTGGAATGGGTGAATTTGACTCAGATGATCATTATATCTACTACTGTGGGCAGGAATCCCTTAGAAGAAACAGAGTCGCCATCATAGTCAACAAAACAGTCTGAAATGCCATACTTGGATGCAATCTTAAAAATGATAGAATGACTTCTGTTCATTTNCCCATAGATGGAGGAGCCTGGTGGGCTGCAGTCCATGGGGTCGCTAAGAGTCGGACACGACTGAGCGGCTTCACTTTCACTTTTCACTTTCATGCATTGGGGAAGGAAATGGAAACCTACTCCAGTGTTCTTGCCTGGAGAATCCCAGGGATGGGAGGAGCATGGTATGCTGCCGTCTATGGGGTGGCACAGAGTTGGACATGACTGAAGTGACTTAGCAGCAGCAATGGGACTGGATACCACGATCTTTGGTTTTTGAATATTGAGTTTTAGCCAGGTTTTTTCACTCTCCTCTTTCACTTTCATCAAGAGGCTCTTTAGTTCCTCTTCACTTTCTGCCATAATGGTGGTGTCATCTGTGAATCTGAGGTTATTGATATTTCTCCTGGCAATCTTGATTCCAGCTTGTGCTTCATCCAGACTGGCATTTCACATGATATACTCTGCAAATAAGTTAAATAGGCAGGGTGACAATATACAGTCCTGACTTCTCCTTTTCCAATCTGGAAACAGTCCATTTTTCCATGTCTAATTCTAACTGCTGCTTCTTGACCTGCATACAGATTTCTCAGGGGGCAGGTAAGGTGGTTTGGTATTCCCACCTCTTGAAGAATTTTCCATAGCTTGTTGTGACCTACACAGTCAAAGGCTTTGGCATAATCAATAAAACAGAAGTAGATTTTTTTCTGGAATTCTCTTGCTTTTGCTATGATCCAATGGATGTTGGCAATTTGATCTCTGGCTCCTCTACCTTTTCTAAATCCAACTTAACCATCTAGAAGTTCACAGTTCAAGTAATGTTGAAGCCTGGCTTGGAAAATTTTGAGCGTTATTTTGCTTGCCTGTGAGATGAGTGCAACTCTACAGTAGTTTGAACGTTCTTTGGCATTGCCCTTCTTTGGGACTGGAATGAAAATTTCTTGCCACCTCTTCTTAATTGCTTCTGCTTCCGTTAGATTCTTACCATTTCAGTCATTTATTGTGCCCATCCTTGTGTGAAAGTTTCCCTTGATATCTCCATTTTTCATAAAGAGATCTCTAGTCTTTCCCATTCTATTCTTTTCCTCTATTTCTTTGCATTATTCATTTAAGAAGACCTTCTTATCTCTCTTTGCTATTCTCTGGAACTCTGCATACAGGTGGGTATATGTTTTTCTTTCTCTCTTGCCTTTCATTTCTCTTCTTAGCTATTTTTAAAACTCCTCAGACAATCAGTTTGCTTTCCTTCTTGCATTTCTTTTTCTTTGAGAAGTTTTTGGTCACTCCCTCCTGTACAAGGTTCAGTTCAGTTCAATTCAGTCACTCAGTCATGTCTGACTCTTTGTGACCCCATGAATTGCAGCATGCCGGCCCCTCTGTCCATCAACAACTCCCAGAGTTCACTCAAACTCACATCCATTGAGTCAGTGATGCCATCCAGCCATCTCATCCTCTGTCGTCCCGTTCTCCTCCTGCTGCCAATCCCTCCCAGCATCAGAGTCTTTTCCAATGAGTCAACTCTTCACATGAGGTTGCCAAAGTACTGGAGTTTCAGCTTTAGCATCATTCCTTCCAAAGAACACCGGACTGATCTCCATTAGAATGAACTGGTTGGAAGGTTACAAATCTCAATCCATAGTTCTTCAGGAACTCGATCTACCAGATCTAATGCCTTGAATCTGTATGTCACCTCCACTATATAATTATAAGTGATTTGATTTATGTCATATCTGAATGGCATTGTGGTTTTCCCTACTTACTTGAATTTAAGCCGGAATTTTGCAAAAAGGATTTCATGATCTAAGCCACACTCAGGTCCAGTTCTTGTTTTCACTGATGTACAGAGCTTTTGCCTCATTGGCTCCAAAGAACGCAGTCAATCTGATTAAGGTATAGATCATCCTACGATGTCCAAGTATAAGATCTCTTGGGTTGTTGGAAAAAGCGTTTTTGTTGTGACCAGTGTTCTCTTGACAAAACTCTTTGCAACCCCATGAACTGTAGCCTGCCAAGATCCTCTGTCCATTGGATTCTCCAGTCAAGACTACTGGAGTGGGCTGCTATTTCCTTCTCCAGGGGATCTTCCTAACCCAGGGATCAAACCCAGATCTCCTACATTGCAGGCAGATTCTTCACTGTCTGAGCCACGAGGGAAGCCCCTCCAAAGCCAAACTTGTCTGTTATTCAAGGTATCTCTTGACTTCCTACTTTTGCATTCCAATCCCCTATGATGAAAAGGACATCATCTTTTTGGTATTAGTTCCAGACAATGTTGTAGGTCTTCATAGAACCATTCAAATTCAGCTTCTTCAGCATCAGTGGATGCAGTTTGACTTGGATTGCTGATAAGTTGAATCGTTTGCTTTAGAAATGAACAGATTATTCTGTTGTTTTTGAGGCTGCATCCAAGTACTGCATTTCAGACTCTTTTGTTAACTCTGAGGGATACTCTATTTCTTCTACAGGATTCTTGCCCACAGTAGTAGATATAATGGTCATATGAAATACATTTGCCCATCCCTGTGCATTTTAGTTCACTGATTCCTAAAATGTCAATGTTCACTCCTGCCTTCTCCTGCTTGACCATGTTCAATTTACCTTGATTCATGGACATAACATTCCAGGTTCCTAAGTAGTACTGTTGTTTATGGCATCAGACATTACTTTCACCCCCAGAAACATCCACAACTGATCATCATTTCCTCTTTTGAATAACCACTTTGTTCTTTCTGGAGCTATTCATAATTGCCATCCTCTCTTCTCCATTAGCATATTGGACACTTTATGACCTGGGACTCATCTTCCAGTGTCATATTTTTGTGCCTTTTCACATTGTTCATAGATGGTTCTCTAGAAAGAATACTGGAGTATGTTGCAATTTCCTCACCCAGTGGACCATGTTTTGTCAGAACTCTTTACTATGACCCATCAGTTTTGGGTGGCTCTACATGGCATGACTCATATTTAATAGCTTCAATGAGTTACACAAACGCCTTTGCCACAAAAGTGCTGCAATTCATGAAGGAAATATATAGGTAGGCAGGCATTTTAAATAGAGGTGAATGGGAAAGATGTATTGATTGTTATTATATTTATTTATGTATTAAGTATATATCAGTGCTTCTGATACACACACACACATACATGTATATACAATATGTATTTTTCAAGTATTAGAATCAGATCAGTGCAACACAGTGTATCTCCTTCTTGGGAATGGAATCAAAGATATGTCGTACAGGTTTGTGTGTGAAAAATAAGGATAAGCTGGTGACTACAATACTCTAAACTGCCAAATATCTTTAAAAGGATGTAGATCTCTATAGACTGTGTGTCCATGTATCAAAATTCTGTTCATAAAGCTGAAATTGAGGATAAACTTTAATTCGTCTATTCCACTCTGATAATACTCTGCCAAATACCAACTGTCCAACTGTGTTTTTTGACAAAACACTTAGTTTATTTATCATTCTTAAGTGATACACCAGATGCATTCTATTACTCTGGTCATATATGTATCATTTCATCCTACTAATTAATTTCTAGAAATGTGAGAACCCTTACGTATTTTGAAAAATAAATAATTTTCCATAGTAGGCCCTCAATATGTATTTATCATGTTCAAAAAGTAAAATAGACATTCTAATTTTGCCATCTTAATTGCTCCCAAATGGGCTTCCCTGGTGGGTCAGACGGTAAGGAATTTGCCTGCAATGCCGGAGACCTAGCCTTGAACCCTGGCTGGGGAAGATCCCCTGGAGAAGGGAATGGCAACCCACTCCAGTATTCTTGCTGAAGAATTCCATGGATAGAGGAGCCCTTGGGCTACACAGTCCATGGGGTCACAAAGAGTCAGACACAATTGAGCAACTAACACTTTCACTTTCAAGTAGTCTAAATATTTACTCCTTATACGTTGCTTCCTTTTCCCAAAGTTGTTTAAAATGCTCTCTTGCCTGGCTGGTGGAATAATCAACATGTTTCTATAATATATTAAGATAAATCAAACAGGAAAATAAATTGGCATATTTGAACAAAATGCATACATACTGTTTAGGAAACTATACCCAGCAGAGAACACCATTTCCTGTTTTTTTTCCAGTCTACACACTTTCACATTTGTGACTTCCTTGTAGCATAAGAAGTTAGAAGTTGCTGAGATCCAGTACAGTATCAAACTTCTCTATTTTCAATTTCTAATACACATGTATTTACTGTAATTTTTCTGTAATTTGTTCTATTTTATCTGAAATGCATTAATGTTAACTGTAACAACTAATGCAGCAAGCACTGCCTTCCCATCATTTCCCTAGTAAGAGAAAGCCTTGCGTTTCTCTGTGTCTTTCTAACTCTCAGATCACAAACAAGAGTTTTGGTTGTCCTCCAGGTAGAGCAGTAAACTTCATGAAGCATCAGTGAATATCCTCACTCCAAGGAGACATATATGATGAACTTCTATGAAATGTTAGCTTGATGCTGGTATATTAATACTGTAATATATAAATAGGATTTTATATATCTCTTTTATGATTTGGAGAATATGATTTGACCATAATTTGATTGAATTTTCTTGTGTATAATACAAAATATTTTATTGATTAATAAAAAGTAATTATAGTGATGCTTATTAATGACAATTTGATGACCACAATTGGACCTGAAAGTGTAGAACAAAAAACTGGGAATGCAATTTAACATCATCAAGCATCTATTATTTTCAACTATATATGAGTGCTAGCATCAAGTTTCTATCCTTTAGGAGCTCATCATATTTCATTTAGATTTATTAATGGATCTCTATGAATGTTCTTTCTGAGCCCAGGATATTCTAGACTAGGGCTTCTATTTTCTTACAATTTGTGGCAAAAGACTAGGTTTGGATTTTCTTTCTCCCTCCCTTCCTTTTTCCTACCTCTCTCCCTTCTTCCTTCCCCTCTTTTCAACTTACAATTCACTGCAAACTGATAATATTTTAAAATACAAAAAAGATAAATTATCAGGAAATAAAAAATATATCATTTACAACTTCAGTTTCTATTCATTTCAAAAGGATAAAAAAAGATAATTTTTTTCATTAAATATAGCAGAAACAGAATACAGGATAAACCAAATAATTTAAGAATAATACATGTTTTGTATTGAAATATATGTGTGGATAATTAATATACAGCTGTATTTTCCAATGCAATGATAGAAATATTCTATATCTGTGCTGGTCAGTACAGCAGCTGCTAGCCACATGTAATTATTGAGCACTTAAAATACGACCAGCATGACTAAGAAACTGAATTTTAAAAAATAAATTAATATGGTCAGTGTGACTAGATGATAACAGAATAGAAAATCACTATTAAACATGTAGTTTTGCCATTTCTCAGCTCTGACCAAATATTTCTGAGCAAAATAACTATTCTGCCTTTTGAATAAATACACTTTCAAAAAGCATGAAATATGTTTTTAATTAAAAATTACTTTATTGCTGAAAAATTCTCACCAACATCTGAGCTTTTAGCAAGGTGCAATCATTTTGCAATCAGTTCAGTTCAGTTGCTCAGTTGTGTCCTACTGTTTGTGACCCCATGGATTGCAGCATGCCAGGCTTCCCTGTCCATCACCAACTCCTGTAATTTGCTCAAACNACTAGACGGACCTTTGTTGGCAAAGTAATGTCTCTGCTTTTGAATATGCTATCTAGGTTGGTCATAACCTTCCTTTAGAAGAGGTTAAATTACACCACAATGGAGGGCTTTGTGAGTTTTAGGGATATAAAGATTATAGAGGCATTATCTCTAAAGAAAGTGAAGGTGAAGTCACTGCCATGTCTGACTCTTTGCGACCCCATGGACTGTAGCCTACCAGGCTCCTCCACCCATGGGATTTTCAAGGCAAGAGTACTGGAGTGGATTACCATTTTCTTCTCCAGGGGAACTTCCTGACCCAGGGATCGAACTCTGGTCTTCTGCATTGTAGGCAGACGCTTTTACCATCTGAGCAAGTCATCACCAAAAGAGCAACCATCTATTTTGTTGTTTAGATACACATCTTCTACCTACATGGGTTTTTTTAGTCCCTTGAGGTTTTTCAGCTCTGGTTCAGTGATCCATGCTTAGTCAATAATTCATTCCAGGGCTCCTGAAATAATGTGTTTGTGTTTGTATTGTACATGGCTTAAGTCAACGATTTTTAAAAGTGCTTATGCAAGGAGAAGATTCAGGGAATCCACAATACCTGATTCAGATTTCATTTAAATATTTTATTCATTAAAAACTGTAATAAGTACATTTAACTGTACTATAGATACCAAGTTTTAGGACATGAATAGTTAACTTTTTCTACTATGCAATTAATTAAATGCATTTGTGCACTTACATTGGAATTAAACATTTCTCAGCCAACACAGTGCATATATGTAAGTCTTTCATTTTCATAAATAACTGGCTATGGATATGGTATTGCTATATTGACTTTTAAAAAATTCAGACATGCAAAACTTTTTGTGTAAAAATGTACAGCTGTTCAGTCACTCAGTCAAGTCTGACTCTTTGCAACCCCATTCACTGCAGTACGCCAGGCATTCCTGTCCATCATCAACTCCCAGAGCTTGCTCAAACACATGTCCATTATGTTGGTGATGCCATCCAACCATCTCATCCTCTGTTGTCCCCTTTTCTTCTTGCCTTCAATCTTTCCCAGCATCAAGGTCTTTTCCAGTGAGTCAGTTCTTCACATCAAGTGGCCAAAGCATTGGAGCTTCAGCTTCAGCATCAGTCCTTCCAATGAATATTTAGGGCTGATTTCCTGTAGGATGGACTGATTGGATCTCCTTGCAGTCCAAGGGACTCTCAGGAGTCTTCTCCAAAACCACAGTTCGAAAGCATCAATTCTTCTGCACTTAGCTTTCTTTATAGTCCAACTCTCACATCCATACATAATGTACATTCATGTTGTATAATCATACAACATGATGCTTATTGTCAGGATATGCATTTCTTCAAAATGACTCCAAACTCTTCAGATCACCTGATTGATTTTTAACATCTTGAGTGATGACGTCAGTTTAGAAATAACAGTTCAATTCATAATGACATAAAAATAAACTTTGCAGAATAAACTTAGGCATAATTGGAAATGGTATTGAACTACATAGATTTTTTGCTTATTATAAGCTTTGACTGATACATATCAGTAAATATCTATAAAATGTGTATCTACTTAAATGATATGAGCATTGTTAAATTACTTTTAGTTATCTAAGCTTGAAATAATGTTCTGCTGCTGCTTTTCCCCCCAAAACATTCAAATCAGTTTAATTGATGAGTATAAAAATTTCAATGTGAACTGTTAAAAAACTAATTAAAAATAGTAAGCATTCAAAACTTCTTATGTATTTGAATCAGGATTTCTTTCAAAATGATGCAACTGAAAAGAAATATAAAATACAAGATTGGAAATTTCATTAGGAACCCTGTTTATCAAATGTTTGCTCCTTTACAGATTCATTCTCATCGATTTATTGTGTTTGTTTCCTTTGCTGTGTAACAAATTGCCACAAACTGTGTGGTTTCATACAACATCTACTTATTTGCTTAAGTTCTGTAGATCATAAACAGTGTGGAATGCCTGGTTTCTTTGCTGAAGGCTGAAATCAATGTGTAGACCAGGCTGAGTTCCCATGCAGAGTATCTGGGGAGAATCCACTTCCCAAGTAGTTTTTCAAAATCAAATGTGCATTTATTTACTTTGACTACATTGGGTCTTAGTAATGGCATGCAAGCTCATAGTTGTGGCAGTTGGGGTGTAGTTCCCAAACAGGAATGGGACACAGTCCCCTCTGTGTTGGAGTTTTAGCCACTGGACCACCAGGGAAGTCCCTCCTAAGTCACTCTTGTTCTGCAGATCTCATTTCCATGTAAATTGTAGATTTGTGTCATTGTGGACTATCAGCACTTTTTGTCTCCTCCATCTTCCAAGCCAGCAAAAGATAATCTTTTTTGAGTCAAAACCATTTTATGCTTCAAATCTCCACCTGGGACAACTGGTACAGTCTCTTCCAAGGATAGCCCAATCTCTTCAAGGATCACCCAATAGATAAGGCCCAGTGAATATAAGCTCCCTAACTTAAAGGCAAATAACTTGGGGGATTAATTATATCTACAAAATCCCCTCATCTGGCACCCAGATTAGCATTTATTTGAATAGCTAGGAAAATATGTATATTTTCTAAAGTATTGAGAATCTTATAGCTGATCTTAGAATTCTGCTTATCACAATGTATTTTCTAATTAATAGAAATTAAATTATACATACATTTTACATTAATGTTTTTCTTTTTATGTAATGTTTAGTCTAAAGTATATCCTTGGCTTTAAAAGATTTATTGAAAGTAACTGGTTTTAGAGAATATTTTTTCATGAAAAAAATAACTACATAAAAATATTGATCATTTTTCAAATAGCTAATGCATTGTAATGTCTAGTGATTAGTATGCAAGCAATGCATTGATTTGGAGAAGGAAATTACAACCTACTCCAATATTCTTGCCTGTGAAATCCCATGGACCAAGGAACATGGAGGGCTATCGTCCATGGGTTAGCAGGTGTCAGACATGACTTAGGGTGTAACCCACCATCAGCATTGCATTAATTACCTTGAACTTACAATTTCTACTCCAGGTGATATTTTCCTACGATTTCTAGACTTTCATCCCTCCTAAAGCTCTACCTCCTTGAGCACAAGGGTTGACTTCTGTGAATTAAGATTTTCATTTATGTTTATCAGAGAAATCACTGTTAAGAATTTTCAAGGCAGCCACATTATCAAAAGAATGATTAATTCATTTTATTAAGGAATGTATACAGAATCCATTTAGGAATAATTTTAGGTGTATGGAAGAATTGCAATGGTTGTACCGGTTGGCTATGAACCGTTAACACAATAGATCAAAACTGATAAATTAACAGTGATACAATTTCATGACCTAAACTAGATACTGTATTTAGATTCAATTTTTCTACTAGTGGGCTTCTTCTTTTCCAGAGTCCTATACAAAGGCCCATGTTGCATTTGTTAATCACATCTCCTAATACCCTTCAATACATGACAGTTTCTAGATAATGCAACATCTTTCTTGACTTTGACACTTCTGGAGAGTGTTAGTCCAATATTTTATTGGATGTCAGTGAATCTTGTGTTTTCTGGTGCTATCTCCTAATTGGACTGGGGTTATGGATTTGGGAAGAGAACTGTAGAGGTCATGTGGCTTTCTAAACTATATCATGTTAAAGGGGTGCATATCAACATGAGGTATCACTGGTGAGTTTAATGTTAATTACTGATTAACTTTGTGTCTATAAAGCTTTTCCACTGCTAAGGTTGCAGTGTGAAGTAAATCACTAAATCCAGCCCATGCTCAAGAGAAGAATGTTAAATCCCACCTTCTGGAGGGAGAAGTATCAAATATTTTGTGGACTTATGTTAAAATCACCACAATGATTAATAAATATTTTGTGAAACATAACCTGTGGATGCAAAGATCGTCCATCTTAAGGTTTCTCTGTTTTAATTTTGGCACTCTTCAATGTATTGTGCCTGCAGAGATTATTAGGCTGTTTTAATGGTAATTTTTATTTCTGTTTCTTCCAATTTTAACTAAAATTATTCTGCAAGAAAAAAATGTTTCTTTTTATATTAATGTGATTATTCATTCTCATTTAATTATTTTCTCATTTGTTTAATTATTCATTCATTTTTTCTAATTTTTGCTTATAGCCCAGCTGCCATCATTTACTTTATTGCTCAAATTATTTATTTCAGCCTCAGCCACTCTTTTAAGTTGTCTCCTGTGTCCCTCATGTACCATCCATTTATCTTTTTAGCATTTTCTCACTTCCTGGCCCTAAAGGGTGCTCCAGGCTTGCTTGTATTGTGCCTACCCCTATAATCAGACATTTCCCTCAAAAGCCCTGGAGCCTATGATGCACTGAAGGTAACCATAGCAACCACAGTGTTTAAACCCAGCTGGGCTCCTAAATAGAAGAATACAAACCCTAACTATAAGGATGGGTGAGTTGGCCTGAGGGTTTTTCTGATTTCTGCGGCCTGCTTAGTTTCCCTTTCCCCTCTTCCACCAAGATCTGTCTCTTGCACTCTTACAGCTGCATTCCACTCTTATTTTCACTGCATACTGTAAGCATGGTCATGGGATCTGGGACTTCAGATTAAACCTGTTTTGTGATAGCATTGTGAGCCTAGTTCTTGGTCCTGAGATCAACACAAGAGTTCTGAGCCTCTTCCTGTTACCGTGGTTGGTCTAGTATACAGGCCTGCTCCTCCTCACTAGTTTATCCTATGATCTCAGTGCTCTGATGGATTTACAAAAAGTCATTAATTCACTTTTGTCTAGCTTTTTTTCTTGGTGTAAGGATAGGATATATACTTTCCCAGTTCTGCTTCTCTAAGTTAAAGGTGTCCAAAAGATTTAAACAAGTAATCTAAAAAGAGGAAATATAAGGTACAAAAAAAAAGAAAAAACTTTGTAACTTTTAATGGCCTCCTATGTTTCTGTTATAATTGATTATTGGATTAATGACGTGTTCTGGAAACATCCTTAAACACCTAAAATTACTCCTGATTAATTCTCCATCATCCTAAAATTATAGGATTCAGAAGACATAGAAAAAAATTATTATTTTCCATTTTAAATGATATTGTTGCAATTTTTGTAGCAGTATTTCATGAATACCTTAATTTCAGTATAAATTCCAGTATTTATAAGTTGCAGGGTTCACTTTTTTAAAAAATAAAACAAAATATGAATATTTTTAGAAAGTTCAAATGTTAGAGAAGATGCTTTAAAAGATCTATCCTTACCTTCAGGATTTAGATTAAAATTTCAGCTATAATTTGAATGTTAATTAGAATGTAAAAATTACATGTGTATTACTTTAACATAAGCAAAGTTCAAATGTTAGAGAAGATGCTTTAAAAGATCTATCCTTACCTTCAGGATTTAGATTAAAATTTCAGCTATAATTTGAATGCTAATTAGAATGTAAAAATTACATGTGTATTACTTTAACATAAGCAAAAACTTATATTTTATGTTTATTTCATAAATAGTTCTGTTCAGTCACTCAGTCCTATCGAACTCTGTGACCCCATGGATTGCAACACACCAGGCCTTCCTGTCCATCACCAACTCCTGGAGCTTGCTCAAACTCATGTGCATTGAGTCGGTGATGCCATCCAACCATCTCATCCTCTGTCGTCCCCTTCTCCTCCAGCCTTCAATCTTTCCCGTCATCAGGGTCCATTCCAATGAAACAGTTCTTTGCATCAAGTGGCCAAATTATTGGAGTTTCAGCTTCAGCATATGTCCTTCCAATAAGTATTCAGGACTGATTTCCTTTAGGATGGACTGGTTGGATCTCCTTCCAGTCCAAGGGACTTTCAAAAGTCTTCTTCAAGACCATGGTTCAGAAGCATCAATTCTTCAGTGCTCAGCTTTCTTTATACTCCAACTTTCACATCCATACATGACCACTGGAAAAAACATAGCCTTGACTAGATGGACTTCTGTCAAGAAAATAATGTGTCTGCTTTTTAAAATGCTATCTAGGTTGGTCATGGGTTTTCTTCCAAGGAGTAAGTGTCTTTTAATTTCATGGCTGCAGTCACCATATGCAGTGATTCTAGAGCCNTTTTATAAGGCATCAGTTTATGGAAACACATGAATTTTATCAAAGTGTTAGTTTGTGGCTTGCTTCGACTTGACTTTGAACCGTTTAGGTATAATTATTGATATATATATATATATGTGACATATGTCCATATGTGCTAAGATATACATATATATGTATATGCTGATATATTTATTAGCAAGCAGATATTTCTTAGGAAATATTTAGGATACTATGAAAAAGAGGCTTTCCATATTTACAATCTTTGGAGATCAAGAAATGTGACATTTCATTTGTTGTTTTTTTTGTGCTTTTAAGCCTAAATGCAGGCAGGTAGAGTAGATGATTTGTGTGTCCCACAGGACTAATTTGTGAGGTTCTTGATTTTAGTTATAGACAGTGCTAGAGCAGCTGGGTAAAAGGGCATTTATTATTTGTGACCACAGGGGAGCAATTTAAGAGGTTATCCTTGTATTCAAGTAGCTTATACATAGGCACAAAGAGATAACATCCTTTCATCATATGATCAAGTTGGCCTTGGGTTGTTTAGTTGAATATGTTTGCACACCTGAACATAGCTATGAAATTTGAGGCCTAAATTGAATTCATGTGGGAAAACTAATCTTCAGGGTATACTAAGAGACCCATTACAAAAGTATCAGTGACAACTTCATTTCAGAAATCTACTGAAAAATATTCTCCATCTGATGCTTTTTCCAGTGAAGAAAGAATGAATCTAAAAGGCAGGTTTCACACGCATAAGCAATTCCATACCAGAGGAAAGAATGTATGAAAAGACCTTTTCAAGAGTGGATGCCATGTTAACAGGCTGACTTATGAATCAATTCAGCTCTGGAATTTTAGAAATATAGAGAGTAGAGGATAAATTAATACTCAAATTAACTGATTTAAATAACCCATATGAGAAAGGACACCTAAAATAAAATCTGATATTTGAGGGCCACAAGGCTATGGATTTTCCAGTAGTCATGTTTGAGCGTGAGAATTGGACTATGAAGAAGGTNGTAGAGGATAAATTAATACTCAAATTAACTGATTTAAATAACCCATATGAGAAAGGACACCTAAAATAAAATCTGATATTTGAGGGCCACAAGGCTATGGATTTTCCAGTAGTCATGTTTGAGTGTGAGAATTGGACTATGAAGAAGGTTGAGCGCTGAAGAACTGATGTTTTTGAACTGTGGTGTTGGAGAAGACTCTTGAGAGTCCCTTGGACTGCAAGGAGATCCAGCAAGTCCATCCTAAAGGAGATCAGTCCTGAGTGTTCATTGGAAGGAATGATGTGAAAGCTGAAACTCCAGTACTTTTGGCCACCTGATGTGAAGAGCTGACTCATTTGAAAAGACCCTGATGCTGAGAAGGATTGGAGGGCAGGAGGAAAAGGGGACGACAGAGGATGAGATGGCATCACTGATTCAGTAGAAATGAATTTGGGTAAACTCTGGGAGTTGGTGATGGACAGGGAGGCCTGGTGTGCTGCAGTCCATGGGGTCACAAAGAGTTGGACACGGCTGAGCAACTGCACTGAACTGGACATTTCTAACTAGTAAAATTTGCCAGAAGGCAGCCATTTATCAGTTGACACTGTCTGGATATAATTTTAGAAATTAAAGAATGGCAAAACTCTTTGGGAGATTCTTTCAATTCTATTAAAGCATGTTTGTCACAGACCCTAGATGACCAGTATTAACTGCCCAAGGATATCTATTTTCTTTTATTTCCTACCTGTAAGAGAGAAGAGTATTGCTTCACCAAAAGAGAACTACTAATACATTTTGGAAATAGCTTTAAAAAGATAAAACCTCTTGTTTTTAATATCTTCTTCTAAATTTCTTCTTCTGCTGATTCATCAGCCTGTGGAACTCTCCCTATATTACTGGAGCAAAGACAGGGGGCATTTTGGAGAGATTATATATTCCCAAGGAGGTGAGAGAGTAACACCCCTAGAATCCAATGCATGAAGCCATTTTCTTATTTTTTTTCTATCTCCATTTTAAACAGTCTCGAAGAAAACTATACCCACCAGGAGACAGGGAGAGAAAACGTACGTGAAAGTCAGCTCCAAACCATCTGCTTCTCTTTAAAGCTACACTTAATGCAGATGAGGGAAATTTTTAAAAATGTCCATAGTATGCAAAGTCCAAATAATTTAGACATATACATTCCTACCAAAATCATAATGAGATTCTTAACAGAAATAGAAGAAAAATCCTAAAATTTGTATGGAAGTTATGGGGTAAAGGGAACTCTGATGGTGGGAATGAAAATTGGAATAGCCACTGTGGAAAACAATATGAACGTTTCTCAAAAAAATACTACCAGATGACCCAGCAGTCCCACTCCTAGGTATACAGCTGAAAAATAAAACCCTAATTTGAAAAGATTCATGCACTCTAATGTTCACAGCAGCATAATTTACAATTTCCAAGATATAGAAGCAACCTAAGTGCCCTGTATCTCCATATCTTTTGTATACACACACACACATACCAGAATACTAAGCAGCTATTAAAAAAAAAAAACAATGAATTTTGCCATTTGCAGCAACATGGATTATATAGAGAAAGATAAATACTGTATGGTGTCACTCATATGTGGAATCTAAAGCACAACAGGCTAGTGAATATACCAGGAGACCACAAATATAGAGAAACACGCTAGTGATTATCAGTGGGGATATGGAAGTGGAGAGGGGCAATACAGAAGCAGGGGACTAAAAGGTACAAACTCTTAAATGTAAAATATATCCTTGTAGCTTATCTTATAACACAAGGAATATAATATTTTATAATAATCATAGATGGAGTAAAAGCTTTCAAATTGTGAATTACTATTTTGTACATCTGTAATATAAAATATTACACATCAACTGTACTTAAATTAATATTTTAAAAGTCCCATAAATTAGTTTTAACATAAACATTACTGAGATTAAAAAAAAATTTCTCCCTTTAACCATAATAACAGCAATTGTGGTGTAATGCTAAAATGATTTTAAGAGAGGCATTATTTAGGAGTAAATTTTGACATAGCTTAACCAGGGGTGCATTTGTTTTGAAAAATATGTCATTTGTGCACCTATATAAATGAGCTGAGAGATCTTAATAACCAAAATATTCTGGATATTTATCATGGGTACAATGATGCATAAAAATCAGGTCGATTCTCTACAGAATTCAGAAAAGACCAAAAAAGAGAAGTTACTTAATTTGAACTTTGAAAAGGATGGAAAATTTTTCTCTTGGCACAAGAAATAGAACATAAAGAATGGGAGAAAAGAAAACTGCTGAGAAAATTTGGAGGGCTGCTGTGAGTAAGGGGTACCTATTTCATAAATGTTCTCATAGGCTATATTAAGTAAATTTCACTTTATTTTGAAGACAATGGGGAGTCACCATATGGATTAAAGCAGGGAAATTATATAATATCAGTTTGGAATATCTCTGACAGCAGTGTAAATGATTGATGAGGATAAAGTCTACAAGTAGTCCTCTGGGGAAGTGATGGGTGAGGTATTATGTGGTCCTAGACCACAAATGGCAATAGAAAAATAGAAGAGGAGAAATGTATGAGGTTATAAATGGACAATATTAGTGAGAATAATATCCCATACACTGGTGAGAGATATTAAGGAAAATTAAACATTGAGAACTAGATAGTTTTCAGGAGACTCAAAACATGAAATTGATAGTAGCAGATGCCATGCAGAAAGAAAATTAAGTTGGGATTCAGGAATATAAGGGGCTTCCCAGGTGGCACAATGGTAAAGAATCCGCCTGTCAGTGCAGGAGACACAGGAGATGGAGATTGGATCCCTGCGTCAGGATGATCCCCTGGAGAAGGAATTGGCAACACATTCCAATAGTCTTGTCTGGGAAATCCCATGGACAGAGGAGTCTGGCAGGCTACAGTCCATGGGGTCACAAAGACATGACTGAGCACATGTATTCCACCTCGGGAATATGAAGGAACTAAATCTTATTATGCATTTACTGTGTGCCAAGTATCACACTAGGTTACAACCCTCAAACACATTAGCACTACATGTAGGTATGCATGATGAGGATTGTTAGTCAACTGTACATGTGATAAAATGGTAACAACTATTCCAAAAGGCTCACTGAGTCTTACAGATCACAACTGCTTAGTAAGGCTTAGTAAGTTGTCTTTATGATTGCCAGTGTAAGATATTATGGTCCTAATTTAGAAAAGCATTTCTAAAAACGAAAAATGACTCCATTTAGAGTAACTGATTACATACAGATACATTCTGATTAGGTAGCCAAAGTAAAGTGAATGTGAACTATTTTTCTGAGTACTTGAAAATCTGATAATGAGGTTTCATATTTTCATGCTGGATCCTTTGAAATAGATTCCAAATAAAGAAAAAGAGTGAGAGAGGGTAGGCAAATTTTAAATGTTGTGTTCAAATCAGAGTTTCCTTTTTTTTGTGACTCATGTAACTGTGGGCAATACTTAAATCTACACTATAGCAATTTCCTGATGTATAAACTAGGAACACTAATTATACACAAGGGGCTTCCCAGATGGCTCAGTGCACTGCAATCCGCCTGCAATGCAGAAGATGTGGGTTTGATTCCTGGGTCAGGAATATCCTCTAGAGAAAGAAGTGGCAATCCACTCTAGTAATCTTACCTGTAGAATCCCATGAACAGAGGACCCTGGCCGGCTAAAGTTCATAGGGTCTCAAAAGAACAGGACAGTACTAACAGCAATAATCATACACAACTTAGTTGTAATGTGCAACTTAAAAAGTATATTTAAAGTTTTGGCACAGTTTTTCCTCTACAAATATTAAGTTACATTATTCCAGATTAGCAGAAGAATGTCCAGTTTCTTATAAAATACTACATTACAGGACTTTTGGAAATGCAATCACATTTCCTTTTTCTAAATTTTGGCTTACAAATTTTATACATTCTGAAATAACACTCTACAGTAACAATAGGAGAAAGAGACTGATTCCTAAGTAACAACATAAAAATAAGTATACTTCTTAAGTGAAAACTAAAAAAAAAAAAAAAAATGTCGAAAACATTCCCCAAATGAAGATATTAGGTTGGGCTTTTTTCTCATAACATCATNGAGTGGTCCGGTGCCAGAAAAGAAAACAAAGTGTCTGCAAGAGACACCT
The DNA here is from genome assembly GCA_006410875.1 of Neotragus pygmaeus. Taxonomy (NCBI): domain Eukaryota; kingdom Metazoa; phylum Chordata; class Mammalia; order Artiodactyla; family Bovidae; genus Neotragus; species Neotragus pygmaeus. The sequence goes on along the minus strand of SJYV01021051.1, from coordinate 309,617 downwards.
CCGTGGGCTTCCTGCTAAGGCTGGCTATCCACCTGACACTGAGACACTGTTACTCTCAATTTGTACTCAGGCCGGTTTGAAAAGGCCTGACTCACCCTCTGCAAGCTGATTCATCTTTGGGGAGGCAACCCTGTTGGTAAGTGGTGCGCTTCTGTGAGTCATCCTTACCTCTGCCTAGACCTGCGAGCCCTTGAACACAGGGCTTGCCCCGAGTACCCCATGCCACACGGCAGCAATCTCAACACTAGCTAACTAGGATTAAGTGTTTGGCAGGTTCTAAGCTGGTCAGGGGCATTGTTTCACTTGATTCACAGCAACCTTAAAAGGCAGTTGCTACTAAAATGCCCCTTTGATAGATGAAGCAACTGAGGCATGTAAGGTCAAGCAACTTGTCCACACTCCCAGAAGGTGGGAGAGCTCCGATTTACACAGAAGGGCACAGTGGGGGAAGGAGAGGGTGGGATGAATTGAGAGAGTAGCGTTGCCATATATAAAGCACCGTGTGCAAAGCCAGCGAGCTAGGAGGAAGCTGCTTATACAGCACAGCGAGCTCAGCTGGTGCTCTGTGATGACCCAGAGGCCTGAGATGGGGGGCTGCGGGGTGAGAGGGAGACTGGTGAGAGGGAGAAAGGATACATGTACATATATAACTGATTCATGCTGTTTTTACAGCAGGAACTAACACAACACTGTAAAGCAATTATACTCCAATGAAAAAGTAAATTGAAAAATTAAAAATAAATAAATAAACAGAAGGGCTCTCACTTAGCTTGTGGACTCTGAGGCCAAACTGGGAACCACATAAAGAGGCATTGAGATCCCAGTGCCTCTCAGTTAGACCCAGTGCCCGCCCAGGGAGCCCTTGTTGGCGCGGAGCTCTGGTCAAGCTGCACCAGCCTGACCTGAAGAGTCACAGCATCGCAGCCTCATTACCCAGCTCCACCCCCTTCACTTCACCCTTCCTGCCCCTTTCAGTACCTTCCTGGCTGGTGGAAATCAGCAACAGGGACTGCATATCCTGTCCAGCCCGGCTTTATTTTTGTAATTTGTAAGGAAAACAGCATTTCCCCACTCCCATACTCCAAAATAANCACCCCCTTCACTTCACCCTTCCTGCCCCTTTCAGTACCTTCCTGGCTGGTGGAAATCAGCAACAGGGACTGCATATCCTGTCCAGCCCGGCTTTATTTTTGTAATTTGTAAGGAAAACAGCATTTCCCCACTCCCATACTCCAAAATAAAAATATTTTTCCACTCTCCACCCCTTTACACCTCCATCCCTTCTTTAAGAAGCAACAGGAAATAATCTTTCTTTTTTTTTTTTTGAAACTTGAATCACTGGGTGTATTTTCCAGTGGTTTCATTTTAGTTTCTGCCTCTGTGGTAAAGCAGGGTCACCTGGCCTGAGCATCGGCCACTTAGGACCTGGAGGGGTCTGATGAAAGCAGGAAGGGAGGGAAGTGTGCCCTGCCCTGCCCTGCCAGTTACTGATTAACCCAGGGAACTATTTCCGGAACACAGACAAACCCCATGGAAGCCACTGCTCCACCATCTGAGTTGATTTCACAGGAACACTTTTGTAAGGTACTGAAAACCACGGAAGTGCTAGGCATTGTGGGTATTTGTCAATTTCCACAGCCGTCAGCATGCATGAAGAGCAATCGCTTGCCCACGAGGCCTTCTGCTTCCCCTTCACTTCTAGTTTCAGGACCTCTAAAGAGTGCCACCACCCCAGTCCACAAACTCCACTCCAAACAGCTTCAGTCTCTCAGCACCCTGAGTGTCCTCCACACTCTACAGACCAGCTCACTTCTCTCTGGGAATTCAGGGGCGGGTTTTAAATCTACCCTTCCAAAAAAGCTTCCCCTGACCAACGCAGATTCGACTATTACCACAAGGCTCATTTCGTTCTCGTTGATATGACAGCTGCTGATAAATATCTGGATACTAAAGATAAGCAATCTTGTCTGACTCAGCTAATACATTTGACCGGGAACATCTGAATAAGTGACTATGATCTCTGCTGGGCCTAGCGCGGTCTTACTTATCAAGGATGGAGGCCCAGATGAGGTCTGGCTGCCACTGGGACCCTGGGGCAGCATGACAATCCCTGGGCAAGGTGGAGACCAGGGGTGACCCCGGGGGCTTCTGCGTCCCCCACAACTGGGCAGGGCATTGAGGCTTCTTGGGAAAATGGCTGATTCCAGGGAAAGCTAAAGATGAGCCTGAGCCATCTTGGAAGCCAGAAGGTAAGGAAATGATCAAAGAACACCAGGAGCACATCGGAAGAATTCAGTTGCCAACCTGAAGGGGATCCCACAGCCCAAATCTGAGAGTGCTCAGATTTGCTCAAACTGGAGAGTGCTCAAACTGGAGCACTGAAATAATGATAAAATTGTGTTATAGCCCACTGAATGAAACAGGGATCTACAAAAACCTTAACAGGGAGAAGAGAAAGCTTTTCTGCAAAGTACAGTGCCAACTAACAACCATGGAAAGATGATGGAACTAGATTGCCGTTTGGCAGCAATCCAAGTAGTAATTACTCAGCCAAGACACAAGTGAAAACCAGTGGGTGAAAGGTTGATGAGAAAAGGACACTTCTACAGTCTCAAAGTGCCTCACACAAGATATTCTGTATTACAAAGGGGGAAAAGTAACTTTACAGTGGAGAAGGCTGACAGATAATCTCCTTACTCAAATGATCGAATGCATATCACTAACAAAGGAACAAGTCAAAGACATACGCCGCCGGAGAAGAGGCAAAAAAATCAGAGCATCACATCCGAGATATTCTTGCAGAAAATGCATCTTCTGAATTTAATCATGAGGAAACCGCCAACAAACTCACACTGATAGATGCCATGTAAGATAACTGGCTTGTAATCATCAAAAAATCTCAAGTTCATGGACGCTTAGGAAAGATGGCAAAAGCACAATGCCTGAACCTGGATAGGATTTTTCTTTTTTTTGCTACGAGGGACATTATTTAGACAAATAGCAAATCTGAACAGGATCTATGGGTTAGAAAGTTCTCGTGCCCATTTCCTGAATCTGATGGTCACGTGGAGAGGTCATCCTTGTTTGCAAAAGAGATACATTCAAAGATTCAGAAGCGAGGGGACTTCAGGTTGGCAAGTTTCTCTCCAGAGGTTGGGAACATAAGAAAATTCTTTGTAGGTATTTTTGCAACTTTTAAGTCTGAAATTAGCTGCAAAGAAAAAGACTTGGCAAAAAAGAAGACAGCCAAACACGCCAGTGATTTACTGTCCAGAGTGGGAAGCAACAGCATTTCTGCAAATATAACAAACTCTAGCCAGTTCCCCCTGAGGTGCTTAAACTAAACTGCTGGTAGTTTTTTCTTAATTCACAGGTACCATGACTGTATTAAGTATGCGCATCAATCACTTTATCTGTCCACCCATAAGTGACAACGATCTTAACAGGGAACCCTGAAGCTTCATTTTCCAGAGAAGACGGTACACGAGTCATTTTAAGTATAGGGTATGTGGGAAATGAACAGATGACCCCAAAAGCCAGCCTGCATATTTGAAAAGGCTCTCAGACTTCAGCATCCAAGAGTTATCACCAGTCAAACATCTGAATTCATATTTAATTGAACTCATACTTGACTGAAGTTATTTAGATTTGGGGCTTCCCTAAAGAATCTGCTTGCAGTGAAAGAGACTAGGGTTTGATCCCTGGGTCTGGAAGATTCCCTGCAGAAGGAAAGGGCAACCCACTCCAGCATTCTTGCCTGGAGAATCCCATGGACAGAAGAGTATGGCGGGCTACAGTCCATGGGGTCGTAAAGAGTCAGACAGGACTGAGTGACTAAACAGATCCTAGATTTAGATTTTAAAACATGAGGTTGGTTTCCAGGTCATACTGCTTTATCTTGTAGGTGAAGTCAGTAGCAGAAGAAAGAAGTCAGAAGGCCAGGTCTCTGAGCCTCCCAGAGATGAAGGGTTTGATGTCTTCAGGGGACCCCATACTGCAGGATTCTCTGGGGGGCATTTCGGGCCAGTCCCAGTTATCAGAGCCCCCAGAGCGGGCATTCCCGGCCAGCATAGTTTCGTCTTCTTTCATGACAAGAGTTCCTGATCCCAACAGCCAATTTCCTGGACTTGGCTCAAGAAAAGCCCACCGTAAGGGTTTTTTGTGGGGTTTTTTTTTGCTTTTTGTGTCTTATTTACAACTTTTGCTCAACGTGGAGAAAACGGAAGCCTGAAAAGCCTTCAGCTCTACTTGCTCTCACTTAGCTGATCGTTTCAGTAACTGCTCTGGCCTGCAAGTAACAAGCACAGCACACAGTTGCTGTTTCCCCAAAGAAAAGAAAGTGAAACCAGGGAGTCAAGAACAATTCCTGCCTTCAGCGGAGCCTGCACCAATCAAGTCCATCCTGACGGCTCCCCGCACCTCTCAACCCCAGTCTGTTATCTGCCCGGCAACCAGAAGACTCTTGTAAAAGCATAAACATGATCTCCTTTAAAGCTCACTGTTGTCACCGGCTCAGGCTCCGGCTTCCCCTCCCGATGCTGGCCCTCGGGTCAGCAGGGCAACCCACGACCTCTGTACTTGCCATCCTCAAAGGCAACCCGCTGACTCACATGTCTCATGTCTTAGCTTCACAAGCGCATCCTGGGCAAGACTTCCTAGTCTCCCCAGGCCAGGCCAGACTCCAAACCTATCCGCCTCCCTAGTCAAGAATCTCCACTAAGTTCAAGAGCAAATGGTAAAGATTGATGCTGAGTTAATAAACTAGGACCTGACTGTGGNAGAAAAATTGGCGTTAATTCTTTAAGTGTTGAATTCACCAGTTAAGTCCTCTTGTCGTGGGCTTTTCTTTGTTCAAAGCAAATTATTTGGGATACTATTTGAATTATTGAACTCTTTTTTTTTCCTACCATAATTAAAGCATCACATAAGGCTCAACACTGAAATAGACTATAGAGTTCTTTTCTGGAAATTTCTCATCAATTGGGAAGAGAAGTTCAATGAAGTAGATCTGATTCAAATACAAGCAGATAGTTAATAATTAGGCTTTTCTGAAGAATTTTCTCTTTAATTGGTTATTTAATTGAGATTCAGTCAGTGGCTATGTCTCTATTTTTAAAATTATATTATTCNTTGGGAAGAGAAGTTCAATGAAGTAGATCTGATTCAAATACAAGCAGATAGTTAATAATTAGGCTTTTCTGAAGAATTTTCTCTTTAATTGGTTATTTAATTGAGATTCAGTCAGTGGCTATGTCTCTATTTTTAAAATTATATTATTCAACAAAGAGTGATTTATATAGCATCTCCTATATCCAAAGCATGGAGAAGGCAATGGTACTCCACTCCAGTACTCTTGCCTGGAAAATCCCATGGACAGAGGAGCCTGTTAGGCGACAGTCCATGGGGTTGCTAGGAGTCGAACATGATTGAGACTTCACTTTCATTTTTCACTTTCATGCTTTGAGAAGGAAATGGCAACCCACTCTAGTGTTCTTGCCTGCAGAATCCCAGGGATGGGGGAGCCTGGTGGGCTGCAGTCTATGGGGTCGCACAGAGTCAGACACGACTGAAATGACTTAGCAGCAGTAGCATATCACAAGCTCAGGTTTTTGTTTTTTTTTTTTTTTTGGTGGGGGGAGGGATACTTAGATAGATTACAGAACCTTTATTTCAAGAAACTCACAGCCAGTGGAGAGGACTAATAAAGCACATTGATTTTCTAGTCCTCATTGCTCTTGAAATAGCACCACTTGACTTTTGAAACAGTCGCTGTAGAAACCATAAACTAATTTCAGAACCACCTTGGTTCTGGTTTGGATTGTTGATACTGTTTCAGATTTTTTTATCCTTGGTAAGGTAGAGCTGTCTCATCCACTCTATTCTGCTGGCCTTTGATATATTTTCTTGACCGATGTTCAGGAAGGTTTGAGCTACAATTTGACAAAGAAAGATGGACAAATATATGGTGAAAATCCCTAAAAGAAAATAAATTCCTTAGGAACCCAAAGTCAAAAATAAGGATTTGGCAGTGCCAGTACCAGGAAGAGTGGAGAAATCCTGTGAAAAGTTATGTTGAAGAGGAATCTTAGAGCATGGAATCTCTGCTTTCCAACTGAAAAAGGAGCTTGTTCAAGAACAAGGAGAAGTGAGAAGACTGCATTTGGAGAGCTCAGACCATGACTGAAGGTTGGACCGCGAGAGTCAGAGGTCATAGAATATGAAAGAATAATAATGACTTACTTTGTTATAGGACTGGCTAAATAAACTGTGGGGACTACGCAAGGCAATATGTCTGTGGGAAAAAAAAATATAAAGCTAATCCAGTGAAACATAAGGATATCATAAATAATCAAATGCAGTATACAAGAGAAATAAAAACATAAATAATTTATTTTTGTTTTCAGTCAATGTTTTAATTGTGGACAATCTAAGAATAGCAAATTCCTATAAATATGTATTTCTAAGCAATGGAGGGAAACATTTTCTTATGGAACAAAATTGTGATATATCACTTTAGTTAGAATATGTTAAAAATATTTAGACCTGTGTCAGAGGGACTCCATTACTGATAGTCATGTGGAAAACAGAATATTTTAAAATTTACCTTCTTGCCTTTTGCTGCTACATTTTTTGTAGAGCATATCATCTGTACATCTAAGCAGAGAAAGAAATTTCTGCTATAAGGATTATGTTACTCTGTACATTTTGGTTAGAAAATAAAAATTGGGAAAGATAAATAGAAAACACACATAAAAGCCAAAAAAAAAAAAAAAAGAATGAAAGAATGAAAAGATCTCTTTGAAAGAAAATCAGGGAGTCAGACATAAAAGGAAATTAACAGAAGAAACCCCCTCTCCATTTAATTTGCAATTATTGTTAACTAAGATATCCTCCTAAAATTACACAGAAATAACAGGATGGAGTATAGGAAATTACTTGTGGCTTTTAAAAATGTCCACTGCAAAGCAAATGTGTTTCAAAAAACACACAAAACAAAAACAAAAACCTTGCTTCATGGATCTCTTGTGTATCATGGGTTAGCCTGAAAATGCATTCAGTTCCTAGCCTTTCAAAAGGGATATTTTGCCACACCACTAATTACAAAGTATTTTGTTCAAGAAAAAGTGGTGAGAGCAGTTAAAATATCCCCATCTGTTTCAAGAATCTCATTAAGGTGCATCTATACTAGTTCACTGAGAAACTATTTCATACAAAAATTATACCACAGCATATTTTACATTAACTGGAGCACAGTATGGGTTGGAAAGAGAGACAGGCTTTGGAGATAACTGATTCAGGGCTTTGCACTGTATAGCATTAACATCAGAAATGTCGACACATCGACAAATGCTGGTATAGAGCACATTTTCTATGTCTGGGTTTTCTGTTCCCTGAATTCCTCTGCTTCCTACTGGAGGACTTTTATTTGTACTTGTATTAATCAGGTTAGTCTTTCTTAGACTTTCTCGGTACATAAGTTAATGTGTTTCAACCAAGCATTTTTAAGAAGTAATAATAGTATCTGTTTTTACTATTTTGAGGAATATGTGCATTTAGCAGTGTGATGGTTTAAGTCTGTTTTTCATTTTTGATTTAAATACAGCCTTGTATGTATGGTAATTTTGCAGGAAGTCAGTGTGTCTGATTTCGCTATAATCTAGTGAGTACACATTCTATACTTGGGCTTGAACAAATAGTTTCCAACAAAGCTGAGGCAAAATTTTGTTTGTTGAATTTAGGAATGACAGAAATACAGGTACTGAAATGAGTGAAATATGTTGTGCAGTTTGTCACACTGATACAAATATTCAGTCTGAATTAAGCATATCAAGTGTTGGATTTAAAATCAAATATAATGATTAATGATAAACTACCAGTTTGTGTGTGTGATTTTTTTACTGTTTATCCTTTTTGTCTAATGTGTTTCCTCTTGTCCCTTTAGTTATATTTTGAGAGGAGTGAGGGGAGGAGATGAGAGAATGTACACATAAGCTGAAAACAGTTGATGGTTTTTAGGAAGACTACCATGTCTGATAAAATATAGTCATTAATTTGTGTGAGTGTAAGAAATAAATTATCAATATACTTTTATAATAGTTTTCAATTTATTTCTGAAGCCCCATGTGAATAGCATAGGGCAAATATTCATAGGTATTTTTAAAGAAGAAATTAAAGGATCATACACCATGATCAAATGGTATTTATTTCAGAGAGGCAGTGATGGTTCAAAACCTACATATTAAGCAAAGTAATAAACCACAATAATAAATGAAGGATAAAATCATGATCACATTTGATGCAGAAAAAACTTCTGACAAAATTTAACAGCCGTTTATGATGAAAACTCTCAACAAGGTAGCTATAGAAGGAATGTGCCTCAATAAAGTTACCACAATCTATGACAAGCACACATCATACTCAACAGTGAAAAGTCAAAAGCTTTTTCTCTAAAACAATGAACAAGACAGGGATTGCAACTCTTGCCAATTCTACTCAAAACAGTATTGTAAGATATAGCCAAAGCACTCAGGCAAGTAAATAAAGTCCACACGGAAATGGAAAAGAAGAATGGAAAATGTTGATACATTTTTCCCTTACACAATCTTCATGAAAATTAACTGAAACTCTGGATTATTTTTTAAAGGTGTTCAAACAAATGTGAATAGCCAATATTTGTTTTTAAATGAACATCATTATTATTGTATAATTAATACATGTTCACTGGAGGATGTTTAAATAAAAAATGTAATGACAGAAAAAATAGAAAACTATTGGCAATTTTTTTATTGTTTACTTTTTCTCAGTAATTTTTTTCTTTTAATGAAGAATGTTGATATTTGGAAGGACTGAAGCTGAAGCTCGAATACTTTGGCTATCTGACGTGAAGAACTGACTCATTGGAAAAGACCCTGATGCTGAGAAAGATTGAAAGCAGGAGGAGAAGGGGGCAACAGAGGATGAGATGGTTGGATGGCATCACCCACTCGATGGTCATGAGTTTGAGTACACTCTGGGAATTGGTGATGGACAGGGAAGCCTGGTGTGCTGGAGTCCATGGAGTAGCAAAGAGTCAGACATGACTGAGTGACTGAACTGAACTCTATTAAAGATGTATTTATTTCCATTATTAAAAAATAAGACCCTATATCTGATTTTCCATCCCCTTTAGGACATTTTGTAGTAGCAGTTCTTTTAACACAATTATGTTGGAGTATAAATACCTTCACTGAAAAGTGTATTACTTTAAATATTTTTATCTGCTTGGTAGTCATTTTATTTTCTTTGTGTTTGTTATATAGAAATATCACTAAAGTATATATGTCCCATGTGAATTTATTCATATTACTCTGTTACTTATTCATAACCTTTCTGGATAAGTTCTGGAATCTCTGTTCTCATGTTGTCTTTGAGTAGTGTATGGCATTTATTCTCATTTTCTGTGAACTTCCTACTAGATAAAGTTTACGTTTTTTTTTTTTGTCTTTCACATTTTCTAGCTCCCAAGGGATGCCAGGACTGCATCTCCACAGATTATACTCTGAGGAATAAAGCTCAATATTCTCTCCTGTCTTTTGTTTTTATAATTCATTGTGAAATTTTTAAAAAGGTGACTGATTATGTTTTTCACCAAATCTGCACCATCCCCTGTAAGCCTTATTAGTGCTATTGTCAGGTAAGTTAGCCTTTCACTCAGGTAGCCCATATAATCAAGTCACATTGATAATATCTTTCAAATAATTTTAATTATTTTTCTACTTTCTTAATTCATATTATTACTATATTGTTCAGTCCTTTATCTTTTCATGTTCCCTTCATTGAAATAGCCTCTTAAATTATCCCCCTATTTTAATCCAACCTCTTCTAATTCATATTTGTCACCACTGTTACCATTCAAAATTACAAATATAATTTTACCAAGGCTTAAAACCATTCCATGGAGAAGGAAATGGCAACCCACTCCTGTATTCATGCCTAGAGAATCTCATGGACAGAGGAGCCTGGTGGGCTGCTGTCCCTAGGGTTGCACAGAGTTGGATATGACTGAAGCGACTTAGGATGCATGTATGCATTGGAGAAGGAAATGGCCATCTGTGGGATCACACAGAGAAGGACACGACTGAAGCAACTTAGCAGCAACAGCAGCAGCAAAACCATCCCATATCTTGCCATTGTTTGTAGGACCAAAAGCAAAATAATATATATTTCTACATGTTTCGGCTTCAACTGCCAGAATCACCCTAATAACTGCTGTTACAAAGTTAATGAACAAAGTGTGATTTAACCTGAATTTCCTCCCCCATTCCAAATACAAGTAAACTACGAGTTATGGTACAAGGATACAGTGATTGAGGATCACTGTAAAAACAAAAAGAATGGATAAAAGCACAAGTCATTAAAGATTAAAAATTTACATTTTGGTTTGTGTATATGAATATGGTTGTAGGAAAAAAATACAGAATAGTCTCATTTCTTCTGTGTATATGGTTTATTATAGGTTTGCCACAATAAAAATCCAGTCAATTATAAAATTATTTTAATGAACCATGGCTAAAGAATCTATGTAGCTGTGGATGATTTTAACATCTGATCTACAATGCAATGAACAAATTGATACTTTATTGTCAGAGAAAATTTAACTGACTATAAGTTCAGAACTCAGATCTATCCTGTCCATCTTCATTAATCCAATTTGGTTGGTTTAGAAAATTTCCCATCCTGAACTAATTTCTTACCACCATGAAAGGAATTTCATATGTTGATCCAATCTAAGAATGCATAAAGTAAAACTAATTATATGATTACTCATTCCATAAAAACAATTTTACATTTCAGTTATTTTTATATGAGTATAGTTATTCTCTAGCTTAATTGTACAAGAATGTTAAATCTGCTGTTCCTTTGTAGTTGGTTTGTTTTTTTTTAGATACTTGAATTTTACTGAAAAATAATACCATGTGATATTTATATATTTCCACTGTAATTCGTACACTGAAAAGGAATTTGAAAAAAGTCAGGAGACACAGAGACATTCTACAGGTATGCAATATAGTACCTTAAAATTAAGGAAAGAATAAACATGTGAAAAATAATATATTGCCCATCATAGAGGAAAAACTAGAAGAAATTGTTGCTGAGTTTCTCAAGTAGAACTTTGTTTTTTTACAAGTGTGGTTGTCTTACTGTGTTAGAGAAGATTGTGTATTGGTAGATGGTTGAGCAAAATATACTTTACTTTCTTTCCTAAAATAATATTCTAGGAAGCCATGTGCCTGTGTACCCTGTGCTCAGCTGTGTCTGACTCTTTGCGACACCATGGTCTGTGGCCTGCCAGGCTCCTGCGTCCCTGGGATTTCTCAGGCAAGAATACTGGAATGGGTTGCCATTTCCTCCTCCAAGGGATCTTCCTGATCCAGGGATCCAATCTGTGTCTTTTGTACATCCTACATTGCAGGCAGATTCTTTATTGTTGAGCCATCTGAGTAGACATGAAAGATATCAATCACTTTTAATTAGTTTATTTTTAAATGTCACTTCTCTGGTGGCTCAGATTAAAACAGTCCATCTGCAATGCAGGAGACCTGGGTTCAATCCCTGGGTAGGAAGATACCCTGGAGAAGAGAACTGCTACCAACTCCAGTATTCTTGCCTGGAGAATTCCATGGACAGAGGAGCCTGCCGGTCTACAGTCCATGAGGTCACAAAGAGGCAGAAATTACTGAGTGACTGTCACACTTTAAACATTACTAGAGAATTGCTTTTTCAGGAGGTCTCTTTAATTCAGTCCCCAGCAGATAACTTTTTCCACTTGCTACTGTGGGATTTTAGACTAATCCCTCCTAGTTTCTTACCTGGAGTTTTGCTATAAGTATTTTGACTGTTCTTGCTCAAGCTAAATCCATCCTTCTCACTGCCATCAACATTATATTTCTTAAACTCAAATAGAAGAATGGTGTTCATGTATAAGCTCTGTTCCATAGATTTGTGTGTGTGTGTGTGTGTGTGTGTGTGTGTGTGTGTGTGTGTTAGTCGCTTATTCATGTCTGACTTTTTGTGACCCCATGGACTGTACCCTGCCAGGCTCCTTTGTCCATGGGATTTCTCAGGCAAGAATACTGGAGTGGGTAGTCATTTCTTTCTCCAGGGGATCTTCCCAACCCAGGGATTGAACCTAGGTCTCCCGCATTGCAGGCAGATGCTTTACCTTCTGTGCTACTAGGGAAGACCATGCCTAAATTTTTTGGTGTTTAAGTCTTCCTAATATTTGGCCTAATTATAAATTCACCTCTATATTTCACCATTTCTTCACCCTGTTCTAAGAGTGATGGATTTTTCACCATTCTTCAATGTTACTAAAGCTCCTGGCTTCCCATGTTGTGCAGTGGTTAAGAATCTACCTCTGATGCAGGAGATACAAGACAGGAGGTTTGATCCCTGGGTCGGGAAGATCCCTTGGAGTAGGAAATGGTAATCCACTCCAATATTCTTGCTTGGGAAATTTCATGGATAGAGAAGCCTGGCAGGGTACAGTCTGTAGCATCCCAAAAAGTCAGGTATGACTTAGTGACTGAGTATCATTGCACTTACTTTTTAACAATTTTTATTAGAATATTGCTGCTTTACAATCATATGTTTTAATGCACTTATTTTGTCTCAGATATATTCTCCCTTCTTTTCTCCTTCATCATTTAAAATTCACTTTAATTCCATTTCCTCTTCAATGCATTCAGTTACTATCAAAGACAGTATCGGAAAACATGCTTAGCTTCTATAGTTCCATAGAAATTTTATATCTCTGCCTCTCTTCTCTGTCTTTGATTTTCTTGTTTTTACACACTGAACTAAAAATTTAGACTTACATGCATGATAAAATTTTATTGAATTTTGTATAACTCGAATTTATCTTAAAATACTATAGAATCTTCCTCATGTTTTGTTTAAGCTTTACCAAGAAAATGAGAAAATATATTTCAAGTTCTTTAGTTTCAAACAATTGTAAATGGATTAAAATCTTGTTTAATCTTATTACTTGTATAACTTGTTCAGTTTCTTGGACTAAATTTTGCAACATCAATAGTGTATATATATGATATATAGAAAGTTTAGAACATTTATGTTTTCCAGACATAATGTAATTCTTGGCATCTGCAGTTTTTTTTTTTTTTTTGTTGTTGTTGTTAATATTCACGAGCTTTTTGAGATTATATCTATTCCTTCAGTTTGGCTCGATTCGGTTCGGTTTGGTTCTATTCGGCTCAGTAATGTCCAACTCTTTGTGACTCCATGGACTGCAGCACGCCAGGCCTCCCAGTCATATTAAAGGAGAATTGGAAAAGTTAATTTCAGTTCATCATCAGGATATATAGTATTTGCTAACTTTGTTTTTTCTTCTCATCTCTTCCCTTCTCTTTCAGTAATTCAGAACTTCTGAATCAGAGAAATGTTTCATACTTATTTGAAATTTTTCATTTAAATAGTTTGATGGTAAACTCATTTTCTCTCTTCTCCATCCGGTAAAAATCTATTTATTCATCAAAATTTATTTCAGTAGTTACATCTTTATGAAACCTTCCCACATTTAACGTGGCAAGAGTAATTTTTTCTCACTCTCATCGACTTTTGCAGAGAAACTCCACTCATTTCTAGTAAGCACTTTGAAATGCTTAATACCAAGTTTGTGTTGGCAACACATCCTCTCTCAGTCAGTTCATTTGCTCTGTCATGTCCGACTGTTGGCGATCCCATGAACTGCAGCACACCAGGCCTCCCTGTCTATCACCAACTCCTGGTGTTTACTCAAACTATGTCCATTGAGTCGGTGATGCCATCCAGACATCTCATCTTCTGTCATCCCCTTCTCCTCCCACCTCCAATCTTTCCCAGAATCAGGGTCTTTTCAAATGAGTCAGTTCTTCAAGTCAGGTGGTTAAAATATTGGAATTTCAGCTTAAGCATCAGTCCTTCCAATGAATATTTAGGACTGATTTCCTTCAGGATGGACTGTTTGGATCTCCTTGCAGTCCAAAGGACTCTCAAGTGTCTTCTCCAACACCACAGTTGAAAAACATCAATTCTTAGGTGCTTAGCTTTCTGTATAGTCCAACTCTCACATCCATACAAGAGTACTGGAAAAACCATAGCTTTGACTAGACGGACCTTAGTTGGCAAAGTAATGTCTCAGCTTTCTAACATGTTGCCTAGGTTGGTCATAACTTTTCTTCCAAGGAGCAAGCATCTTTTAATTTCATGGCTACAGTCAACATCTGCAGTGATTTTTGAGTCCAAGAAGATAAAATCTGTCAGTATTTCCATTGTTTCCCCATCTATTTGCCATGAAGTGAGGGGACCAGATGCCATGATCTTAGTTTTCTGAATGTTGAGTTTTAAGCCAGCTTTTTCACTCTCCTCTTTCAATTTCATCAAGAGTCTCTTCAGTTCTTCGCTTTCTGCCATGAGGGTGGTATCACCTGCATATCTGAGGTTATTGATATTTCTCCCAGCAATCTTGATTCCAGCTTGTGCTTCCTCCAGCCCAGCATTTCTCATGATGTACTCTGCATATAAGTTAAATAAGCAGGGTGGCGATATACAGCATTGACATACTCCTTTTCCTATTTGAAACCAGTCTGTTGTTCCATGTCCAGTTCTAACTTGCTTCCTGACCCGTATACAGATTTCTCAGGAGGCAGTTCAGGTGGTTTGGTATCCCCATCTCTTGAAGAATTTTCCACAGTTTGTTGTGACCTACACAGTCAAAGGCTTTGGTATATTTCATAAAGCAGAAGTAGACCTTCTCTACTGGAATGGGTATTTCTTCAGGAAGATGTCTTTATATTAGTTTTCTTTTACTTAATTCAATCTGCCAAAAATATTTAGAAATAGTCAACAAGGAGTTTAAAATGAAGGCACAGTATTTTAGCTCTGAAATGTCTTTTGCTAAATTAGGAATATTTCAGCAATTCTTAAGTCAAATACTTATTGAAAGCATCTGGGAATTTTTTTAATGCCCATACCCCTCCTTTTACTATAATATTTACTATGCATTGGTCATGTTGTATAGAACTATTTCAATAGGTTGTATCATATGCCATTGATGATGTTAACAAAAGCCAATACCAGGTCCAGTCTCCTCCTGTCACAATGCTTTTACAGTTCTACCCACCCATGTGTAAGAACATTTCATAAGGGGCTTTTCTACAGGGCTTTTCCCCATGAAGCATCACAGAAAGTATGTGTCAGGATGGTACTATGCATGTTTTGTTTAATGAACTACCAACACACTACTACTACTACTACTAAGTCGCTTCAGTCGTGTCTGACTCTGTGCGACCCCATAGATGGCAGCCCACCAGGCTCCCCTGTCCCTGGGATTCTCCAGGCAAGAACACTGGAGTGGATTGCTTTTTCCTTCTCCAATGCATGAAACTGAAAAGTGAAAGTGAATTCGCTCAGCCTTGTCCGACTCTTAGCAACCCCACGGACTGCAGCCCTCCAGGCTCCTCCGTCCATGGGATTTCCCAGGCAAGAGTACTGGAGTAGGGTGCCATTGCCTTCTCTGGAACTACCAACATACTACATACTAAATTTATTCACTCTTTCATATAATAACAGTAATTTTCTTGTGAAATCTTTCCAGATGAATTCTGAATTTTTTTCATGAACAAAATTATATTTGGAGATGCATTTTAGTATTTATAATCTCATTTTCTTTTTATCTTTTTTCAAGTTTATTTATTTTAATTGGAGGATAATTACTTTACAATATTGTGATGGTTTTTGCCATACAGCAACATGAATCAGTCATATAGGTATACATGTGCTCCCCTCCACTCCTAATCTTGAACCCCCTTCAACCTCCCTCCCCACCCTATCCCTCTAGGTTGTCTCAGAGCACTGGCTTTGCCGCACCGCTTCATGCAAGGAACTTTCAGGGTCATCTGTTTTACTTATGGTAATGTATATGTTTCAAGGCTATTCTCTTAAAACATCTCACCCTCTCCATCTCCTACTGAGTCGAAAAGTCTATTTTTTATATCTGTGTCTCCTTTGCTGCTCTGTAGGTCAGATTGTCATACCATCTTTCTAAATTCAGTATATATGTGTGTCACCTCATTTTAAGGTTAACCTAAATGACTGTATACTGATTTTTTTTTTTTAAAGCAGGCTTTCTGTCCTTGTTTTCAGTTCATCCTAGAAAGTCTTTTGAAGCCTTGAGGGCTCAAGTGCTGATTTTACCTAATCTTTAAAAGTTGTTTACTCTTGTTGATAATGGCATCAGGATATATATGTTTTTTTGGACCACAGATGGAATTCACAAATCACCTTTAGGATCCTTCAGTAATAGGCATTTTCTCTCTTGACATCAACAATTGGCTGGTGCCAATATCTATTGCCTCCTTTTAAATTAAACTCTGTATTTTGTGCTGCCACATGGAACCACTTTAAGCAAAAAAAAAAAAAAAAAGAGAGAGAGAGAGAGAGAGAGAGGCTATGTGAGATGCTGTTCAAGACATTCATTTGATGAAAACTTTGGAGGATGGTTTGAATGTGGATGAAAGAAATCATTTGCTTTGGTGAGGTTTCTTACCAAATAAATATAGAACTTAAAAACAGGGAGAAAAATCCTCATAATGCTACTTTTACTTTATTTTTTTCCCCAAGCTCTAAAAAGCAAGAGAAATATTGGCAACCTAAACAATATTTTAATGTGGTTTTACAGGCTGTATTATGACATATTACCTTTCTGGAATCAAATATTTCAAAGAGCCATAATGAGTCAAAATTGTAATCAGGTGTTCAGAGTCAGTTTCCTTAGGATTTTGACTTGATAAAAACAAATTCACTGGAACATGCTAGGAAAAAAATAATTTTTTAAAAAAGACTTCGCTTTGTTTTTCTCTCCCTCTGGTTTTCAAAGTGATGTTGCTACCACATGCACACAGTGGTGGTGGTGGGGGGAGGGTTATGGTTAACCTTTAAAGTTAGCAGAAAAGAGGAATCTATGATTGAATAGTTATTATGAAATTAAAGTTTTTATGCACAGAAGTGAGAAAAAATTATTCTCATCTCATTTAGTTGAATATTGTGTTTAAAAACNGTGGTGGTGGGGGGAGGGTTATGGTTAACCTTTAAAGTTAGCAGAAAAGAGGAATCTATGATTGAATAGTTATTATGAAATTAAAGTTTTTATGCACAGAAGTGAGAAAAAATTATTCTCATCTCATTTAGTTGAATATTGTGTTTAAAAACATTCAGTTCAGTTCAGTTGCTCAGTCGTGTCCAACTCTTTGTGACCCCATGAATCACAGCACGCCAGGCCTCCCCGTCCATCACCAACTCCCGGAGTTCACCCAGACCCGTGTTCATCGAGTCAGTGATGCCATCTGACCATTTCATCCTCTGTCGTCCCATTCTCCTCCTGCCCTCAATCTTTCCCAACATCAGGGTCTTTTCCAAGGAGTCAGCTCTTTGCATCAGGTGGCCAAAGTATTGGATTTGAAATGATAAAAGTACAATTTTAAAATACTGAGTTGGCCAAAAAGTTCATTTGAATTTTTCTGTAAGATGAAAAATCAAATGAACTTTTTTGGCCAAGCCAAGTTATATGTGTGTGCATATACATGTGTGTAAGAACAGCCAGAATTAAAATCTTCATTTCACATGGGAGCATATCACAGTTAATGCCTGGGTCAGGGCCTCATTCACTCAAATGACTGGTTGGATCCAGAACCCCAAACTTCACTACAACAGAGCACTGGAGAAGCTCAATGTGATGAGAAGGTGATAGGTGAGGGGACAAGGCTCATTTGGTATCTGTAACTGTATACATCGAGGGGGAAGGAGACAGAACACCAGAGGAAGAAAGGCAAAACATCAGAAACGAGTTAAGCAGAAAGTATCAGGGAGAACAGAGCCCTGACCTGCAGGCTCTTCAAGACATAAAGTAGGGAGTTTAGACTAGACAAGTTCAGACTCCATGTTATTAATTAACAGCAAAAACAACAAGAAATGTGATGATAATAATTACAACTACCATTAAGAAAGGATCAAGGAACTCTATGTGACATTTACATTTAGTCCTCAAACTGTTCTCTTGAGACAGGCATGACTAAAAGATAATGGATTGAGGCTCCCAGAGGTTAAATATCCTGTCCAATTACCCAGCTTGTAATCAGCTAAACTCATGTTCCACTGTATTTCATTATGTCCCTGAGAAGTAAGGGACAGAAAAACTCCAAGAATATTGTTAACTGTATTTGATCACAATACTGTATTGTTAACTGTATTTCGAATTTCAGAAACTAAAGCAGGAAAGTTTAGATTTCCAACCAAGCAAAAAACGTAGAAACTGGATGGTCCTCTACTTGACTCAGATGATATTCCAAGTGGTGTTCTTTGGGCATTGTTTAAAATGCAAATAGTAACTAGTAGTTTGGTATTAAGACTAATCAATGAAGATGTATATAGTCAGTAATTAACAGAAAACTGATACTGGTTGCAAAGAGTTGGCCATGACTAAACATGGCGTTGGATAGCATCACCAAATCGATGGACATGGGTTTGGGTGGACTCTGGGAATCGGTGATGGACAGGGAGGCCTGGCATGTTGCGGTTCATTGGGTTGCAAAGAATCGAACACAACTGAGTGACTGAACTCAACTGAACATGGCATGTGCGAGTGCACACACACACACACACACACACACACAGTTAATTTCACTCAACTATGTCAGTGTTTTTCAGAATTATTTTTAGCCGCAGAACTTATATTTTGGTTTGTGATTAATAAATATACTTAGTTTCTCTATTCTCTGAGAAGTTCCATTCCTGGTACCCTCCCCATAGCCCAGGGATTCATTAAGCCTTTGATTGTTGAAATCAATGAAAAATGCCCAACCACCATTTATAACTTAATATCTATAGGGATAATGTATTCAGATTTCTTAAAACTCAGCTACAGGTTTGGGCTTATCAATAAATTCTCTTGCCTTCTATCATGTGATCTCCTGAGTTCTCTTTTCTCTCTTTTCCCCTCAAGCACGACCTGAGATGGCTGCTATCTTCTGATAGAGGCACTATTTCTAAGAAAAAGAAATTAAAATATTTAACCATGGATTTTTGACTCAAAACATCTTGTTTCTTTTTCAGTCACTTACCAAACATGAATGCTCTTGTATCTGCATATAGTTTGGTTCTGTCTGAGAGAACGAATTTGGACTTAGATGCAAGAAGTTACAAATTCTTAATTTATTGACAAGATAAAAATATTTTGTGCATCATAGGCTTATTTTCTTGCTGTTTATTAAGAAGACTGGTTTACCCAGAGACATTTCAAAATATGTTAAGTCTCTTTCATGGAGATGTAACTGATCTTTAGCAGCAGGACTGATAATACCCAGTAAGTTGTATAAACTATTGCTTGATTCATTCTGCTTTCATAAGACTAAGTCTTTGTTTCTATGATAGTTCCTGGTATATTTTCTGTACTATTGTATCCTCTAAACATCCATCTATTTTGGTTTGTACATCTCTATTTTGACATATCTCTTTAACTTGCTTAACTAAAATGTTCCCACATACTTCAAATCTCCAAATTACGGTTAAACGTGATTTCTCTGTGCCTCCCTTTTCCTTGTTAACTATTTCTTACATTTTAAAGGGTGTTTTATTTTTGATATTTACCTCTCCTAATATTTTACCAGGCTTCCCTGGTGGCTCAGAGGTTAAAGCGTCTGCCTCCAATGTGGGAGACCCGGGTTCAATTCCTGGGTCGGGAAGATCCCCTGGAGAAGGAAATGGCAATCCACTNACTGTGGTGTTGGAGAAGACTCTTGAGAGTCCCTTGGACTACAAGGAGATCCAACCAGTCCATCCTAAGGAAATCAGTCCTGGGTGTTCATTGAAGGGACAGATATTGAAGCTGAAACGCCAATATTTTGGCCACCTGATGAGAAGAGCTAACTCATTTGAAAAGACCCTGGTGTTGGGAACAATTGAAGGCAGGAGGAAAAGGGGATGACAGAGGGTGAGACGGTTGGATGGCATCACCGACTCAATGGACATGAGTCTGGTTAAGCTCCAGAAGTTGGTGATGGACAGGGAGGCCTGGCGTACTGCAGTTCATGGGGTCACAAAGAGTCAGACACGACTTAGAGACTGAATTGAACTGAACTGAGACTAGCCACCACATGTGGCTATTAAGCAGCTGGAATGTCACTAATCTGTAAAGGGAAAATCTGTGCCAAATTCTTAAGATCCAACACCAAAAAAGATAAAATATTTCCATTTTTCCATTAATTACATGTTGAAGGGATATTTATATTTAATGAATTAAATAAAATCTATTATTAAATTTAATTTTACCTGTTTCATTTTACTTTTAAAAATCCTTTTTCTTTTTAAAATAAGTCCACTACTCTGCAATTTTAAATCATATAGTGGCTCATGCTTGTAGTTCATATCATAGTTCTTACGGTCCAGTGGTTGAAGGAATCTCAGAATCCTTCCACTCCCTAACCTTGTTTGTCCCGCTAGCCTCATTACTGACACCATGCAGAGCCTCTGATCACTTCCAGGCTGCCTGAGCAATTCTTTGAGGGCCTGGCAACCAGGCAGAATTTCCAGGATGTGGACTTGGAAAGAGTTAATGAATTAGCTTAAGAAGATGAAGACATTATGCCTAATAGAGACAGATTTCAAAGTGGGGTTGGGAAAAAGCATTATTCGGTCTGGAGTCCATTATTTTGGTCTGGACTTTGATTTCATAACAACCTCACATTCTGTCAGTCTCTCACAGACAAACTCGCACTGCCAACTTAATCACCAATTAAGAGTGTCTGCCTCAACTGGGCACTTTTTCAGACCCATTCCAGGAGTGAGTTAAACAGATCTTTGGCCTCAAATAGGTATTTGAGTTGAGACAAAGAGCCTCAGGATCCAATAATGTCAACCTATCCAAGAGGGGCAGCCTTAAAGGTGTAATGAATACCTGAAGATCTTCCCTGGGCAGTGAACATAGTGGGTGATATGGGAAGAGACGTTGGTGCCTCTATGTCTGTTCAAAGTCACGTCTTTACACAAACATGATGATTCTATGTGAACATTCCTGACTTCCCTTCAGGTAGATTAGAACATAGCCTTGAACTTGAATGCTCAATTACATGTGTAAGTAAGTGACAAAAAGAGGGAAGGCAGGCAAAAAGGAAGGAAAGAAGCAAAAAGAGAGAGGAAAGGAAGGAGGATCAAGAAACAGCCAGTTAGAAAAGTCTTTATCTGAGAGCTCTCACAGTGCCCCAGGCTCCCTGCGCTCTTCAATAGGAATTAACCTGGTGGCTCAGACAGTAAAGCATCTGCCTGCAATGTGGGAGACCCTGGTTGAATCCCTGGCTTGGGAAGATACCCTGGAGAAGAAAATGGCAACCCACTCCAGTACTCTTGCCTGGAAAATTCCATGGGCAGAGGAGCCTTGTAGGCTACAATCCAAGGGATCACAGAGTCGGACACCTGCACTTCACTTCTTCAGGACTTAATCCTATAGTAAGTAATCTGGGTGTCTCCTCAGAGATGTCTAAGTTGGGTTTCATGGCATCAAAAATCCCTTTCTTACAGCTCCACTATACACCCTCTCCTGTTCCTCACCATCACATTACCCACTTATCGTTTCTGTTGTCACACAAGTAACTGGAATTAAGTTTTTTTGAGCCACCAGGGAAGCCCTTTTACATTTATACTTTAGCTGATTCCACAAAGATCTGAGTAAGTATACCACAGACAGTGTTACCTATAATAACAGACCTATGAAAGGAGAATCAAATTTAGAGGAACTAGGGACAGGGGAGCCTGGTGGGCTGCCATCTATGGGGTCGCACAGAGTCGGGCACGACTGAAGCAACTTNGTATACCACAGACAGTGTTACCTATAATAACAGACCTATGAAAGGAGAATCAAATTTAGAGGAACTAGGGACAGGGGAGCCTGGTGGGCTGCCATCTATGGGGTCGCACAGAGTCGGGCACGACTGAAGCAACTTAGCAGCAGCAGCAGCAATGGAAAAGCAAGGCCAGGTAGAGATAAACCCAAATGCTGAATGGAATGTCCCCCTGGGTGCTGGAGGGAGGCCTTAGATTTGGATCTGAGCCCTGGAGGGCAGGTTCCAACTACAGAACTCTTTCTACAAGGCTTTTCCCTACCAGGCCTTGAGGCCTTTCAGCCTCCTCAAGCCACTTCCCTTCTGTCCCCAGGCCAGCCCCAGAGGACAGACTGGTCTCCCGGTGCTACACTGCAGTGGACCAGGAGAGGAGGAGGGGCAGGAGATGGAGCAGCAATTAAGAAATACCGATTACTGCCTTAATTGAGCTGAGGGGAAGCGGGGGACAGCCAGCAGTGCGGTTTGCGCCAACATCCTTCCAATAAGCAGTGTCTGTGTGGGGAGGAAGCCTGGGCCTTCCCCTCATCCATTCTCAGCATTCCCATCAGAAGTCCCGGAAGCACAGGCCCAGAGCTGCTGGCAGGGCCGGGCTTGTGTGGGTGAGATGGCCTTTCTCTGCTGCTCGTTTCGTGCCAGGCCAGGCTCACCTTCCCCTACCGAGGCCCAGGCCCAAGCACGTCTACTCTTTCCTGTCAGGCTGGGAGGACTGGTTGGCAGAGCTCCCCAAGGATCCAGCTGCACCCCAGAGGAACCTAATTAAGACCTTAAAACACAGTGCCCTCAGAGGTGGGCACGGATGACCAGAAGGGTCACTCCCAGCAGCTGACTGCACCTGCCCCTCTGCATCTTGTCACGTCTGCCCCAGCCTGGCCCTCCCGGCCCACATCCTGGTAAGAAGGATCTGACCCCCAGCCCACTGCCTGATTAGAGATGATGAGACTATTTTTTTAAAACCATTCCTCCCTAATGAGCTGCCACATCCCTGTTTCCAGTCAGAGTCCACATGAGGTTGGAGCTGGGCAGGGCCTGTGTCCTTAGCAGCTGCCTCAGCCCAGAGGCCCTCCGCAGCCTCATTATCACAATTCCCAGAACTGAGGCAGGCCTTTGTCTAGGAGCTTGTAACTTGTTAGTGGCTTGAGGCTGAGTCATTTCTCCTTTGCCTATAGGGGAATGGCCCCCAAACAAGCGTTTCTTTAGCCCTGTCTATGTCAACCACTAGGCACCAGAGAAGCTACAAAGGATTTGTTTGCAAGGGTCTCATACTTGGGATGGGTGGCTATTGTTGTTCAGTTGCGAAGTAGTATCCGAACCTTTGCAACCCTGTAAATTGCAGCATGCCAGGCTTCCCTGTCCTTAGATGTACGTATACCTTCAGCCATGATATAGTTCATGCTCTACTGGAAGTGCAACTGTTAGTACACTCAGTCTAGAATAAGATATGTTGTTGTTATTGTTTAGCTGCTAGATCATAACCGACTCTCTGCAATTCTATGCACTGTAGCCCATCCGGCTCCTCTGTCCATGGTATTTATTCACCAGGCAAGAATATTAGACTGGGTTGCCATTTCCTCCTCTAGCGGATCTTCCTGACCCAGAGATTAAACCCGCATCTCCTACATCTCCTGCACTGGCGGGCAGATTCTTTACCACTGAGCCACCACGGAAGCCCATGCCTTGTTTGCTTATCTCTAAAGCAAGACAGCACCTACCTCAATGGGTATGTGAGGATTGCAGAAGTTAATACAAAGCGCACTTGGATCAATGCCACTCATTTTAAAGGCTCGAGACTGGCATAATCTAGAGCAATCATGTTGAGTCCTTGTCCGTGATGCAGATAAAACTGGTCCAAATCTTCCCATTCTGTTTCCCTGTAGGATTTCAAGGCCTTCCCTGGATTTCTGCAGTAGCCGCAGGCTTATGTATCACTGTCACCCCGGGTTCCTGTGTCCAGGCACAGTGTCTCCGTTTACATAACATGGCCCTAGTGACAGATCTGGTTCTCTTCCTGATGTCCACCCAGATGTAAACACTCTCACACCCTTCCTGGAGGCATTCCTGAGGGTGGTAGACTAAACTCAAGAGTCAGAGATCTGAGGGAGATGGAGAAACAACACAGGCTCTTTGTAGGGACCACCAGGCATCTTCTAGTCTTAAAATGCCAATGACCAGGGCTACTCCCATGACCCATTTTTCCATCTCCTTTCTTCTATCTGAAGCTCCAATCTCCCTGCCCCCTCTCAACCTTTGAGAAGACAGAACCGAAACCAAACCAAACACAAATTTTTCTTATTGTCCCCACAGAAAACCCTAAAACATCTCATTCTACGAGGCCACCTGTTATCCCTTATGATACTAGCACTTTACAGCCCCCATCCAAAAGCTTTTCAAGATATTTTCCCAGAGACAGGTTCCTCCTTAAGATGAATTCTATGCTCTTCAAACAGTACTATTTTTTCTTTATTGTATTTGTTAAAGTGCCACCATGCAAAGCAGGTTACTAGTCTAACTCTTCTAAAAGCACTAGAGCTCATTCATCTGACATTATTCTGGGAATTGATCTCCCAACCATGATAGAAGCTTGCCTTCAGATCCCAGCCTGAGGTGTCACAAGAACTTTTACTTGAGGCTGAGATTCAGACTTTTGTAGAATTGGAGTCCACCTGAGAAGTCATCTTGGATGAGAGTTGGACTGTGAAGAAAGCTGAGAGCCGAAGAATTGATGCTTTTGAACTGTGGTGTTGGAGAAGACTCTTGAGAGTCCCTTGGACTGCAAGG
>SJYV01021051.1:273115-284875 GCA_006410875.1 Neotragus pygmaeus | reverse complement strand
ACACGACCATAGGAAAAACCATAGCCTTGACTAAACGGACCTTAGTCAGCAAAGTAATGTCTCTGCTTTTGAATATGCTATCTAGGTTGGTCATAACTTTTCTTCCAAGGAGTAAGCATCTTTTAATTTCATGGCTGCAGTCACCATCTGCAGAGGATACTTTTAATATAAAACATATAATTTCAATTTAAAATTAATAGATTTACTAAGAATACAGAGTTTTTATTTTATTCTGTGGGTACTGAGTTTACACTGACAGTTAACATTAAGTTGTTTCCATCCATTCTAACCAGTTTTGTATTAATTTGACTTTCCATCTGTTCTTAGCTAGAATGTTTAGCTGTTATTACTTAAAAATTATGATCTGTGAGCAAATGAATATGTCCTCACAGTAGCCAAATGATGACAAAACAGTTCAAGGAGGAAAAAAAAAGATAGTCTCATGATTTTCTCTTTATTTTATACAATTTTCATACTATTTTATGTATGGATATAAAGAGTGGATCATGGGTCTAATTATCATTTTGACTGTTGAAGTAAACCACTTGAATGTCATTATCAATGATTAAGGGAAACATTTAAATCATGGAATAAACTGAGAAATAACATCAGCTCTCATCCTTTTTTTCTGGTTATGAAAGCTTTTTTCTTTGATTTCAGTGTGTGTGTGTGTTTTCATTTTGAAAACTATAAGCTCTGTCTTTCATGTAATGGATGATTATTCTAATTATAAAATTCCTCCCACACTCATAACATATGTGACTTGAGTTACCAAAAGCAACTGCATGTTCCTTGAGTCTAAAAATAACATCATTTTCAAGATAGTGACACTTAATTCCCAAATGGCTGCTTCAGTTCAGTTCAGTTCAGTTCAGTGGCTGCTTGCTACCTATCAAAAGTAGCAAAGAAGAAAAATATTCTGAAAAAATTCAGATATGCAGGTCACATACAGACATCAGATTTATCAAATTCGTAAAAGATTATAGATTCATCCACCAACTTTGAAAAGATTAAGCAGCTTTTTATTAAATATTTGTTAATTAATATATTTTTCTAATTTCTATAACAGGAAATATATCTGAAGTATAAATGGTTTTTCTCTTCCTCATATAGATATGAAAACTAAAGTACAGTTCATCTGGGTGCAAGGCAGAGACTATTCAAATTCAGATCTGTATAACACAAAAATGCAACAACTTCCATCATGATTTCCTCAGATAAGAAAAATTAATGGTTTACACTTCTCTAAAATAAAATAAAAACTATAAAGTCTAAAGCCTAATGAATTCCTTTAATATGAATAAATGCATACAAGTAAAAAAATATGTGATTCAAAGATCTAAATATCCCAGTTGTACTTGCCATAGTTTCAAATTGTATATTGTGAAATCAGTATGCAAAATGAGTATTTTATTTTTTCATAAATCTTAAATTCTTTAAAAAACCCATTTTGCCTATGCATCAGAAACTCTCCCTTGATTGCATCAAAATTATCAGAAGATTAATGTTGAGTCAAGTGGGAGATGGTTTTGCATGCTGTCAACATCATTCAAAGACACTGGTATTGATTGAGATTTACATATCTAGTTTCACGAATCTTGTCTCTTGGGTTTAATTATTCCTTTTGGTCTCTACCTTAACCAGCCTTAGAACCAACAGAAATTCTATGATACAAGTCCATGTTGCTGTGTAAGTTCTTTCACTACTCTTAGGTAAGTGGAAATATCCTGGCTTATTGTCTCCTGTGGTTCAACAGAATTTTGTTAAGATCATTCCCAAAACTTCTATCCAGACATGCTATCTAGTAATCCTTGCCCTGCTTTTTTTTTTCTTAAACCAATATTCAGATTCTTCATTGAATTGGGGGACATATTTCTAATGATCTTGGATCCTCCACGTTTATCTGATTTGACCTGAAAATTCTGTGTATTAGTTTTTGCTTTCACCCTTTATTCTATGGTTCAATTTTTTTGTCTTCTATCACTTCATAACTAGCAAATTTTCTAGTCTCAGTAAGAGACTTGTTATTGCTTACAGGGATTGTTTCATAGACTTAGGTTTTATAATACCAACCTACATTAGACTCAAATGTTCTTGGCTTCTACTTTTCCTAAGGCAGCAAGTATAGGAAACTTTGTTCATTGGATAGTGGAAATAATCAATTGTGCAAAGATTTATGAGTTGGAAAAAGACCTATGTTTAATAGTTTAAAATACTGTCTTCCCTGACAGAGAATAGATAAATTAAAAACAAAAAATACTGGGTGTGAACACAGAAAATGTAGATTTTTTTCCATATCTATCACTAAAATATGCAAATTTGTACAATGATAGTTTTTAAATTTCTTCATCTCTGGAAATAGACATAATCCTTTCTTTGCCCTGTCCATCTTATATATTTATTATTCTCTTTTTTTATCCTAAGGCACTCCATTCTTAGAGTAGTTATTAAAACTGTAATCCTTTGCATGTTAATCTAACACTTTTTATAATTCTTCTCACTCTAAGTTTCATGAGAGAAGGAGTTCATTTGTTTTCTTCATTACTGTGACCCCCACGGCCTAAAAATAAACACCTATAAAAGTGATCAGAAGTAGTTTTTCAATGGGAGAATAGTATTTTTCCACCCTTACAGATGTTATCTTGTTGCTGCTAAGTCGCTTCAGTCGTGTCCAACTNTCATTACTGTGACCCCCACGGCCTAAAAATAAACACCTATAAAAGTGATCAGAAGTAGTTTTTCAATGGGAGAATAGTATTTTTCCACCCTTACAGATGTTATCTTGTTGCTGCTAAGTCGCTTCAGTCGTGTCCAACTCTGCGTGAACCCATAGACGGCAGCCCACCAGGCTCCCCCATCCCTGGGATTCTCCAGGCAAGAACACTGGGGTGGGTTGCCATTTCCTTCTCCAATGCATGAAAGTGAAAAGTGAAAGTGAAGTCGCTCAGTCGTGTCTGACTCCTAGCGACCCCATGGACTGGAGCATACCAGGCTCCTCGATCCATGAGATTTGTCAGACAAGAGTATTGAAGTGGGTTGCCATTGCCTTCTCCAGATGTTATCTTAAAAGTCAGCAAAATGTATATCTTCTATGGATATTTCCTCAGATGCTTGTTCCCATTGCTTTCCTTTTTGCCATTCTATGTCTATTGTGTACGCTTGCCTAGAATGCTCTATCCTCCAGGATTTTACCAATATGCATACATCAACAGATTCTTTGGTGTCTTGAGTTCTGAATGGGTTCAGCCAGTGGGAGGCTTCACAAGTGTTTGGAAGTTATATAAAAAGTGGAGGCAGTGTTCTAATTCTGTGCCCTCCTTTCGGTCACATTGTTCGTTGCTTGCCTCAGTCAGTGGCCCCTGTTCCTCTCAGGTGGCTCCTCCCACATAGCCATCTTTTCTGGGTTTTGATGATCTTGGATTCTCCTTTGATTTCTTAGGTCTAGGATAGAATCTTCCTACAGTGAACTCTAAATGTCTATGTTTTCCCTTGCAATTTTCAACTGGATCTTTGAAAATGAACCCTTTACTGAACTCCCTTCAAGTTATCCAGTTGGTGTGCTTCACGTATTCCCTGACAGACCTTAGACATGTCACTGAATCTCAGTTTTCTCATCTATTAAATAGAAGATTTAGGTAGTCTATAAAGACACTTCCTGCTCAGAATTCTCTTTGATTGTTTTAGTGAGTACTTTCTAACTCAAGAGGTACAGAAGGTGTCATCTAACTTAGGAACACATAGATATATCCAGAAGAAAATTGGGTTCCAATACTAGTTTATAAAAGACAGAAGTAACGAAAGCTATATTCTCATTATAATTTTTCCAGATAGTGAGGCAGAAACAAGAGTAAAACTTGTCAAACAATTAGCTATATTGAATCCACAAATTAGTCAAGATAAATAGTTAATACCTAGGGGGTTAATCAGAGTCACTGGAGTATATTTATGTTAGTATGTCACATAATCACTCACTGGAGTATTATTTCAATGGCCAATTTATTTTGTTATTATATTTAACTACTGGTCATTTATTTCATATAAGCATTAGTACCAGGAAAATATTTAGTTTTTCATGACTCTCAAATAATCTTTAATAATTTTGTGCCTTTTAGGTTTTCTTGCTGTTCAAATAATTTTCTAATTTAATCTCCACATGTCATGTAAAGAAATTATCTCTAGACTCAAATGTGTATATATCTCAAAGACCAAAATGAAATTCTATACATTAAAAATTGGTCCATGAATTAAATAGTTTTAAGAGGTGTTTCATTAGCAATTGTTTGTTGCTGTTGTAGTTTAGTCACTCAGTTGTGTCTGTGTCCGACTCTTTGTGACCCCATGGATTGTAGCCTGCCAGGTACTTCTGTCTATGAGATTTTCCAGGCAAGAAAACTGGAGTGGGTTGCTGTTTTCTCCTCCTGGGAATCTTCCTGACTCAGGAATTGAAACCAGGTCTCTTGCTTGGCAGGCAGATTCTTTGCCACTAGAGCCAAATGGGAAGCTTATTAGCAAAATTAAATCATATTATATGTGCAAATTATTTTTAGTTTTAAAGAATAAAATGGAACACCTGAAACTAATCCAACATTGTAAACCTACTGTATTCCAATTTTTTTTTTTTTAAATTTGAAAACATTCAGCTTCAGGGAAAATTACCTTTTTGTAGAATGCATGGTGTTTGAGCCAAATCTTTCTAAATGTAGTAATGATAAGAAAAATAGGGAAATTTTTATTTTAAAGTTTTAAAAGCTGTGAATTATTTTAGCTATGTCATTTGCTCATTGGAAACTTCAGAAAATAAAGACATAATCAAGAAGTTAAAATATTTCCAAATTCTACCACTCAGATATTATCACTGTATATATAGTTATATAATAGTCTGAATCTTTTGCAATGTGTGCATTTGTGTTCGTCCCTTGACTTTTTTCCTTGAGTAAACACTATATTGTGGATAGTTTTCCATGACTATAGGCATAACTCTAAATAATTTGTTTAATGGTTGCAAATTAAACATAGACGTACTTATTTGTTTAAAAAATTCTAACTGCCTGTGAGTTGGAGATACAGTGGCCAAAACAGACATGGTGTGTGCCCTCACTCGACTAAGGTCTTTGAGTGAACTTCAGACAATTGTTTCTCCTGCTAAGTTGCTTCAGTTGTGTCCTACTGTTTGCTATCCTATGGACTGTAACCAGCCAGGCTTCTCTGACCATGGGATTTTACAGGCAAGAATACTGCAGTGGATTGCCATGGCCACCTCCTAGGGATCTTCCTAAACCAGGGATGAAGCTTATTTCTCCGTGGCCCCCTCATTGCAGGCAAATTCTTTACTGCTGTGTCACCAGGGAAGCCTTCAGAAAATTAAATCAATACAATAAAGTGTGCCAGGTGTGAAAACAATAGGAAAACTTAAAAAAAAGTCTGTAAGTAATTATCTCTTTTAAATATTTAGTAAGACTACAGAACTTTAGATTGGATGAAGTTGTTTGACTTTAGACAGGGTTCTTAACGTCTTTCTGCCTCATTTATCATGTCTGAGAAAAATAACAACTCATGTATCATAAATTTCTTACAAGCATTGATTGTAATAGCACATGCACAATACCTGGACTATAGTAAATATTTTTAAAATACTATGTTACTTTTATTATTTTTTTATTGGAGTACAGTTGCTTTACAATGTTGTGCTAGTTTCTGCTGTACACCAAAGTGAATCAGCTGTATGTTTACATATATTTCCTCTTTTTTTAAATTTCCTTCCTATTTAGGCCACCACAGAGCAGTGGGTAGAGTTCTCTGTGCTATTCAGTATGTTCTCATTAGTTATCTATTTTAAACATAGTATTAATTAGTGTATATATGTCAATCCCAGTCTCCCAATTCATCCCACCCACATTTCAATTTTGGTATCTAAACATTTTTTCTCATTGTGTGTCTCTGTTTCTGCTTTGAAAATAAGATCATCCATACCATTTTTCTGGATTCCACATGTACACGGTAATATGTGACATTCATTTTGCATTTTCTGACTTACTTCACTATGTATGACAGTCTCTGATTCCATCCATGTCTCTGGGAATTGAACAATTTTGTTTCTTTTTATGAATCAGTAATATTCCCTTATATATGTGCCATATCTTTATCCATTTTTCTGTTGATGGACATCGAGATTGCTTCCATATCCTGCCTATTGTAAAAAGTGCAGCAATGAATTTTGGGGACATGTATCTTTTTGAATTATGGTTTTCTCTGGGTATATGCCCAGTAGTGGTATTGCAGGGTCATATGTTAGTTCTATTGATACTTTCAGTTTTTAAGGAAACTTCAAACAGTTCTCCATAGTGGCTATATCAATTTACATTCCCATCAATAGTATAAGAGGGTTCCCTTTTCTCCACACCCTCTCAAGCACTTAATGTTTGCAGATTTTTTTGATGGGGGCCATTCTGGCAGGTGTCAGGTGATACCTCAGGGCATCCCTGGTGGCTCAGCGGTAAAGAATCTGCCTGCAAATGCAAGAGATGTGGGTTTGATCTCTGGATTGGGAAGAAGCCCCTGGAAAAGAAAATGGCAATCAGCTCCAGTATTCTTGGGGGAAATCTCATGGGCAGAGCAGCCTTGCAGGTTACAGTCCATGGGGTCACAAAAGAGTAGGACACAGCTTAGTGACTAAACAACCAGAAGGGTGATACCTCATTGTGTTTTGATTTGCATTTCTCTCATAGTGATTTTGAGTATCTTTTCATGTGTTTGGCCATCTGTAGGTCTTCTTTGGAGAAATGTCTATGTGGTTTTCCACTCATTTTTTAAAAAATGAGTTGTTTTTTGATATTGAGCTGCATGAGTGGTTTGTATAGTTTGGAGCCCCCCAAAATAAAGTCAGCCACTGTTGCCATTGTTTCCCCATCTATTTGCCATGAAGCAATGGGACCAGATGCCATGATCTTAGTTTTCTGAATAATGAGTTTTAAGCCAGATTTTTTACTCTTCTCTTTCACTTTCTTCAAGAGATTCTTTAGTTCTTCACTTTCTGCCATAAAGTTGGTGTCATCTGCATATCTTGAGGTTATTGATATTTCTCCTGGCAATCTTGATTCCAGCTTGTGTTTCATCCAGTCCAGCATTTCTCATGATGTACTCTGCATGTAAGTTAAATAAGCAGGGTGACAATAAACATCCTTGATGTACTTCTTTCCTTATTTGGAAACAGTCTGCTGTTCCATGTCCAGTTCTAACTGTTGAAGTTAAATAGGGTGACAATATACAACCATGTTGTACCTATTTTCTAATTTTGAACCAGTGAGTTGCTCCGTGTAATGTTCTAACTGTTGCTTCTTGACCCACAGACAGGCTTCTCAGGAAACAGTTAAAGTGTTCTGGTGTTCCATTTCTTTAAGAATTTTCCCGTTTGTTTTGATCCACACAGTCAAAGGCTTCACATAGTCAATGAAGCAGAATTAGGTGTTTTTCTGGAATTTCCTTGTTTTCTCAATATGTAAGCTGAGTGAATGAAAGTTGCTCAGTAGTGTCCTACTTTTTATGACCCTATTGACCACACAGTCTATGGAATTCTCTGGACCAGAACACTGGAGTGGGTAGCCTTCTCCAGGGGATATTCCCAACCCAGGGATAGATCCCAGGTGTCCACATTGCAGGTGGATTCTTTACCAGCTGAGTCACCAGGGAAGCCAAAGAATACTGGAGTGGGTAGTCTATCCCTTTTCCAGCAAATCTTCCCAACACAGGAATTGAACTGGGGTCTCTTGCATTGTAGGTGGATTATTTACCAGTTGAGC
The DNA here is from genome assembly GCA_006410875.1 of Neotragus pygmaeus. Classification (NCBI taxonomy): domain Eukaryota; kingdom Metazoa; phylum Chordata; class Mammalia; order Artiodactyla; family Bovidae; genus Neotragus; species Neotragus pygmaeus. The sequence goes on along the minus strand of SJYV01021051.1, from coordinate 277,079 downwards.
TACCAGGGAAACCCTATGTGTACATTTACATTCTATCAAAAGCATCTAGTGATTAAAAATAATATATCTATGCAAATTCATGTGAACATAGTAAGAAAGTTTTCACAAATCAAGTGGATTGTTATGCAAGTATGCTTTTCATCTTGAAACTTTACCAGATTTCTTGATGAGTTTTGGTAGTTTTCTGATAGCATTTTCTGATAAAGTTTTCTATGTATAATATCAAGTCACTGTTTGCAGTAACGGTTTTCCTTTTCCTTTCCAATTTTGATTGCTTCTATTTATTTTTCTTTTCTGATTGCTGTGGCTAGGACATCCAAAACTATGTTGAATAGAAGTGGCAAGAGTGGACATCCTTATAGCAAATGCTTTCAGCTTATCACCATTTAGTATGTGTGTTGTGTGTTTGTCATATATGGCTTTTATTATGCTAAGGTATGTTCCCTCTATATCCACTTTCTGGAGAGTATTTATCACAAATGGTGTTCAGTTCATTTCAGTCACCCAGTCATGTCTGAATTTTTCAACACCATAGACTGCAGCACACCAGGCTTTCCTGTCCTTCACCAACTCCCAGAGGTTGTTCAAACTCATATCCACTCAGTCAGTGAGGCCATCCAACTATCTCATCCTCTGTCCTCCCCTTCTCCTCCTGCCCTCAATCTTTATGAGCATCAGAGTCTTTCCCAATGAGTCAGTTCTTTGCATCAGTTGGCCAAAGTATTGGAGCTGCAGCTTCAGCATCAGGCCTTCCAATGAATCGTCAGGATTGATTTCTTTTAGGATTGACTGGTTTGATCTTGCAGTACAAGGGAATCTCAAGAGTCTTCTCCAACACCACAGTTCAAAATCATCAATTCTTTGGCACTCAGCTCAACTCTCACATCCATATATGACTACTGAAAATACCATAACTTAGATGGCCCTTTGTCAAAAAAGTAATTTCTCTGCTCTTCAATATGCTGTCTAGGTTTGTCATAGCTCTTCTTCCAAGGAGAAAGTATCTTTTAATGCCATGGCTGCCTGCAGTCGTCATCTACAATGATTTTGGAGCCCAAGAAAATAAAATTTCTCACAGTTTTCATTGTTTCCCCATCTATTTGCCATGAAGTTATGGGACTAGATACCTTGGTCTTCTTTTTTAAAGTGTTGAGCTTTAATCCAGCTTTTTCACTCTACTCTTTCACTTTCATCAAGAGTCTCTTTAGTTCTTCTTCATGTTCTACCTTAAAAGTGGTGTCATCTGCTTGTCCTGGCAATCTTGATTCTGTCTTGTGCTTCATCCAGGCCAAAATTTTGCATGATTTTGTACCGTGCATATAATTTAAATCAGCATGATTTTGTACCCTGCATATAATATAAATCACCAGGGTGACACTATACAACCTTGATGTACTCCTTTCCCAATTTGGAACCAGTCCGTTGTTCTATGTCTGGTTTCTAAATGTTGATTCTTGACCTGAATACATGTTTCTCAGGATGCAGGTGAGGTGTTCTCATATCCCATCTCTTTAAGAAGTTTCCACAGTTTGTTGTGATCCACACAATCAAAGACTTTGGCATAGTCACTGAAGCAGAACTAGATGTTTTTCTGCAATTCTCTTGCTTTTTCTATGATCCAATGATGTTGGCAATTTGATCTCTGTCTTTTCTAAATCCAGCTTGAACATCTAGAAGTTCATGGTTCACATACTTATGAAGCCTAGCTTGGAGTAGTCTGAACATTACTTTGCTAGTGTGTGAAATGAGTACAATTGTGCTGTGGTTTGCCAAACATTCTTTGGCATTGGCTTTCTTTGGGATTGGAAAGAAAACTGATCTTTTCCAGTCTTGTGAACACTGCTGATTTTTCCAAATTTGCTGGCACATTGAGTACAACACTTTCACAGCATCATCTTTTTAGGATTTGAAATAACTCAACTGGAGTTCCATCACCTCCACTAGTTTTGTTCATAGTGATACTTCCTGAGGCCCACTTGACTTCACACTCTAGGATGTCTGACACTAGGTGAGTGATCACAACTTCATGGTTATCTGTATCATTAAGATCTTTTTCTGTATAGTTCTGGGTATTCTTGCCACATCTTCTCAATATCTTCTGCATCTCTTAGGTCCACACCATTTCTGTCCTTTATTGTTCCCATCCTTGCATTAAATGTTCCTTTGGTATCTTTAATTTTTTTGAAGAGATCTCTAGTCTTTTCCATTGTATTGTTTCCCTCTATTTCTTTGAACTGATCATTTAGGAAGGCTTTCTTATCTCTCCTTTCTTGTCTTCAGAACTCTGTATTCAGATGGATTTATCTTTCCTTTTCTCCTTTGCCTTTCACTTCTTTTCTCAGCTATTTGTTAGGCCTCATCAGACAACCATTTTGCCTTTTTACAGTTCTCTTCTTGAAGATGGTTTTGATCACAGGCTCCTGTGCAATGTTAGGAACCTCCATTCATAATTCTTCAGGCACTTTGTCTATCATATCTAATCCCTTGAATCTATTTATCACTTCTACTGTATAATTGTAAAGGATTTGATTTAGATCATATCTGAATGGTCTAGTGGTTTACCATAGTTTCTTCAAATTAAGTTCAAATTTTGCAATAAAGAGTTCATGATCTGAGTCACAGTCAGCTCCCAGTTATGTTTTTGCTGATGTATGGATCTTCTCCATCTTTGGCTGCAAAAAATGTATTCAATCTGATTTCAGTATTGACAATCTGATGATGTCTATGTGTAGAGTCATCTCTTATGCTGCTGGTAGAGTGTGTTTGCTACTATGACCAATATGTTTTCTTGGCAAAACTGTTAGCATTTATCCTGCTTCATTTTGTACTCCTAGGCCAAACTTACCTGTTATTCCAGGTATTTCTTGCCTTCTTACTTTTGCATTCCAATCCTCTATGGTGAAAATGACATCTTTTTTTGGTGTTAGTTCTAAAAGGTCTTGTAGGTCTTCAGAGAGCCATTCAGCTTCTTTGGCATTAGGTTGGGGCATAGACTTGGATTACTATGATATTGAATTTTCCTTGGAGACAAACAGAGATCATTCTGTCATTTTTGAGATTGCATCCAAGTACTGCATTTTGGACTCTTTATTATGAGGGGTGCTCCATTTCTTCTAAAGGATTGTTGCCCACAATAGTAGATATAATGGTCATCTTATCAAAATATTTTTTTTTATCTATTGATATTATGTTGTTTTTATTCTTTGATTTGTTAACATGGTGTAACATACTGAATGATTTATAGATATTAAAAACTCCTTGCATAACATGGATAAATCTCACTTGATCCTGGTGCATGATCTTTTAATTAATTGTTGGACTGTTTCTAGCATATTGTTGAAGATGTTTGCAACTATGTACATCCTTAAAAAATTGGGGGAGGGGAGAGGGCCCAAGTTAACAAGATTAGAAATGGAAAAAAAGAAAGTTACTAGTGACACCACAGAAATACAAAGACTATATGAGACTACTATAGGCAAATATTTGCAAATAAAATAGACAACCTAGAATAAATGAACAAATTCTTAGAAGGCTACAATCTCTCAAGACTGACCCATGAAGAACTAGAAAATATGAACAGACCAATTACAATAACTTAAATTTAACTGTGATTAAGAAACTCCCAACAAACCAAAGTCAAAGAACAGTTGGCTTCACTGGTGATTTCCACAAAAATAGAGAGAAGAGTTAACATTTATCCTTCTTAAACTATTCCAAAAAATTGCAGATAGAAGAATACTTCTAAACTCATTCTCTGTGTTCACCAGCACTCTGACACCAAAACTGGACAATTCAGTTCAGTTCAGTTGCTCAGTCGGTCCAACTCTTTGTGACCCCCATGGACCACAGCATGCCAGGCCTCCCTGTCCATCACCAACTCCAGAAATCCACCCAAAGCCATGTCCATTGAGTCAGTGATGCCATCAATCCATCTCATCCTCTGTCATCCCCTTCTCTTCTTGCC
>SJYV01021051.1:237822-270483 GCA_006410875.1 Neotragus pygmaeus | reverse complement strand
TGTGATCCACACAGTCAAAGGCCTTGGCATAGTCAATTAAGCAGAAATAGATGTTTTTCTGGAACTCTCTTGCTTTTTTGATGATCCAGTGGATGTTGGCAATTTCATCTCTTGTTCCTCTGTCTTTTCTAGAACCAGCTTGAACATGTGGATGTTCATGGTTCATGTATTGCTGAAGCCTGGTTGAAGAATTTTGAGCATTACTTTACTAGCGTGTGAGATGAGTGCAATTTTGCAGTAGTTTGAGCATTCTTTGGCGTTGCCTTTCTTTGGGATTGGAATGAAAACTGACCTTTTCCAGTCCTGTAGCCACTGCTGAGTTTTCCAAATTTTCTGGCATATTGAGTATAGCACTTTCACAGCATCATCTTCCAGGATTTGAAATAGCTCAACTGGGATTCCATCACCTCCACTAGCTTTGTTCATAGTGATGCTTCCTAAGACCCATTTGACTTCACATTCCAGAAAAAAATGGATAAACATATCACAAAAAAGAAAATTACAGATCAATATCACTGATGAACATAGGTGCAAAAATCTTCAACATTTTTCTATTATTACCCAAGTTTTCTCAAAAATTACCTTCATAAAAGTAAAATGTTAGACTATATAAACTGATGATGAAAATTGTGTACTTCTATCCATAAATTTTATTTATAAACAGACATTTAAATTCATGTTTTAAAATCACCTCAATTTCTAGAAGAGATACATTTTCAATACAATTTTGTACTTTTTAGTAAATATTTACAAATTCTTATATTTATGCTCTATTGATCAAGTGTATATTATTGCTTTTAATTACAAATTAAATTTAACAAAATAACATAAATCTACTAAAAATCATATAATTTTAATTTATTTGTAATAAATCATAACATATAATGGCAGATTTTCTTTTCCCATTGGTGGTCACCATTTCATAGGAAAACAAAAAGTCATCTGAATTTCAAGGAGTCCAGATAAATTCAATTTATATTTTTTATTAAGAAAAAATAAACAAGCCATGCATCTACTTTTAAAATTAACATTTGCATGAGGATCTACTAAAAATTGAAAAACATAAAAACTTCATCAGGTTTCTACAATAATTATACAAGTGTGAAGAGGGTAGGAAAAAAAGAAATTATAAATAAGCAAATATTACTTGCTTTTCAAAATTCTAAATGTAAAACAAAGGATTAAATTTGTATTACTTTTCTTCAATGAATGCTTTATTTTTACAATTTAAAAAATACTCAGCCATATAAAGGAATGAAATAGGGTCATTTTTAGTGATGTGGATGAGCCTAGAATCTGTCATATATAGTGAGATAAGACAGAAAGAGAAAAATAAATATTATATATTAATGCATTATATGGAATCTAGAAAAATGTTACTGATGAAGCTATTTGCAGGGCAGGAATAGAGACGCGGACGTAGAGAACAGACTTGTAGGCACAGGGAAGGAAAGAGAGAGTGGAGTGAACTTAGAGACTAGCATTGACATATAAATACTACCAAGTGTAAAACAGATAGCTAATGGGAAACTGCCGTATAACACAGAGAGCCTGACTTGGTGCTCCAAGTCTCTCAGTTCCTCCCACCCTCTCCTTCCTTTCCTGTGTCCACAAGTCTGTTTTCTACATCTCCATCTCTAAATGTGTAGAATGGGTTCTACATCTCCATCTCTAGACGGGTAGGATGCGGGGGTGGTAAGAGAGACCCAAGGGGGAGGGCATATGTGTATACCTATAAGGGAATCACACTGTTACACAGCAGAAAGTAATACAGCGTTGTAAAGCAATTAGACTCCTATGAAAATAAATACACTTTCATAAGTTTTCCTCTGTTTTGAATAAATAATGATTTTAAACAAATTAGAAAAATCACACGATTTTAGAAACTATCCGCCTTATTTTTAGAAAAATAAGTAGTTTAATGGAATAACTCTCATGTTCCTTTTTAGCATTATACCTAAATTCTTAGAAACAGTTTCTATATCAACAACTGTGGGCATGAATGGAATCTCTGTTTCAGTCTGGAAGAATAAAACATGGATAATTCTGGCATTTGTGCATAAATTCATTATTTTTCTCTCTGATGGGAGTTAAAATATGTAAAATTACAACAGAAATGTGATAAAAATTATGTAAATATTTGCTGAAGGGAAACTGAATGAAAGGATAATGAGAGACTATTGGGACAATGTAGCTGAAAGAAATTTTGCCACAGCGAGAAGTCTGGCCTTTGTGTTAGAAAGTTCACATAAATTACTTGAGCAGAACTAAACATGAACAAAATAATGCAGTATGAACTACATTAGTAAATGCTAAGGGGAAACTCAGGAGAAGTATGCTTTTAGCTGGGCTAACCTGGTGAGACTTCTAAGGGTGGATGAGTTCCTAGAACAATTTTATAGTAGAATGGAGGGGGAAAAAAAAAAAAAGAGGGTTAAAATCTAAAGTGGATTATTTCTGTCCATTCTTTCATCAAGAGCAAAGCAGCAGAAGTCCACCAAATATAAGGTCGTTTCCTCAGATTAAACACTACCAGAAGTGAAGAGCTTCCCAGGTGTCACTACTGGTAAAGAACCTGCCTGCCAGGACAGGAGACTTAAAGAGAGACAGGTTCAATTCCTGAGTGGGGAAGATCCCCTGGAGGAAGACACCACAACCCACTCCAGTTCTTTCCTGGAGAATCCCATGGACAGAGGAGCCTGGGGGGCTACAGTCCAAGAATTCGCAAAGAGCTGGGCTCAACTGAAGCCATTTAGCACATGCCCAAACACACACACAGTGAAGTGAAACTGTTAGTCGCACAGTCCTGTTTGACTTTTTGCAACCCCATGGACTGTGGCCAGCCAGTCTCCTCTGTCCATGGAATTCTTCAGGCACAATACTATTCCCTTCTCCAGGGATCTTCCAGGTATAATTTTCTCATCCCATGCTTATAAAGTACAGAGAACAGGCAAATATGGACTTAAATTTTTGCATCAGGAGATAGTTGCTCCTGTAACATAAAACAATGACCAACTAAGCTAACAGATTCCTCACCAAGATTTCTTCAAGGCCTGTACCTCAATTGTACACCAATCCAAAATTATTATGCCTTAGATAGTGCCCAGTCTCAACAAACTCTCTTTTGCAAAATTTACCATAAAAATCATGCAATCTAGACATTCCCAAGGTGATAATATTGGTTACACCCATAAGCTTAATAAATTCAGCTTTGTATTTTGTTCGACAGGTTTTTCTGGAGCCCTTTTGTGGAATGGAGGGTTGGTAAATTAGAGTCTGGTCAAATTATCTTATTAATATTTTTTGTTGACAAGTGTACTATAATATAAAAACAAGAACAAAACAATAAAAAGAAAACCAAATAATTTTCCATGTAATCTTTCTGGTTACTTAAGTGTTTAACAAGGTGCAAAAAATGGCTTGATGTTACAAATAATTGAGGAACAAGTGTGTTTTTTCATATATGCAGCATTTATTATGGGAAATGAGAGAAATTAGTAGAAGAGGACAAAGACAGAATATAGAAATTATACAAGGCAAACACTACATTCATTTTATGGTTACGGTACCTGTAATTGACAGGCTTCAAAAAAAATTATCCTGTTTTGTACTCTTGTGTTGTGTTAAATATAGTATATATTAAGATTTATATTCTGCAATAATAGATAAGAAAAAACTATCATAAAATTACAATTTTTATGTGATAAAAATAATCCCTGAGTGGTATTATGTACTACTAATGCTTACAGCTGTTGCTTATGCTTTCAAGAATTTTTATTATCTTAATAATTTACATGTGGAGATAAACACCTTAATAAGAAAGGATTAGAATTATAATCCTAATGTTAGTTACCCAAGTTGACTCACAACAAATACTTCTTAAATTTTATATTTCTATATTTTCAAATGGCTGACATTTTACTTTTCCCCCACATATTAAAGTTTAATAAGACTATTTCCTATATATTGAACACAAGAGGAACAATGGTAGTCAAGCTTAATTTGACTTCTGTAAACTGAATGCTAGTGCAAGAGAAAAGTAATGAGAAGCTTGAACTTCACTCAGGCACCTTCCTATTTTATTCTCCTCTTAGGAGCAGAAACTAATTTCTATTTTACCACTCCATTAGTTAGGGCACCCAGCTAATTCTGTGTCCACTTTTCTCCATATGAATTTATGATTCTGTTCATATACTAAATTGATTCTCGTCAAATTTCAGTGTTCAAGCATCTAATTCACTTAAGTATTATATTTCTTGGAGAAATTCATTAGAATCTGTAAACCACTCTTTAGCCTGTAGATGCTTGTTGCTGAAGAGAGTAAAACAACACAAAAGACCAAACTTTATCCCTGAGAATTCAGTGTCAAAAGCCCATTCCACAGAAATACACTGTCCAGTTTGGGATATCTCTATGCTTTTAAGCCTTTTCTTGAATGATCGTAAATTTTTAGTGCTCACAGAGAACATGCAAAAAGTTTATTTAAATGTTTTGTGGACAAACAGCTTAAATTCAGGACTCAAAGAATTCATATAAATATCATTCTAATAAATAAAAATATTCCTAGTAAAGACATCAGGAACAACATGCAGCCCATTTAGATCCATAAATAAAATTATCATGTTGCATACCCTGCCTGTGTAGATAAGGAGGTCAAAGAAGCTATGTACTGTTTAGGTTTGGGGTTTCCTGATGAGATGAAGATGCATTACCTGCTGTGAATCTTCTCTCGTGTTCATCTATAAAGATATGTAAATGTAGTATCAGGTCAAAACATAATTGTGTCTGATGGCAATATAAACTGCAAACTAGGATTGTGCTACTACTGTTTTTATAGCAGAGGTGAAGCTAGGAATAGTGATAGATGTGAAAAAATGTGGAAAATAGAATAAGGGGAATAAAAGGAAAATCTAAAAGGCATGAGTATTCAGAAATATATACAAGAGGATCTAGTCACCTAAAAAAAATTCCAAAAATATATATATATATACTATCAAGGCTTATTTATTCAGTTGGATGTTGGGAATATGGCGTTCATCTTAATGCTAATTTTTTAAATGTGGATTTCACTTATATATGTATATAGCTATGCAATAGTTAAAGCTAATAATTATTGATAAAATCTAAAATCCCTTCCCTCTAAGTAAGTAACACAATCTAGGATACATCTTCTTAAACTTAGTAATTTTTTTCATAATAACCTTGAGACATATATATCATCCTGGCATAAAAATTACATATTTCTTATACCCAATATTTGGAATATAATTTAGGGAGTACATATTCTTAACTAGGGGTGTTGGAGAAGCCTGAAAATTGGAGGTGGGAATTCATTGTCATGACAGGCCTTTGATGAATTAGATTTTAAAGAGTAATTCTTGCCATGTATAAAGGGGGCAAGTGCCTTTAAATTAGTAAATATATATTGTAAATAGATATCTATTTATAAACTATCAAAACATTTCTCTTTCTGCTTTCAGTTTTATTGAGGTATAATTGACAAACATCCTTGTGTAAGTTTAAGGTATACAATATAATGATTTGACTTAAATACATTGTGAAATGATTACTACAGCAAGTTTAGTGAACATCCATCATGTCACATGAATACAAAATAAAATTTACTTTATCCTTGCAAAGAGTTCTCCTAGGATTTATAAACTTAGAGCTTTTATACATAATATCCAGCTGTGATTTTATTAATTATGTTGTATTTTACAACTCTAGTACCTCAGTTCAGTTCAGTCACTCAGTCATCTCCGGCTCTTTGCGACTCCATGAATCACAGCATGCCAGGCCTCCCTGTCCATCACCAACTCCTGGAGTTTACTCAGACTCACGTCCATCGAGTTAGTGATGCCATCCAGCCATCTCATCCTCTGTCGTTCCCTTCTCCTCCTGCCCCCAATCACTCCCAGCATCAGAGTATTTTCCAATGAGTCAACTCTTCACATGAGGTGGCCAAAGTACTGGAGGTTCAGCTTCAGCATCATTCCTTCCAAAGAAATCCCAGAGCTGATCTACTTCAGAACAGACTAGTTGGATCTCCTTGCAGTCCAAGGGGCNCAATTCTTCGGTGCTCAGCCTTCTTCACAGTCCAACTTTCATATTCATACATGACCACTGGATAAACCATAGCCTTGACTAGACGGACCTTAGTTGGCAAAGTAATGTCTCTGCTTTTGAATATGCTACCTAGGTTGGTCATAACTTTTCTTCCAAGGAATAAGCGTCTTCTAATTTCATGGCTGCAGTCACCATCTGCAGTGATTTTGGAGCCCAAAAATAAAGTCTGACACTGTTTCCACTGTTTCCCCATCTATTTCCCATGGAGTGATGGGACCAGATGCAATGATCTTTGTTTTCTGAATGTTGAGCTTTAAGCCAACTTTTTCACTCTCCTCTTTCACTTCATCAAGAGGCTTTTTAGGTCCTCTTCACTTTCTGCCATGAGGGTGGTGTCATCTGCATATCTGAGGTTATTGTTATTTCTCTTGGCAATCTTGATTCCAGCTTGTGTTTCTTCCAGTCCAGCGTATCTCATGATGCACTCTGCATAGACGTTAAATAAGCAGGGTGACAATATACAGTCTTCATTTACTCCTTTTCCTATTTGGAACCAGCTATGTTATTACCTATACATAATTATTGCTATTATTTGATGCTGTGTTAAAACTTTTCTCACTGGGTTTACTGAGATGCACCTGAATTTTTTTTTCACCCTAAATCTAAAATTTTGCCTTTCTACCTGACTATTACAATTTTTCTCAATTCAATTTTTCAAATTCCTTAGTCATTTATTCATTCATGTGAATATTTTTCACTCATTCATATCCATTCATCTTTTATTAACATATATTCAGTTTTCTGATTATCTAATTTGAATACCTCTTTGTGTATATTATAGTCTTTTTAAATTTGATGAATTTAGTGTATTTATTTTTATGTTATTTTTTCCTGTTCTGATATATTTTACTATTTAATAAATTCATAGTTTTCTTTGACTTCATAGAGGTTTTTCTGTTTGCCTATTCCTATTTTAACTAGTTTCAAAGTTATGCATTGTTTCTTAAAAATTTATGCTAGACATCTTTTATACATATTTAACAAAGATACCTTTTAGAGGTAAATAGACTTGACGTGCTTTTACCCTATTTGCTGTACTCCAAAATTATTTGTAATGAATGTTCATATTTGAGCTTGATTATTTCATTCTTAACCTTACATATTTTGATATTGATATTTTATATCAATTGTATACTTTCACTTCTCCAGTAAGAGTTTGAGTCCATATGGTAATATTTAGGTGCTGACAGCTTTTATACCTCACCCATCCTTTCTTTTTCCTCTGTACCACACATCTGGTTAAAGTGATCAAAATGCTCAAGTTATTTCTCCTTTGGTGCTGAGCAGGATTGAAACCAAGCAAGCATTGCTTGCATGCAGTACTTTTCACTGGCATCCCTCACCCTGAACATAACAAGAGGTTAACTCAATCTCCACTCCTTGCTCATTCAAGAAATTTTGAGGCCAGCTTAGTATTCTTGGGCTTCCGTTGTGGCTCATCCGGTAAAGAATCTGCGTGCAATGCCTCAGAACTGGGCTCGATCCCTGAGTTAGGAAGATCCCCTGGAGAAAGGAAAGGCTACCCACTCCAGTGTCTGGCCTGGAGAATTCCATGGACTATATAGTCCGTGGGGTCACCAAGAGTAGGACATGACTGAGTGACTTTCACTTTCATTTCACTTAGGAATATTGCTCTAAATCTTTTCATACCCTCTTGGGAAGTGGGTGTATTTGTGTGCGTGTCTGTGTATGATCATCAATATTACAAATCCTAAGATCTAAACCAAATTTTAGGTGGTATTCCATCCTGCCTCCTGTGGTATTCTTTCCTGCAGGTGGTCACAGCAACCAATTTATGATTTCCTTGATCACCGTTTTCAGATTTCCCTTTGAGACTTTTCCTGTCTCTGCAATCCAGCATTTATATACTTTAAGTGAACTCTTTATTTTGGAACATGTTCTCAGTGATTATCTGTCCTTTATTTGTCTATTAATGGGTTTCACCCTTGAGTCAAGGTAATAGTTTTACTATATATAAAATTCCAGCTTTATAGTTATTTTCTCTCAGTATGTTAAAAATTTGATTCTTAAATCATTTTATTCCATTGTCGTTACTGAAAAGTCCATAGATTATATAATTGTATACTGTAAATAATCTTTTGTTTTAAATATAAGATTTCTTTTAAGAACTTTAAGTTGTTAAGTCTGTTGTTTAAAGACTGCCTATGGTGCTTCTAAATTTGTTTTCATTTATTTTGCTTGGGATTTTTTTCTGTTTCTGGAATAAATATATTTAAAATTTCTAATTAAGAAATATTATTAGCTAATATCTTTCTTAAAACTAACTTATTAGCATTAATAAATAATATGGACCACTTTCATTTTCTATTCTCTCATTTTGGAACTCTGAATAAATGTAATTTTTGGCCTTTTTTTAAGTATAGAGCACAATGATAAATGTGCATTATTCTTAAGTGTGTAGTTCAGTGAATTTTATATATGCCAACAGTTATGTAATTGCCCAGATAGCAGAAGAATTCCTTCTGTTGCTATCCAGAAAATGTCTATCTTCATCCACTGGAGCACTAGAACAAAATACTAAAGCCTGGGTGGTTTATAAAAACAACCGAGATTTATTCCTTACAGTTCTAGAGCCTAAAAATCTGAGAGCAGTGTGCCAGCATGATTTTACGAGGACCTTCTTCCCATTCAAAGGCTTCTCTTGTATCTTCAAATGGTAGAAGGGAGCTCTACAAATTCTCATTTATACGAGCACTAATCCCATTCATGAGGGGAACCCTCATGACCAAATCAACTTCCAAAGCTGTTGTTGTTCAGTAGGTAAATTATGTCTGAAGATCTCACTACTAAATATCACCTTTGGGGGTTAAGATTTCAACCTATGAATTTTGAGAGGACATAAATGTTTGAACCATAGCAATAAGCCAAGAGAAAATTGCTTTAAGAGCTTAAAAACATGAACTGATTTTACCTGTCCTTTAACTTAATATAGGGCTTCCCAGGTGGCTCAGTAGTAAAGAATCTGCCTTCCAATGCCCAGATGCAGTTCCATCCCTAGGTCTGAAAGTACCTCTGGAGGAGGAAAGTAACCTGCTGGAAAGTAACCTGGTAACCTACTCTATTATTCTTGCTTGGAGAATCCCATGGACAGAGGAACCTGGAGGGCTATAGTCCATGTGGTTGCAAAGAGTCAGACACAACTGAGCACACATGCACAAACATCACATAAATTCTGTGGCAAGTATATGTTCCTTTGTGCCTGATTTATTTTCCTTATCGTTATTTCCCATGGTGTAGCAGTTGATTTACTGTCATTATTGTGTAATAACCCATTGTATAAGTAAACTGCAATAGGTTTATTCAGCTGTTGACATATATTTAGGTTGTTTCCAGTATTTGGATACTCTATAAAAGCAATTAGAAACTATTTTTTTTGGTGAAAAACTTCATTTCTTTTCATGCATACATAAGAATTGAAATGCTAACTCATAGGTAAAGTATGTAATTGTTATTAATATATGCTGTTAATTTTTTCCTGAAATAGATTTACATTTTATACCAACATAAACAATGTAGGGAATTACCTAGTTTATTTCTTGATATGGGTCTAAGTTAAATGTTTAGATTTCCTGAAAACTAACAATATTAAATATTTCATGTGCTTATCAGTCATTTGTTATCCATTTTGAAATGTCTATCCAATTGTTTTGCCCTTTTATTACTTTCCATTTCTCAAACTTTTCTTAATAACATCTTTTAAAATATAAAGGTTATATATTTTTTGAATTCTAATATACTTTTTTTTATGTTTGACATTCTATAAAAAATATTATCTCAAGGTTACAAAGATTTTCTTATACATTTTCACTTTATATTTGAGCAGTTATCTGGTTTGTGCTAATTTTTAAAATAAGATCTGAGGTAAGAGTTTCTGCTTTGCTTTTTCCTTTAATGTATAGATATTCAGTTATTTCAACCATTTGTGGCAGAGATTTTCTTTTTCTTCTTTAATTCTCTTGGCACCTTTGTAACAAATCTCTGTAGGTCTATTGTGAATACTGCTAGTAATCCATCTGTCAATCCTTCTACAGTTCTACATTGACTTTATTGCTGTAGCTTTTTTATATTAAGTTTTAAAATCAGACAGTGAATCTTCTATGTTGTTCTTTTATATAATCACAATGGTTTTTCTGGGTGTTTTTCAATTTCAATATACATTTTAAAATCAGCTTAACAAGTGGAGAATAAAGACTAAAGTTATAGGACTTCCCTGGTGGCTCAGATGATAAAGTGTCTGTCTACAATGAGGGACACCTGGGTTCAATCCCTGGGTTGGGAAGATCCCTTGGAGAAGGAAATGGCAATCCACTCCAGTACTATAAAATCAGCTTAACAAGTGGAGAATAAAGACTAAAGTTATAGTATCCTTATAAGTACTATAGTTGTTAAAGTTATTTTCAATGGATTATAAGTAACACTCTGAAACCAATACAAGTTTATATTAGAACTGAGCGAATAATCAAAAGAATGGCAGATGGTGGCAGCTAGATTTCTCACTACTTAAGTGAGAAGTTATACACAAGAGGGGAAGTTAGAATAAGATATATGATAGCTCTGCTCACCTTCAATCTCAACCTCTTTTTCACATTTTTATTTTTTATTTATCTCTACCAAGTTTAAGTTATTTCAGAGCTAACAGTTCATAAATCATATCTTCTATAATATTAGATTATGTATATATGGTTATATAATCTAATATTTAATTTACCCAACACACACATTTTAAACTGTTCAATTAGCATATTTTTCAATGTTATATCCTATGCACCAATTATTGCCAGCTTTCAGGGTTAACATAATGAAATGTGTTTTTTATATCATAAAATTCTCTTTTTACAGTATTTAATCACCTCCCAAATGTACCTTTTTTTCACAACAAAATACAGCTTTCAGATTATTGCTTTAAAAATCTTACCCAGAATTTTCAGATTGCCCAGTTATCATTTGTTGGTGGGTTAGGTCTGTAAGGAGTTAGTTAGCCATAGCAAAGACAGCATTGTATTTATGTGAAATATTTAAAAGCTATTTGCTAATAATATTTTATCCAATGAAATTTGTTTATGTGACTTAATATCCTAGAATGATCTTGAAAGGTTAAATTATTCTACTTGCTATAGACTGATTTTCATATAAATATCATTATTGAACACATTTTAGATCTCAGGAACCCCATTAGAGAATTAGGTGGTAATCTGGTAGTCCAAGAGTTTATAAATGTCACTGCTGTCTGAGAAAAATTTTGGCTAAATTTCTAGATAAATGTAAATGTGAGTGTCACTGGGGATAAGGAATTTCAATACATATTTGTACTCATATAATGAAAATAAATGTGCAGAGAGAAAAATCTAGCTATATATATAAAGTTTTGTTAAGAAATAAGTGACTTTACATTGTCAGATTTGTTTTGAGAAATATTCTAATATATAGAAATATAGATTTCCAGATATCTTCTGTCAAATCCACAACTTTGTTAGAAGAACTGTTTCTACATCTATGATTTTTTTTTAAGTAAAGTATTACACTAACTCTCAGAATATCTGTACCTGTAATTTTAAAAACAAGAAAAAGGAAAGAGTATATTGCAACACATTTTTAATGAAAGCTGCATTGGGTTAAAAAGATAATCAAGAACTTGACCTATGAAAAGACTGATAAAATTTATAAATATTAGCTCAAAAAGATGATACTACTCTGAGATATACAAGGGAATATAAAACTCTTAATAAAGAGATGGTCTCTACCAAAAAGTAGCAAAAAATAAAACATTCCTGCGTATGACTTAGCTCCCTGAGAAGAAGAAAGCAAGTTGGTCATTTCTTTGTCTTATGATTTTTTATAAGGAAAAAGAAATGTTTGATTCTGTAGTACTTTGAGTTTATACATTTTTGTGTATTTTCATATTTTACATATTATAATGTTTTATCATTTTTATTTGTAATAATAAATCCCAATGCTTTTCATAGCCAATGATTTCTTAGAAATATTTTTAAACTATTTTTCTACACTCAAACATATGCATTGGTGTCATTTTATATACCATTTTAAATATTTAAATAAGGAAATGTTACATAAATGGAAAATAGTGATCAAAGTTTTTTTGTGTGACTGTTTATGAAAGCTATTTCTATCATAGGAAAGCATCTGACAAACCCTAGTTTTCTTCATCATTCTAATAAAACAAGTAGTGAACCAAGTAAAATGTGAATAAAAGAATCATTGTTGAAGATTCAAAGAAATGAAAAGATAGCTCATGTTCTTGGATTGGAAGAATTAATATTCTTAAAATGGCCATATCACCACAAGTAACCGATAAATTTAATGTCAGCCCTATTAAATTACCATGACTTTTAAAAAAATAGAACTTAAATAAATAATCCTAAAATTTATATGGAACTGTAAAAGATTGAGAATTGTCAAAGCAAGCAATCCTGAGGGAAAATAATAATAATAACAAAGTAGGAGACATAACTCTCCCAGACTTCATACAAAAGCAACAGAAATCACAATAGTGTGATATTGGCACAAAAACAGACATCAATAGAAAAGAAAGAGAGCCAAGAAAAAAACTCATACACCTACAATCAATTAATTTTTGACAAAGGCAGCAAGATTATACAATGGGGAAAAGACAGTCTCTTCAGCAAATGGTGTTTGGAAAGTTGGATACTGGCATGTGAATTAGTGAAGTTAGAAGCCACCCTTCTAGAAGAGAAAATGGGCAAAACATTCTCTGATAGAAATCATGCCAATATTTTCTTGGGTCAGTCTTCCAAGACAAAGAAAGACAAAAATAAATAAAAGGGACTTAATCGAACTTACAAGCTTTTGTACCACATGGACATCATAAACAAAAAAAAATGGCAACCTATAGGCTGGATGAACATATTTGTAAGTGATGCAACTGACAGAGGCTTAATTTCCAAAATAGCAAACAGCTCATACCACTCAACAACAACAGAAAACCCCATCAAAAAATAAGACAGAAGACCTAAAAAGACATTCCTTCAAGGAAGACAAACAGATGACCAAGAGATACATGCAACAATGCTCAACAACACTAATTATTAGAGAAATGCCAATCAAAACTTCAGTGAGGTACCACCTCACACCAGTCAGAATGTCCATCATTTAAAATCCTATAAAGAACAAATCCCAGAGAGGGTGTGGAGAAAATGGAACCTTCCTAAACTGTTGGTAGAAATATAAATTGGTGCTGCCACTATTTATGGAGATTCCTCAAAAATCTAAAACTAGAATTGCCATGTGATCCTGAAATCCCATATCTGGCCATATATCCAGACAAAACTGCAATCCGAAAAGATACATGCACCACTATGTTCATAATAGACTACTCACAATAGCCAAGACATGGAATCAACCTAAATATCCATTAGCATATGAAGAATAAAGATGTGGTACATATATATACTTCCCAGACATAAGAAAGTGAAGTCATGCCATTTGCAACAAGATGGATTGATTTAGAGATTATCATACTCTGAGTGAAGTCAAAAAAATATGCCATATGATATCACAAATATGTGGGTTCTAAAAGATGACACAAATGAATTCACCTATGAAACAGACTCACAGAGAACAGACTTGTAGCTGCCTAGGGGAAGGCAGAGATATAGATTGGGAATTTGGGATTAGCAGGAAAAACAAAAAGCAGAGATAATTTTGGCTAACCTGACCTAAAAGAACTTTTACTGAGGGTAGGCCAGATATCACCTACATCACCTGGGGGAAGGAGAATGAGGAACCATATACTGTAGATAATCAAATATTAAGGATTGTGGGTTCTGGCTAGAATTATTTAATAGGATTCTTGCTTAAATTGAACAATACAGAGATAAACATAAAAGTCAAAGCCTAGTTGACAAAGAACTCAGAGGAGTCCAAGTAGATTTGGTCAAAGAGGGAATCTTTATCACCATCTACCAGATTAGCTTTCCAGGTAGTGCAGTGGTAAAGAATCTACCCCCCAATGCAGGAAACAAGGGTTTAATCCCTGAGTCAGGAAGATCTCCTGGAGGAGGAAATGGCAAACCACTCCAGTATTCTTGCCTGGAAAATCCCATGGACGGAGGAGCCTAGCAAGCTACAGTCCATGGGGTCACAGACAAAGTGGAGACAACTGAGCACATACACACTCTCTGCCAGATTAACTAATATTCCTATAACGTATTACTGAGTGGATTACTGCAACCATATTACTGAGTGGACTAATATATCTCCATAGTTTCCCAACAAGGACAGAGATAAATCAAATTCTTCAGCAGACAAAATTCACAGTGGTAAAGTTAAAATCCTTAAAATGATCTATATAGTCCTACATTATCTGGTATTTACAATAAACAATTCCAAAGGAAGGATTAAGTGAGTAAATGAATTGAATATTTCTATTTCATTACTTATATAATGTCTAAAAAATAAATTTCAGTCAGGCATTTGAACTTATAGTTGAATTAGATTCACATTCAGCATCAGAAAATGTATAGTCAGACACTTCCTGCTATTAAACCAACTGAACTTGATTTAGAAAGATGTTTCAATAATTGTAAAGGGCTTCATTAGATTAAATATTTGAGTCTTCTTACAAAAACAGGGAATTCTTGAGTAGTTTGTTTTATTTGCCTCCCTGGCATCCATTTTTCCCTTCCTTCTTCTTCTCATTGATAGTCCCTGAAGCTTAGAGGGCACAAACTACATTCTTATATTGAACTGGAGGATGTGACCTTCTATTTAAAGAATACAGTAGACCTCTAATTAATTACTACACATCCTTTCCTCAGAGGAGTTTTGATTTCCTGTTTTTAATAGTCTTAAATATTTCAGACACTACTTTTCTTGATCCTTGGATGTTTATTGTTTTATATTTTTCTTATTTTACAGGTCCTTAAATTTCCTTTTGCTGGTATGTCTCATTTTCTCATCTTGATTAGATTATCCTGCTATACATCTCTACAGGGGGTTACTCTCTCTAGGCTTTTGATTTTTATCTTTCTCTGCTTCTTTCTGTGGACAAGAATTCTTAGATTTAAATTCTTAGATTCTTATGATCAAAAACCGAGGAAGCCATCATAATCAAAGATTTATAACTACTCTCTCTGGCACCATGAGTAAACCCATCCAGTTATAATCTGTGCCAACAAAATAGTCGTTCTCTTTTCCAGCTTCTACACACCCAAAGCCAGCAGCCAAACACTGGTATCTATGCTTATTTGCAAGAAGAAAAAAGCAAATATCTTACCAGAGGGGACAGAGAAAAGCCTTAAAACAGCCTACCAATGTTGTGGAAATCCCTCACATAATTTCAAAGCTATATGCACACATGGAACAAAATTGTGAGCATTTATTTCCAGAAATGGACATAAAAGCAATTTCTCTCTTTTTTTAATCTTAAAACTTTCTGTGCTATTTGTTTATAATGTCTAAATAATACACTATAGATATAAAGTCACTTACATTTTAGGCAAAAAGATCAGTTTATTATTTTTTTTAAAGCACATCTGTGAAATAAACTTGTAAGATTTGTGTCTCAGGGCTATAATGCAATGAATAATTGCTAAATAAAATTACTCTGATCTCTCTAAAAATTGTCTTAAGTAATTTCCTTAGAATTAAATCCATGCCATCTCATTACAACAAAAATAATATGTTTTTGAGGAAGTTTATTCTCTCATAGACAAAAATTTCTTGTTAATTTACAAAGACAAATCAACAAATGTCTCAAATAATGTTCAGATATCACATTCACATAAGATTATTTTAGATATTTACATGAACTTTTCATAAAGCTATCTCCTCTTTAGAAATTAATTATACAGAAAATAAATAGCATGAATATTCACTAAAATAATTAATAGCATTGATTTATTTAATGATCTTAATAATTGATTACTGAAGTTCACAAGACTATTTCTAGACAGGGAGGCCTGGCATGCTGCAGTTCATAGGGTCGCAAAGAGTTAGACACGACTGAGTGACTGAACTGAACTGATAATTATATGCAGGAAAAATTTAAACTATAAACACATGATAGTTTATAAAGTTGAAATATTCAATCCATCTAATCTAAACACTTGGCATTTGATAGCATGGTGTCAAATATATATAAAGAAAGAAACAACAAATTAGGAAAGAGAGAAAGGAAACCTTCATTCATATTGATTTAAACATACTTCTATTACATATGATAGAACATGTGTGCAGAAAATACAGATAAAATATCAGTAAAAATATGAAAGATTTGACAACATTAATAATAGAATCCCCGTTACACACTGTTTTATTGCCCAAATATGCAGTAAAAACTTATTCATGTATATAAAACACTTAAGAATTCATCATTCTTGGGGTTACCAACCCCAAAGTATGCATGTGTGTGCAGCGGTCACCCACACCAAAACAAGCAATTCTCAGGATGACAGATGGATCCCCTACAATTCAGCTCAATTCTGACACTTTCCATCTACTTGACTCAGTATCAGATTTCATAGGTTAAGGTTTGGTCTTGTAAGACCTCCCTGCTACAACACACACATACACCCACAGACATACACATTTCAGACACCAGTCACAAGCCTAAGTTGTTATGTGTTTCTGACTTACAGGCTATGAACAGAGATTCTCAAGGAATCCCATCCTCAGGCTTAATGAATTTCTTTGTGTATCAAGATTCAGAGGAATACTTTACTTACTATATTACCAATTTATTATATGAGGATGTGACTCAGGAAGAGCCAGACAAGAGAGAAGCATAGGACAAGACATGGGGAAGAGACCTGGAGCTTCCATCCTTCTATAGGCGTGACCCTCTCCCAGCACCTCATTGTGTTCACAACACAACTCTCTGAAGCTCATTTTTTTTTTTAGGGAGGCTTCTTTATGCAGCCGTGATTGATGAAACACTGAACATCAATTCAACTTTAAATCCCTCTCCTCTACGTGGAGATAGACTTAAATTTCTAACCCTCTAATCACATGGTTGGTTTTCTAGGCAACCAATCCTCAGTTGTAAGTGGAATCCAAACATCATCTTATTAATATAACAAAAGAAACCTTTATCACCAGTATCACAGGACATTTTGAAGGTTTTAGTTACTTTATACCAGAACCTAGGTTGAAGACCAAATATATATTTCTTATTATAAATGACAGTACTGTATGGCAAGGATAAACTGGATCAAATGGTAAAAGAAAGTAAAAAGACTGAAACCATGCAGAATAAAGTCACAGATCGCACTGCAAACAGGCCAAAGTAAAAACAGCAACAAAAAAACTAGCAAATGTACTTAAGGTTGTTTTTAACATGATTTATAAATAGCATATAGTCTAAAAAGAAATCAAGCTATTAACAGTATCTTAATAATTACAAAACTGCTGCATATGAAGACTAAATGGCAGTGATAATTGAGGGTAGCCTTAAATATAGATAATAAGAGGGAAATGACTGAAAAATAGGAGTTAATCATCCATATAAAAACTAGAAAAAAGGATTTTCAATTTACAAGAAGAAATGTTGTGTGAGATCATCATTCCACTCTTACTCTAAAAGCCAAAACGAGCCAGTTAACCTGCAAACCCATAAAGCACATTTCATCTGATCAGAACACTAAGGACTCTAAGGAGGAGGAGAAAAATAAACTCCAGAAAGGTCCTCAGCTTAGCAATTCTGAAATTACTTGATGAACTAGACTTGCACAAATATGAAAATAGATGATAGACAATGAGTCTATCACACAAAGTAATGAGTAAGCAAGGTGTGTGGGAGGGGTGAGGTAAATGGATTGTGTAGGGCTAGAATAGAGGTATCACTATAAACTCATGTTTACTATACATACATGCTAATGCACACACATTCACTGTGATATACCTATATATGTACGCTCAGTTGATTCAATTGCACCCTACTCTTTGAGATGGTATGGGCTATAGCCCACCAGGCTCCTTTGTCCATGAGATTCTCCAGGCAAGAATACTGGAGTGGGATTGCCATGCCCTCCTCTGCAGGATTTTCCTGACCCAGGGGTTGAACCACCATCTCTAATGTCTCCTGAATTGGCAAGCAGGTTCTTTACCACTAGTGCCACCTGGGAAGCCCATAATCATGTATACAAATGTATATATAATGTTTATAGTTATAAATAGATATACAGGGGTTTGTATATGCATGATTTTCTTGCTCTGTCTAATCAGAGTGTCTTTACGAAGTGACACATTAGTAGCTATGAACACAATCCATACCTTAGCTCTTAAGACCTTTTCCAATTAAAAAATATTCAGGGATCATTTAGAAAATATTTGATTCTAGGGCCAGAATATGGCAAGTAAAATATAAACTTGGAGTATTACATAGTATCAGAAAGAAAGGAAATTCTCAAATGTAGAGAATGGAAACACCATCAGAAGGATAGAGGGGCCAAACTAAAAGAGCAAGCTCTAAAACAAAAGCAGTTGGAGAGAACATGAATAATAATAGGATTTGGTGATAGCCCAAAGAACAAAATAGATATCAATGACTATAAAGTTATATAAATAACTTATTAAATAAAAGAAGAAGAAAAAAATATTTTAAAATAATTTAAGATAGTATATTCCAATGTTACGCATTTAGTTACTGCCCCTCCAGGAGGTATAATTTAATTCTCCTCCCTTAAATGTGAGCTAGACATAAGGCTAACAAAAAACACAGAGTTGCCTGAAAGAAAAAGACACAGGGTTGAGTTCAGTTTTATTCAGGAACCTTAGTGAGAACTATAGCCTGGGAAACAGCCTCTCAAGAGCTCTGAGGAAACTGCTCTGAAGAGGTAAATGAGGAGCAAGTTTATATATGATTTTTGGCTAGAAAATACATGCAGTCAAGCACACATCTCAGCAAAGGATTATTGCTAGTCAAAAGAACAGATATATCAAGTTAATGATTTTAGTTATTTTCTATGTATGGGAAGATGCAAGGACCTGGCTTTATTAAAATTCTTCAAGAAAGCTGCATCTATCTGTCATTAGAGGTCTGCACAGAATGTCTCATTCAGGCTGCACTGTGGGTCAGCCATTGCAGTGGCCACTGACCAAATGACTTGATCCTTGTATAACCGAATGGTGAGCAACATTCTTTGTTTCACAAGAGGAAGGAAAACAAAAACTGAAACTACCTTGGAACAACATTGCAAACACTGTCTAAACTAGGCATTGAGATTAACTTCCTCAGTGATGACATGTTTTGGACCAAGTACATTCTGATGTGATGCAGCAGGAAGGGAAATCTACCTCTATGATATTCTTCCAAAAACTTATTAGCCAGTCTAGTTAATGGAATTCTAGCTGAACTATTTCAATTTCTAAAAGATGATGCTCTTAAAGTGATGTAATCAATATGCCAGAAAATTTGGGAAATTTAGCATTGGCCACAGAACTGGAAATTTTACTTTTCATTCCAATCTCAAAGAAGGGAAATGCCAAAGAATGTTCAAACTACCACACATTTCACACATTAGCAAAGTAATGCTCAGAATTCTCCAAGCTAGGCTTCAACAGTACATGATCTAAGAACTTCCAGATGTACAAACTGGATTTAGAAAAGGCAGAGGAACCAGATTTCAAATTATCAACATGCTTTGTATCATAGAAAAATTAAGGGAATACCAGAAAAATATCTGCTTCTGCTTTATTGACTATGCTAGAGCCTTTGCGTGAATCACAACAAACTGTGGAAACTTCTTAAAGAGATGGGAATACCAGACCACCTTTACCTGTCTCCTGAGAAACCTGTACAGAGGTTAAGAAGCAACAGTTGGAACCAGACATGGAAAATGGACTGGTTCAAAATTGGAAAAGGAGTACGTCAAGGCTGTATATTGTCACTCTGCTTACTTAACTTGTATGCAGAGTACATCATGTGAAAAGTCAGACTAGATAAATCACAAGCTGGAATCTAGATTGCCAGGAGAAATATCAATAACCTCGGATATGCGGATGACATCACCCTATTGGCAGACATTAGAATCTTGAATCTCTTCCTGCAGCTGCCTGGGTTTTAAGAAGCACTTTGATAAAATGAAACCCTTGTATGTTAGTTTTTAGTATTTCCAAAAGAGTTAAAATCGGGTGAGTATAATGCCTGAATATTTGAGGATAGAGTCACAATAGTAAACAGAAACCTCTGCTTTAGCAAATATTATTTTATAAGAGCATGCCTTCCATTCTGATCTTTAGAATGTGCTTACATAATGATGTGGCAAGTAGGAAAACTAATTGTTGACAGTACAGATTATCTCCTTAACCTGGAGTTACAGCAGAGCTTTCTCTATAATTTCTATTTTCAACATGCCTAGAAAGCATGGTGAAATTAACTAATAAACATAACTGTGACAGGTGTCTTGCCAAATAAAATAAGGCATATTATTACTCATGCCAGATAATTTAAATGAATTTTCAAACTGAGAAAATAAAAGAATTTCTGTAAAAGTAGACAGTTTTTGAATGAGTATGCCAAAAATCTATACTCTAGTTTCCTTGGCATGATAAAGGTTTCCTAAAATCATTGTCATTCAATCATCAAAGATGTATGGAGCTTCTACTACGTGCAAGGCCCTGTGATGTGTGGTCACACAAATGATCAAAAGAGACAAATATCCCCACCCTCATGACATTTACATTCAGGTGGAGAAAAACTGACCCCCCAAAGAGGCATAATTACTAAGAAAATTGTAGATTACACTGGAAGGTGATACTTAATATGGAGAAAAAACATAAAGGAAAGCAAGAAGAGGAAGGACTGGATGTGAAACAATTTGGGGGACAAATAGTCTTGGGAGACAGGAAAATTGTACAAGCTATTGTACAATTTCTAAAACAGCAACCAACATAAATGTGTTGTCTTTTTCTCATAGCCAGGATCTAATGATACGGAAACCAAGATTCTTATCAAGGTTAGAAATATGAGTGTGATATGTGAAGAAGCAAAGAAAGACCAGAGTGGTTAGAGCTTTATTCAAAAGTAGATGGGCATATGGGTAGAAACCAAATTCTGTTGGGCCATACCAGGGCTTCCCAGGTGGTGCTAGTGGTAAAGAACCCACCTGTTAATGCATGAGATGTAAGAGACATGGACTGCATATCTGGGTTGGGAAGATTCCCCTGGAGAAGGACATTCTCCACCCACCCATTCTTCACCCACTCCAGTATTCTTGTCTGGAGAATCCCATGGACAGAGGAACTTAGTGGGCTACAGTCCATAGGGTCCCAAAGAGTCGGACAAGTCTGAAGAGACTTAATAAGTATGCATACCAGGTTTGGATTTTATTCTACATAAAATCAGAAGCTGCAGAAACACTTTGAGTAGGTAAGTAAAATGTTAGTATTTGGATATTGAAAATATCCTTTTAAATGGCTGATGTAGAACTGGGCTAAGATAGAACAAGAGGATTAAGGGGTTATTGCAGGAGCTATGGAAACTGATGTCAGTGTCCTGGGATGTTCTACTGAAGGGAGAGTTAAAATAAGAGACAAAAAATATTCTGATAGATGGAATGTTGTAGATGAAGAAAAAGTAAATGGGAATAAAGCACAGCTTCAAGTTTTCCAGTTTGAAAATCTAGGCAGACAAATCTGAAATTTTTGACATAAACACAGTGTGACATAATAGGTAGGGATGGAAATATTGTGATCTGATAAAGACAAACCAAGATAAATATTTAAGATACATTTAGTTGTAGATGAATTTGAGACTTTAAAAAGGAAATGCCAATTACTTAGATGGATACAAGATTAGAAATCCCATGAGATACAAAATTCGCTTGTAACATGTATAAGTGTGTTTTTATTTTTTAATCTATGGGAATGAACAGAGAGACAAAAATGAGTCAGAAAAATTCCTTCATCCATTCAAGTAGAGGATTTGAATCTACAGAAGAAACCCCCTAGATCTTTACTGAGAAGGGATGGAGATCATGAGAAAAAGAAGAAAAATGAGGGAGAGAAAGGAGAGGAAGGAGGAAGGGAAAGAAAATTGAAGTAATAAGATAATGGAAGTTAGAAGAATATTCTTGTGAAGGAGGGGGTGGTCTTTGGGTTTAATGTTCTTAACCAACTCATTAAGGATCACTGGAAGTCTACATGTTTTTTTTTTTTTCATGGTACCTGACATAAGTCAGTGGTAACCTTAAAAAATGCATTATTCAGTGGGCTGGTTTGAAACCGAACTGAAGTAGACTGAATTATGAATGAGAAGTGAAGGAGTGGCAATATTTCTTAAGATACTTTTTTAAAGAGCTAGATAACATATAATTAAAAAAAAAAAACTGCAGCAACAATTAGAGGGAAACATGGGGCAAAGGAATGATAGTATTTGGTCTCTTGATGTAATTCATTGATACCTGAGAAATTTTATTCATTACACATTACTTTTTTTTTTTTTTTTTTTAGCTAAGTAAGACTGTATAGTAGTTAAGGGTAAGGGTTTTGTAGTTAAACAGCTGGAACAGATCTTGAATAAGACACTTAACCACCCTAAAACTCAAGTTCTTGACAGACTCAATACNAATTTTATTCATTACACATTTTTTTTTTTTTTTTTTTTTTTTTTTAGCTAAGTAAGACTGTATAGTAGTTAAGGGTAAGGGTTTTGTAGTTAAACAGCTGGAACAGATCTTGAATAAGACACTTAACCACCCTAAAACTCAAGTTCTTGACAGACTCAATACATCTGTCATGTATTTATCATGTTTACCACACAGCTTCTTGCTAGGATAAATGTGAGAATGAATGTGGAACATTTAGCACAGATCTTGATAAATGGTAAATGTTTAACAAAGTTTAATTGTCTGTTATTATTTTTATTACTACTTTCCTTCTGGTTAACATGGCAAGTAACTGGTCAACCCAACATACAACTTAGGATAAACTTAGAAGAACCTATCTTTGATTAAATCTTTTATGATCTTTTCAGAGCACTTGAAATTATTTTGTCTATAATTCTTTTTTCTACAGAATGTTTTCTACATTCTAAACCCGGCATATTGGAGTTGGGACCAGTGTTTTGAACATAGAATGGTTCAATCTTGAAATTAAAAAAAAAAAAGAAAAAAAAAGTGAAGTCGCTCTTCGCTCTTTGCGACTCCAAGTACCCCAAGCTTACGAGGCTCTTCTTGAAATAAGGTTGAATTGATTCTACAGATGACCACGAGAGGACACAAGAGAGTCAGGCAATATCTGAGAAGAAACACACAATTGGACTAGTCTTTGATGCTGGTACAGGTTTCTTATGAAGAGTGTGAAGGAAATATTTATTCAATGTGTAATGTGTCAGTATTACATGAATTTATATGCATTATTTTATTTATTAATTTCAATAATTTTGACAGATAGTTATCTCACTTCATTTTATAAGTGAGGAAACGCAGACAAAAATGTTTAGGAATATATCTAATTATCATAGAGCTAATATTGAAGCTGTTAAAGAAATATCACACCAGAACTAATGAAAAAAATAGAAATTAATTTTTTTATGATACTACCACCAGTAATAGNTAATCTAAAAATTCTCCCTGGATTCTCTGCACATTTTTGAAGGAATGGGTTTATTGATGGAAGTGAGTTTTGGTATAGGATTTATCAGTTCTATTTTGATGTCTTTATGGGAAGTAGAGTTAACTAATCTAGTCAAGTATTATTTTACTAAGTGAATCAAGAAAATAATAAAAACTTAATATGAGTATTTATGAATGCTATAAAGAAAATAAAGCACAATAATTAGGTAGAAAATGGTGGGAGGCTATCTCTATGGTGGTCAGAAAAGGCCTTTCTGAGGAGGAAACTTTTGAATATGGACCTGAATGATAATATTAATAGGTATGACTCATCTTCCTAAAACATATTCATAACATTTCTTCATTTAAAAATCATCAAAACTCTCACTTGCTTTCAGAATAAAATAGGAACCTCACTAGTTAATATTCAAGGTCCTTAGAATGCCATTTCTTTTTACCAATACTGTTCCATTACAGCGTGCTCTAACAGGAAGGGTATGACCTTTGTTCCAAGGCCAGGATCACTAGTAACTAGTTGTTTGGCATAAATCTTTCTGAGCTTCCCTTTTCTTTTAAGTAAGTATGGAATCTAACAATATTGTACATGTAAGGTAATTGTTATCAACTGAGACCATGTAGGCCAAGTGCTTGACACAATGTACAGGACATTGTATTATCTTCACAATGACTTTACCTAAAACTTGACTTTCCTTGAGCTATTTCTCACAGTTCTATTCCTTGAATGGCTTCCTGGGTAGCTCAAATGGTAAAGAATCTGCCTGCATTGCAGGGAAACCTGGTTTTGATCCCTGGGTCAGGAAAATCTCCTGGAGAAGGCCATAACAACCCACTCCAGTGTTCTCGCCTAGAGAATTCCATGGACATGGACAGAGGAGCCTGTTGGGTTACAATCCATGGAGTTGCAGAGAGTTGGACATGACTGAGCAACGAATACACACACATTCCTTGAATGACAAGTGCTTTCCTACCTCTAAGATTAATATACCCATGACTGCCATTTCTACCATGTGATGTTTATCCATGCTTCATGGTCCAACTTAATTACTATGACCTTCACAAATCCTTTCCTGGAATTGGTAATCTTTAATCTAAACTCTTCTCTTTAATCTTTTTTTATGGCCCATATTTAATAGAAATTATAATATTGATTTCTGTTTGAATCTGTTCTGTGGAGGATTCTATCATACCAATGAAAATATAAGTTACTTAAACCTGAAGGCAAGAACTATAGCTTGTATTTGTTTTTCATAATGTTTATCAAAGTTCTTAGTATCCAGTAGATGTTCATCAAATAACATATATGCTTAGATAAAATGATTACTATCCAAAAATAGGTATACCTCCTAAAAATTAATAAAATATTTTTAAAATGTAATATGGAATGTAGATAAGATTTTAACAGAGCATTCACGGAAGAAATAGAGATGGACATTAACATAAAATATGCTTAATACCATCCATGAATAATTATAGAAGCACATTAGAACAATTCAATAAGACTACTAAAATTAAAAATTAAAAATTCTATTTCAAAATGAACTCTCTTATATATTTTTAATATAAATTTACTTATTTTAATTGGAGGTTAATTACTTTACAATATTGTTTTGGTTTTGCCATACATCAACATGAATCCAACCACAGGTATACACGTGTTCCCCATCCTGAANTTTCATCCATCTCATTAGAATTGATTCAAATATATTCTTTTTAATGGCTGAGTAATAGTCCATTGTGTATATGGACCACAGCTTTCTTACCCATTCATCTGCTGATGGACATCTAGGTTGTTTCCATGTCCTGGCTGCTCACGGAACCTTTTCCAGGATAGAGCACATCCTGGGCCATAAATCTAACCTCGATAAATTCAAAAAAATCGAAATCATTCCAAGCATCTTTTCTGACCATGATGCACTAAGATTAGATCTTAATTATTGAAGTGTAATTTTAAAAGCATCTACTTTTAAAAATATATGTTGTTTTTAAAAAATTATTTTAGTTGGGGGATAATTCCTTTACAATATGGTGTTGGTTTCTGCCATACATCAACACGGATCAGCCCTACGTGAATACATGTCCCCGCTCTCTTGAACCTCCCTCCCACCCCCTCCTGCCCCTCTAGGTTGTCCCGGAGCACCAGGTTTTAGCTTCCTGCCTCATACAGTGGGCATCCCTAGTGGCTCAGAGTCTGCCTGCAGTGCAGGAGGCTACCCTGGAGAAGGGAAGGTCAGCTCACTCCAGTATTCTTGCCTGGAAAAGTGCACGTATAGAGACATCAGTTCATGGGATCAAAAAGAGTTGGACACAGCTGAGCAGCTAACACTTAAACTTGATCCTACAGCCGGTTCCCACTGGCTGTCTATTTCACACGTGGTAATGTACATGTTTCCGTGCTATTCTCTCAATCCGTCCCATCCTCCCCTTCCCCAGCTGTGTCCACAAGTCTGTTCACCATGTCTGTGTAAAGCATCTGCTTTTAGTAAGTTATTTTACATAGAAATCTTCCAAAAATGTGTGGTGCCATTCTTATCCTATTAGATGTATATTTTGAATTTAATTATTTTCCCTTTTATCCTTACAAGCATCAGTTATTATTCTTTTATAAAATAGAAATGCCTTAAAGAATTTGTAAGATTTATGGTTCTATAGCTGTCTCTTATACACATCTCAGGGATGATCCAGAGAGACAATGTGGGGTGGGAAGTGGGAGGGGGATTCAGTATTGGGAGCTCATATACACCTGTGGTGGATTCATGTCGATGTATGGCAAAACCAATACAGTATTGTAAAGTAGAATAAAGTAAAAAATAAAATAAAATTTTAAAAAAGGAAAAAAAAAACTCAACATTCAGAAAACTAAAAAAATAAATAAATAAAAAATTCACCAGCAACACTTGCAAGCATTTATAACTTTTTAATATGATCATTGGTTTCATATGTGATTTCCAAATATTTTCTTCGTATGCATACCTGGAAAAAGCTCACTTGGTCATGCCATATGACTCTTATACATTTATTGTATCCCATTTGCCACTATTTTGTTGAGAATGCTTGCATGTAAGTTTATGAGACATATAGGTCTATATTTCCCTTGGGTGTGTATGTGCTTTGCCTGCTTTTGGCATCAGAATAATACTAGCCTCATAGAATGAATTGCAGAATATTCCCTCCTCTCCTATTTTCTGTAAGTGAAAGTTTAATATCCACGTTAATTCTTATTTAAATTTTTAGTGGAATTCTCCAATGAAGCATTTTAGTCCTGGTCTGGTGATTTCTTTGTCAGGAGCTTTTTATTTACAAATTTAATTCCCTTTATGCTTATAGAACAACTCAGTTTGTCTCTTTCATTGTGATTGAGTGTAGCACATTGCAGCTTTTAAGAAATTGGTTCATATTTTCCAAGTTTTTGAATATATGAGAATAGAGCTGTCCATAGTATCATCTTGTTATCCTCTCAATGGATGAAGTGTATGTAATGGTATAATTCTTTATTTTTTATTAAGTGAGTCTGTACCATATTTTCCCCAATGGGAAACCATACTTGTTATAATGGTAGTATGCTGTCTTCAATTTCCTCACTTTTCCTAACCTCTGAAACACTTTAAAGATGCAGTTAAAATGTAACATTTTATGCAATCTCCTTTTTCTTTCCCATATTTCCTCCTCCATTCCATAGTATTCCAATATTTCTTATTGTCAAATTTCAACTCATTGAGAAATATCAGAAAAATCCATTATTCAGGCAAAGGTAAATTTATTAGACTTAATGTGGTAAGGGAGTCTACCACCTTGACATTGTTACTAGTGTCTTTAAAAAAGAAAATAATTTCAAATTTTCTGGCTTCAAGTTGTGTTTTATACACACACACACACATACATGTGTGTGTGTGTGTGTGTGTATTCTTTTCTCCTCCATGCCTATTTTTCTGATTATCAACATTTCCTCTGAAACTTGAAAAATTATACAACTTTCAGAAATATTTCTCAAAAGAACTGTAATGACAGTTATTTGAATGGTACTACACCCACCATCCCTAGCAATAGGCATGGGATGACAAAGTTTCCACCATTTCCAACCATAGGTTTTAGAGCAGTTAGACATGAGGAAAACAACCAAACTACAAAAACATGTATTTCTTCCCTCCTCTCACCCTATAAAACTCCAGAACTGCTTCGCTCATGAAGTAATTGTGTCTTTAGTTGCTTCCTGATGCACCTCAGCTGAATAAAGTTTTTAGTTTTTGAATCAAACTTTTTTTTTTCTCTCTCTTGTCATATCTCAAGGTAAAACAGATGAGAATGCTTATATGATTTTTTGTCTTTGGTTGTGTTATTTTTAATTTATCCTTCAAAGTTAAATTTGTGAGTATAAGTTGGGTATAAATAAGTTTTACGACAATTTTATTTCTTGGCAAAGCTAGAAAGAAGGTTTTGAAATGAATCTTGATAGGGAAACTGTTTTATTCAGTTTATAATCTTATCTTCCAAAAGCAAGCATTTCCTGAGGCATGCAGCTAATTTATTTTATTTTTTTAATGCCTGTTCCCAGTATTTTAAACATAGATTTGGAATAGTATTGATAACTTTAAAAAATGCACAATGTGTAAGTTTTATTTGGGTAAAAATGAGAATTGCCCTAGGAGACAGCACTTCAGATAGCTCTGAGAAACTGCTCCACAGAGGTAGAGAGGAAGGATAGTACAGATATGATTTTGGTGAAAGGAAACTCCAATACTTTGGTCACCTGATGCAAAAAACCAATTCATTGGAAAAAACCCTGATGCTGGGAAAGATTGAAGGCAACAGGAGAAGCGGGTAGCAGAGGATGAGATGGTTAGATAGCATTACCAATTAAATGGGCATGGATTTGAGCAAACTCTGGGGGATAGTGGATGACATTGGAACCTGGCGTGCTGCAGTCCAGGGCTCACAAGAAGTCAGACACAACTTAGCTACTGAACAACAACAACAAAGAATACATACAATCAGGTACATATTTTACAGAAGGTTTCTGCTGGTCTCGTGAAGCTTCGGCTAGTCACGAGAAAGAGTCGTCACCATGGAGAATTTTAGTGCTTTTCTAGATATAAGACCTGGGCTCATAAAATCAGCTCCTGAGAATATCTAACTATCTAAATACCTGTTCTGCCAGTACCCCCTGCTACCCCTCAAGCACACAGTGCCTCATCTCTGCTCTCTGCCCTAAACTCCTTCAAAGGGTGTTGAAAGTCTGCAGCATGTGATTTAATCCTTACAGAGGTAGATGACAAGCACTCATGACAAGTGCCAATTTGTTGCTGATAGTATGCTCTGTTCCAGTATTTTTTAATAGGATAATATATATGACTCTAGTATTATTTAATGAATGTACTGGATAAAGATTTAAATTTTAGTTTTATATTTATATGTTCACAACACTGACTCCAATTATTATAATTATTTACAATTGTTAGGTAGTTAGATTAAAGAAAAAGGAGTCCAGAATGGTGGTGGCTAAAAGACAAGAAAGGGAGAATTCCATGAAATTAGAACAAAGGAAGGTCCAAGGACCAGAATGAGGACCTCAGGTACTCCTGGCTAGCCCAATATAGTAGGCAGACTCAGAGGGAGGAAAAAATATATAAAAAGAGAAGCCATGGGCCAGGGGTCAGTCTCTCACTCGCTCTATGTCTCTCTCTCTTTTCTTCGTGTCTTTTGGGTCGGCATGCCCTCACGCCTCGAGAGTGTATTTTCCTTTATTTTCTAAATAAAACTCAGCTGTAACACGGAGCTGTGACACTGGTCTGTTTGAGAGCTGTGACTCTGGCCCATCCAAGGGCTGTAATGCTGGTCCATTGCTTCAAATTTTTGTTGTGATGAGACAGAACCAGGGAAATTATACACTCCCCTGACACAATTATAATTATTACAATTACTGTGATTATTTACCTGGTTGTTTACTACACAGTAAAGATTTTTAGGGCAAAGATTCTAATTCATGTTTACATACCATTTGATGATTTTCATGAATTATAAATTGCAGGAAAATGTATCTATATTTGCAGACATAAAGAATAATACACAGTTTTACAATACAAAAATGCAACAAAAATTTTCTAATCTAAGTTGGACTTAACCATATAGTTCAGAATCCAGGCTAGAGTCTTGAAGTGAAGTCACTCAGTCGTGTCCAACTCTTTGCGACCCCGTGGACTGTATCCCGTCAGTCTGGCTAAAAATGTATGCATTTTTCTGCCAGGAACAAATATTGAGGTTGCATTTCTATTCTCTATTACATCCTATTCTAACAAAAGAGTTAGTTGTGTCTGACTTTTTGCTACCCTATGGACAGTTGTGTCTGACTCTTTGTGACCCCATAGACAACTCTCTGCCACCCCATGAACTGTAGCCTACTACACTCCTCTGTCCATGAGATTTTCCAGACCAGAATACTAATCAATGTATTCAATATAATTTAGAAGTAATCATTTAATTAAAGATGTACAAGTTGTGTCGAGAAACCCTACCTCAATATGCCTTCATATACAATGCAATAAACAAATACTCTGTGTCTTTATGATTCATTCAATAGTAAAATGATTATTGAGAAAAAGAAATGCATCTACTTGACAATGGAATTCAGTTCAAGCAAGTAAAAATGCATCCTAACTCACAGCAAAGGAAGACACCAACAAAACAAAAAGACAAATTACTGAGGGGAGAAAATATTTGCAGATGATGTGATTGATAAGGGATTAATAGCCAGTATATACAAACAGCTCATGCAATTCAACATCAAAGAAAATAAATAACTTGATTTTAAAAGGGGGCAGAAAAACTGAATAAACATTTTTCCAAAGAGCAAATGTAGATGGCTCGTAGGCAATGAAAAGATGTTCAACTCTGCTAATCATCAGAGAAATGCAAATCAAAACCACAATGAGATATTACCTTACACTTACCAGAATGGCTATCATTAAAAAGTCTACAAATAACAAATGTTGACAAGGATGTGGAGAAAAGGGAACCTTGTATACTATTGTTGGGATGTAAACTGGTATAGCCACTATGGAAAACAGTATGGAGGTTTGTCTTATATGTGGAATTTAAATTTTACAACAAACTAGGGAATATAAAGTGAAATAAGCAGACATACAGATACAGAAAATAAACTACTTGTTACCACTGGGGTTGGGCAAACAAAAAGAAGTGGGGCAATGGAAGTATGAATTATTGGGTGTAAGATAGTCTGAAGGATGCATTGTGCAACACAGGGAATATAGCCAATATTCTGTAAAAACTGTAAATGGAAATTAACCCTTAAAATTGTGTAAAACAACAACAAAAAATAGATTCTAGTTTCTAATGTCCTAAAAAGCTTATATAAATAAATGAGAAATTTAATTATCCATGAAAAACAGATGAAGTCAATATCTTTAACCTATCTTTGATTTCCAAAGACATTTTGTTTTAGGGATTTAACTACATGAGAAGAGTGGCAGGTGTAACAATATAACAAAAATGAAGAATGTATTTTAGGACAAAAGTATGGTTAGCCTTGAATATCACCTTAGCCATAAAGTTTTAAAAACCGTATCATGCATTTATCTCATCATCTAACATAACAACAGATGCAAATGACCTTTTGTAGGAAATAATCAGCTTCACGTTATCATGTTCTATGGGTGACAATTTAAGTCCATCTTTTTTCTCCTGAATTAAAACAATGTTATATGGAAAAAGGCCAATAGTTTCAGACTATTGCTGAGGTATAAATATTCACGGATATTTTCTCACATTTTCATGCTATGTGCTAAAAATTGTATACTATATGTGCAGTTGCTCAGTTGTGCCCGACTCTTTGCGACCCCATGGACTATAGCCNATCTCATCATCTAACATAACAACAGATGCAAATGACCTTTTGTAGGAAATAATCAGCTTCACGTTATCATGTTCTATGGGTGACAATTTAAGTCCATCTTTTTTCTCCTGAATTAAAACAATGTTATATGGAAAAAGGCCAATAGTTTCAGACTATTGCTGAGGTATAAATATTCACGGATATTTTCTCACATTTTCATGCTATGTGCTAAAAATTGTATACTATATGTGCAGTTGCTCAGTTGTGCCCGACTCTTTGCGACCCCATGGACTATAGCCCACCAGGCTCCATGCATGAAATTTTCCAGGCAAGAGTACTGGAGTGTGTTGCTATTTCCATCTCCAGGGGTTCTTCCTGACCCAGGGATTGAACCTGGTTCTCCCACATTGCAGGTAGACATTTTTACTGTTTGAGCCACCAGGAAATTGTCATATTCTAACCTAAGGATCTAACCCCAGTTGAAATATTATTGGTGTCTAAACCAAGTATAGTAGTACAACGTAAGCAAAATTACTCGAAGTCACTTCGCTTTTTGGTAGATTTTCTTCAGAAATGAGAAAGTCTTTGTATTACAAATGTGAGTTAATTTTTATTGTCATTACATCCTTTGCCAATCAGCAATAATGCATATACCTTAGGCAAGATATCCTAGCTGTATAGAAAGTAAGGTTAAAGCAAGAACTTAAAACAGCAGAGATTCAGAATATACTAGTAACTTGAAAGAAAAGGACAATAAAAATAATCTGAAATTGTAAGTGGACCATCACCACCTGTCAACTTAATCATCTTCCTTGGCCTACACAAAGCTTTATATCCATAATTAAAATACTAAGAAGTATTATACTAGGATGAACATTAATATCACCTGGGGAGCTTTAAAGGAAAAAAAAAAATAATTCTGGGGTCTTATCACTAAAATTTCTAGTTGAGTTCCTGTGGTAGATAATTTTAAATATCAGGAGGTTTATAATCTCTCTAAGCAATTCTATTTTGTAGTACACCAATGTCAAAGAATGCTCAAACTACTGCACAATTACACTCATCTCACATGCTAGTAAAGTAATGCTCAAAATTCTCCAAGCTAGGCTTTAGCAATAC
>SJYV01021051.1:208757-237768 GCA_006410875.1 Neotragus pygmaeus | reverse complement strand
CTGGTTTCAAATAGGAAAAGGAGTACGTCAAGGCTGTATATAGTCACCCTGCTTATTTAACTTATATGCGGAGTACATCATGAAAAACGCTGGGCTGGAAGAAGCACAAGCTGGAATCAAGATTGCTAGGAGCAAATATCAATAACCTGAGATATGCAGATGACATCACCCTTATGGCAGAAAGTGAAGAAATAAAAAGCCTCTTGATGAAAGTGAAAGAGGAGGGTGAAAAAGTTGGCTTAAGCTCAACATTCAGAAAATGAAGATCGTGGCATCTGGTCCCATCACTTCATGGCAAATAGACGGGGAAACAGTGGAAACAGTGTCAGACTTTATTTTTGGGGGCTCCAAAATCACTGCAGATGGTGATTGCAGCCATGAAATTAAAAGATGCTTACTCCTTGGAAGGAAAGTTATGACAAACCTAGACAGCATTTTCAAAAGCAGAGACATTACTTTGCCAACAAAGATCTGTCTAGTCAAGGCTATGGTTTTTCCAGTGGTCATGTATGGATGTGAGAGTTGGACTGTGAAGAAAGCTGAGCGCCGAAGAATTGATGCTTCTGAACTGTGGTGTTGTAGAAGACTCTTGAGAGTCCCTTGGACTACAAGGAGATCCAACCAGTCCGTTTTGAAGGAGATCAGCCCTGGGTGTTCTTTGGAAGGACTGATGCTAAAGCTGAAACTCCAATACTTTGGCCACCTCATGTGAAGAGTTGACTCCCATTGGAAAAGACCCTGATGCTGGGAGACATTGGGGGCTGGAAGAGAAGGGGACAACAGATGATAAGATGGCTGGATGGCATCACCGACTCGATGGACATGAGTTTGGGTGAATTCCAGGAGTTGGTGATGGAGAGGGAGGCCTGGTGCACTGCAGTTCATGGGGTTGCAAAGAGTTGGACACAACTGAGCAACTGAACTGAGCTGAAAGGAACCCTTAACATGCATGTACAATTATATATTTTATTTTAAAACTTTTTATAATATCATTAATTGTAATAATTTATAATTAATAATATATAAGACATTTTAAGAGCTGGGATCAATATCAAAGATGTAAAAGACCAAATCCTATCATTTTTCATGTGTTTCTACCAATGTTTCTTTTCTCAATTCTTAAGAAATCAAATTTATTGGGCAACTCTGAATTCTCAAGAGTATTTAAGTAAATGAGAAAATATGGAAGCTTTCTATATTGCATACAACTTTCTACTGAGTTGGCAAGAAAGTTCATTTGCATGTTTCCTAAAGATTGTATGGAAAAACCTAAACAAACTTCTTGGCCAACCCAATATCTTATGCTTTAACTATCTGCCTCCTTGTATGATCTTCTACTATATTATAAAACATTAAAAACAAAAAACAGCAGGGACTTTCACTATTTTAGTTTTGACATTCCATTTTGTTCTTTCATGCCTTCAGCAGCTAGTATAATTATATCACATGCAGTAGATTCTGAATAAATATTAGCTGAATCATCACTGAGTAGAATCTCTGAAGTCCTTGTCATTATTGAACATTGTTAGATGTGCTATGTCTCAGCCATGTTACAGTTAATTGTGGATCCTGTAATCTGGTGTTGACTGAGATCCATAATAGTCAATGTGTTGCATGTTTAATCACTCAGTCATATCCTACTCTTTAAGACCCCATGAACTGCAGCCCTCCAGGCTCCTCTGTCCATGGAATTCTCCAGGCAAGAATACTGGAGTGGGTGGCCATGCCCTCCTCCAGGGAATCTTCCCAACCTAGGGATCAAACCCAGGTTTCCCACAAGGCAGGGGGGATTCTTTACCACCTAAACCACCAGGGAATCCTACAACAGTGAATACTCTCTCTTAATATATTATATAAATTCTCCATGGTGGCTGGCAAATATCTGTAAGCAAATAGAAGTGATTTATATGTAGAAGTGGTCTACAGTGGGGAAGGGTGATTCCAAGGCAATTATTAGAGCATCACCATCTGTCAACATAATCAGTTTTGAAGACACTGATTAGGATGGCACAGATCAAGTTAGTTGTAATTGGAAGATATTTTTAAAATGGCATTATTTAAAAACATTGTCATCAAATTAATGCTTTTATGAAGTATCATAAATAATATTTAGTTCAATCATAAAAAGTAAATCACATACTGAAAATTTCATCTGTTTTTACTAAATGTGTACCCTTCATTACTGAATGATTTGTAACAATGGAGTTACAGTTCTTTTTTTTCAGCTTAGGCAAATTTAAATCTAGAGTTTATAAAGGTTAATATTCATACATATTGAGATAAAAAAGGAAAGGCTCAGTAAACTGAAATAACACAATACTGTCATGAGAAAATTTAAGAACAAATTATTACATAATCATTTCTTATGGTTCAAATTCTTTAGATATTCATGTCAAAATTGTTTCATTTCATGGTCTAATGAGAAAACCTTCACATTTCTTGCTGTTGTCTGCTGATTTCAACCTCAATAAGTTTTTGGTTTAAACACACTATGAACTGATAAACACTCTATTTTCTGGTTATGCAGAAAATATTAAGTCATCAAAATGAATGCTTTTGTTCTGTGATAGCAATCGCAAAACATATGCTTATGTGCAACTTGGACATCTCCTGTTCATAATTTTTTGAATTATTTTGACCTTTTAAAATTTATTTTATTAATAACAATTTTATATTATTTATTTATTTATTTTTTTTTTTTTTGCTGCACCAACTAGGGATTGATCCCTGTCCCCTGCATTCCTAGGGTGAATGAAGTCTTAACCACTGGCCCATCAGGGAAGTCCCTAATCTTTTGTTGAATAGAATATTTTCAAGACACAAGGATACAATGAAACAACTGACAAAGGATGAATTTCCAATATATATAAGCAGCTCGTGAACTCAACACCAGAAAAACAACCCATCAAAAATTGGGCAGGAGACCTAAACAGACATTTCTTCAAAGAAGACAAACAAATGGCTAATTAACACATGAAAAGATGTTCAGTATTGCAGTGGATTTCATTATTAGGAAAATGCAGATCAAAACTACAATGAGCTGTCACCCCACACCAGTAAGAATGGCCATCATAAAAGAAATCTACAAACAATTAATGCTGGAGGGTGTGAAGAAAAGGGAACCCTCTTGTACTGTTGGTGTGAATGTAAATTGATACGGAAACTGTGGAAGACAGTATGGAGATTTCTTTAAAAAACTAGGAATATACCACCATGTTACACAGCAATCCCACTACCTGGTATATTCAGTTCAGTTCAGTCGCTCAGTCGTGTCCGACTCTTTGCGACCCCATGAACTGCAGCACACCAGGCCTCCCAGTTCATCACCATCTCTCGGAGTTCACTCAGACTCATGTCCATCAAGTCCGTGATGCCATCCAGCCATCTCATCCTCGGTCGCCCGCTTCTCCTCCTGCCCCCAATCCCTCCCAGCATCAGAGTCTTTTCCAATGAGTCAACTCTTCTCATGAGGTGGCCAAAGTACTGG
This sequence comes from Neotragus pygmaeus, assembly GCA_006410875.1. NCBI lineage: Eukaryota > Metazoa > Chordata > Mammalia > Artiodactyla > Bovidae > Neotragus > Neotragus pygmaeus. The sequence goes on along the minus strand of SJYV01021051.1, from coordinate 234,281 downwards.
ACCCTGAGGAAACAATAATTGAAAAAAACATATGTACCCCCGTGTTTATTACAATACTATTTAAAATCGCTAGGACATGGAAACAACCGAGATGTGCATCAACAGAAGAATGGATAAAGAAGATGTGGCATATATATTCGATGGAATATTTCCCAGCCATGAAAAGGAATGCATTTGAGTCAGTTCTAATGAGGTGGATGAACCTATAAACTATTATACAGACTAAAGTAAATAAAAAAGAGAAAAACAAATATGGCATATTAAGACATATATATGGAATCTAGAATGACGTACTGATGAGCCTATTTGCAGGGCAGCAACAGAGATGCAGACATAGGTAACGGACTTGTGGGCACAGGGGTCGGGGAGAGGAGAGTGTGGGATGAATGGAGAGACATAGTGTCTCCTATTTTAACATAACCTATGTAAAACATTCATTGACTTCACCCATAATTAGCTACAAACAGTCCTTACTTAGCATGGTTTTGGCTTTCTGGTATCACAGTTTAGTTAATTAACCAGTCAGCTAACAATACAGTTAAATGCCATTCCATCTAAGGTTTCTTTTTTCTAGTTCGTTAATATCATCATCATTATCCACACCACCCTTATGGCAGAAAGTGAAGAGGAACTAAAAAGCCTCTTGATGAAAGTGAAAGAGGAGAGTGAAAAAGTTGGCTTTTCAGAAAACTAAGATCATGGCATCTAGTCCCATCACTTCATGGGAAATAGATGGGGAAACAGTGGAAACAGTGTCAGACTTTATTTTTGGGGGCTCCAAAATCACTGCAGATGGTGATTGCAGCCATGAAATTAAAAGACACTTACTCCTTGGAAGGAAAGTTATGACCAACATAGATAGCATATTAAAATGCAGAGACATTACTTTGCCAACAAATGTCTGTCTAGTCAAGGCTATGGTTTTTCCAGTGGTCGTGTATGGATGTGAGAGTTGGACTGTGAAGAAAGCTGAGCACTGAAGAATTGATTCTTTTGAACTGTGGTGTTGTAGAAGACTCTAGAGAGTCCCTTGGACTGCAAGGAGATCCAACCAGTCCATTCTAAAGGAGATCAGTCCTGAGTGTTCATTGGAAGGACTGGTGCTAAAGCTGAAACTCCAGTACTTTGGCCACCTCATGCAAAGAGTTGACTCATTGGAAAAGACTCTGATGCTGGGAGGGATTAGGGGCAGGAGGAGAAGGGGACAACAGAGGATGAGATGGCTAGATGGCATCACTGACTCAATGGATGTGAGTTTGGGTGAACTCCGGGAGATGGTGATGGACAGGGAGGCCTGGCATGCTGTGATTCATGGGGTCGCAAAGAGTTGGACACGACTGAGCAACTGAACTGAACTGATCCTCATCATGAATAGATATTGACTTCTAGCAAACATATTTTCAACATCTTTGAGATGATCATGTACATTTTTATCTTCTTATTCTGTGAATGATGTGTTTCATTTATTAATATTTAAATGTTAAACCAGACTGGATTTCTTGTAATAACCTTAACTTGACCATGAAGTATTAAACTTGTTTGTACATTGCATTGGAGTCAATAACTATTTTAGGAGTTTTCATGAAGACAGCCTTCAGTATACTTTTTTGGTAATATTCTATAAAGAATATGTTGTTCCATAAAAAGAATGAGGAATTGTTTTCTTTTCATTAGTTGGTATAATGATCCCTGGATTGGGAAGATCTCCTGGAGTAGGAAATAGCAATCCACTCCAGTATTCTTGCCTGGAAATTCTATGGACAGAGGAGTCTGGTGGGCTACAGTCAATGGGGTCACAAAGAGTTGGACACTACTGAGCAACCTAGACATAGAAACACACACACACTTGTGCACACACACCCACACACACACACATGTGCACACATGGGAGCTTAAATTATTCTAAGAATTTGTCAATTTTATCCAAATATAATATTGTTCAAATATCCGTTAATATCTTTTTATAATGCCTCTGGGATTCATAGTGATGGCATTTATTTTTATTTCCAGACTATTATTTAATGTTTACTTTCATTGTTTTGTTTTTTTCATCATGCTGAAAGACTATGTGTTTTATTTGACTTTCAAAATAATAATTTTTAATCTCACTTATTTAGTGATGCTAGTTTTCTAATTTTTATTGCTATCTTTATTTTTTCATTTCCTTGCCATCCCTTACATAGGATGAATTTTTGGTATCTTTCTTTTTGAGATGTATACTTAAAACCTGATTTCAGCTTTTATTTTTATAAAGTAGTAGTACTGTTAGTTACTCAGTTGTGTCCGACACTTTGTGACCCCATGGACTATAGCCCGTAAGGCTCCTCTGTCCATGGATTCTCCAGGCAAGAAAACTGGGGTGAGTTGCTATTTTCTTCTGCAGGGGATCATCCTGAACCAGAGATCAAACCCACATCTCCCACAATGCAGGCAGATTCTTTACTGTCTAAACCACCAGGGAAGCCCTTCCAAGACTTCAGCTACATTCCAGGTGTTTAAATATGTCATATTTTGGTATTAAGCTCCAAATATTTTCAAATTTTGATTTTAATTTCTGCTTTGTCCCAGTGGTAATTTCAGAGTGTACAATGTAATTTCCAAACATCTCAACATTTTCTAGTACTTTATTACCATTGTTGTTTATTTTTGACTTAATTCAACTGAATAAATTTTTAATTTTGAAAATTGTTAAAGCTTATAATAGGTTCAGAATATGAATGATTTGATAAACAGATATACTTTAACATTTAGATTTTATATTATATTCATTTATAAATGTATATATACACATATATAGTTATTTTTTAGTAGTTTCTAGTCAAATATTCTATCAATTTACTAATATTTTTCTCTGCTATTTTATCAGCTCTTGGAAAAGGTATGAGTTTCTAAATGTGATATAGAGCCTATTTGTTTTAATTTTTAGTTCTAGCACTTGTGTTAATTATTTAGAAACTATGTTACTAGGTACACACAAATTTAGCACTGTTATATTATTTGGCAGAATAATTATATAATCATTTTTAATGTTTTTATTTCTTCTTGCTGCCCCACTTGTCTTTTCTGTCTTATGTTTCTAGAACTATACTATCTTACTTAGTTTAGAGCTTGCACAGTACATATTTGCCCATTCTTTCATTTATAATACATCATACTGTACATAACTATCATGTGTCTCTTGTGTGTATTATGAAGTTTAATAATTTAAATCCATGAATTTGTGTTAGTACTACTCATGCAGACCGAAATGTTCCTTAAATCTCTTCCATTTTTTTCACTTTCTTTTACATTCTAGGTGTTTTTGTTTTGTTCTGCCTTAGCTTAAATATTCTCTTATTCTTATTTCCAGTAATTTTTTATGTGCAATTAATTTCACATATTGAGATTTCAATTTCATTAATTACATTTTCAAGCTCTATAATTTTTATCGCATGTGAAATTAATTGATTCTAGTTTCCTAGTAAATTCTCTATCATCTGTTTTCTTGAAAATATTCATCAGCTATTTTACAGTACAGTTTCTGATAACTGCCATGATTGGACCACTTCGGGTTTGTTTACATTGTTTCTCTGGTATTTATTTCTTCTATGTGGGGTGATTTTCTAACTAAACAATATGTATTTTGTATGAAAAATATACTAGAGTCCTAAATGATATAATGCCTTTTAGAGAAACTTCACTTTATTCACTTGTAGTCAGATAGAGTAATGACAGATTAATCTGTAAGAAGCTAGCTTTCTTGAGATGGACTTAATGCGTCTACTGATCCTCTACCTCTGATGCACCCTGCCTTTTTGAATACTTTCATAGGGTCCCATATGAGATTCTAGGAGTATCAATCAGAACACCCTCAGCCTTTGGCATGTCCTAAAATTTTTATGTTCTCATCAACAAGATACTTTGAAAAATCACTACTGTCTTTCTACATCTTCTTGACTAGTTTATCTTTCTGCCCATTTCACGTAAATAAATTTATTTTCTAGGAGGAAAATCACCATAGGTATGAGATTTACTGCTTGAATCTATTCAAAATGAAATTCTATTTACAAATTTCTGGCTGATTTTGCAGCTGTAATCTCTAGTTTCTTTCTTTCTTTCTTTTTTTTTAATTTTGCTTTTTATCCATAGTGAAAGTTGCTCAGTCATGTCTGACACTTTGAGACCCCATGGGCTAAATAGTCCATGGAATTCTCCAGGCCAGAATACTGGAGTGGGTAGCCTTTCCCTTCTCCAGCGGACCTTCCCAACCTAGGAATCGAACCCTGATCTCCTGCATTGCAGGCAGATTCTTTGACAGCTGAGCCACAAGGGAAGCCCATAGTACATGACCTTAAAAGCATTCTCCACCTGGGACTTATGCCTGTTTCCATTAACAATGGGCAAGTCTTTTGAAGTAAACATTCCTGAAGAATGCCAACTCTCTTTTCTTTTGTCTTCAAATGTATTTTAAATACATCTATATTTCCTAGGTATCCATAGAAGTACTCTCTCCAGAGTGGCAATTCCAACTGCATGTTGTAAATACTACTGGGATTAAACAACTTGAGAGTTGAAATGTGCCAGTGAAATTAGTAATAAGGAATCTTCAGTGAGTAGCAAGCCCCACTTGAATGGTAGTCAGTATACTCTGGAATAAAAGGTAAATCATTGTGGAAATAGAATGTGCAAAAATACTGTTTTGAAATGCTGCAGTAAAAGAGAGTGAGTGGGATTCTGAGGGATAAAGGAAGCCAGAAATTTTGTTAAACTGAATATTTTGCTGTTAAAAATCAGTTAGGATAGAACAGATGTGATATCTGCCATATATTAAGATGAAGATTTCAACAATTTAAGAGAATAGTGCTGCCAGATGATATCAACCTCAAATTAGCAATGGTTTTACAAGAAGGTGAACAAGTAACATGAAAGTGGCATAAGGATCAGACCTTATCACATAGGTTATAAGAAAATAAAACTCTGCTTGTGAAGGATGTAGGGAACTTACGTCTTCAGGAGTTTTTTCTACTTTCTTTTTTCCTCATGAGTTATAATAAAAAACATTGGTTATAGAAACTAAAAATAAAATAACAGTTTAAAACAGAGTTATGAAGTACAAAATCTTTCAGTTAACATGTGAAATTTCCCATTTTTTCCCCTTCCATGTCTTAATCTCTCATGTACCAAATGTATTGATTTTGAAGTGTTTGAACAGTTCCTGGAACATAATAAATGTCATATACATGTTCAGTTCAGCCTCCCAGTCATGTCTGATTCTTCGCAACTCCAAGGACTGCAGCACGCCAGACCTCCCTGTCCATCACCAATTCCTAGAGTTTACTGAAACTCATGTCCATTGAGTCAGTGATGCCATCCAATCATCTCATCCTCTGTCATCCCCTTCTATTCCCGCCTTCAATGTTTTCCATCATCAGGGTCTTTGCAGATGAGTCAGCTCTTCGCATCAGGTGGTCAAAGTATTGGAGTTTCAGCTTCAACATCAGTCTTTCCAATGAATATTCAGGACTAATCTCCTTTAGGATGGACTAGTTGGATCTCCTTGCAGTCCAAGGGACTCTCAAGAGTCTTCTCCAACACCACAGTTCAAAAGCATNTATATATATATATTTCAGATTATTTTCTCATGCATTATTACAAAATATTGAGTATAGTTTTCTAATATACACAGTAGGCCATTGTTGGTTATCTATAATATATATAGTAGTACATATATTTTAATCCTTATTTCTAATTTATCCCTTCCCCACTTTCCTCTTTGGTAACCATAACTTTGTATTCAATGTCTGTGAGTTTATCTCTGTTTTCTGTAATTTCATTCACATCATTTTTTTTTAGATTCCAGATAAAGTATTAGTAATATGATTAGGATATTTCCCTGAGTTACTTCACTTAATATGGTAACCTCTAGGCCTATCCAAGTTGATGTAAAAGACATTATTTCACTTTATTTTTTTATGGCTGGGCATTATTCCATGTTCAGTTCGGTTGCTCAGTCATGTCCGACTCTTTGCATATTTTTGCAACTGCAGCATGCCAGGCAGGTCTCCCTGTCCATCAACAACCCCTAGAACTTACTNTAAAAGACATTATTTCACTTTATTTTTTTATGGCTGGGCATTATTCCATGTTCAGTTCGGTTGCTCAGTCATGTCCGACTCTTTGCATATTTTTGCAACTGCAGCATGCCAGGCAGGTCTCCCTGTCCATCAACAACCCCTAGAACTTACTGAAAATTATGTCCATTGAGTTGGTATTGCCATCCAATCATCTGATCCTCTGCCATCCCCTTTTCTTCCCGCGTTCAATCTTTCCAAACATCAGGGTCTTTTCGAATGAGCCAGGTCTTCACATCAGGTGGCCAAAGTATTGGAGTTTCAGCTTCAGCATCATCCCAGCTATTTGCCTGGGGCCAAACTATGGTAGATGTAATGAAGATAATGGTGACCTCCCTCAAAAGAGCCTGTGCCTGTACTGCTACAGTCCATGCCCCAACCCTACAGCAGGCCATCACTGACCCACGCCTTTACCAGAGACTCCCAGACACCCTCAGGCAAGTCTCCTGTGGGGTCACTGTTCTTTTCTGCTGGATCCTGGTGCACAAAGTTTTGTTGTGCCCTCCAATAGACTATTTCCCAGTCCTATGTAAGTTCCAGCAGCTCTATAGTGGGGTTAATGGTGACCTCCTCCAAGAGGACTTATGCCATATTCACACCCAAGAGCCCCTGTCCCTGCGGCAGACCACTGCTGACCTGTGTCTCCACAGGAGATGCTCAAACACAGTTCTGTCTCAGTCTCTGTGGAGTCCCTGGGTCCTGGTGTACACAAAGTTTGCTTGAGCCCTCTGAGTGTTTCTGGTGGGAATGGGGTTTGATTCTAAACATGAATCTGCCCCTCTTACCATCTTGCTGGAGCTCCTCCTTTGGCCTTGGACGTGGGGTATGTCCACATAGCTGGTCCGGTGAAGTGCAGGCACTGCTCCTGACCTTGGATGTGGAGTATCTCCTCTCGGCCGCTTGCCACTCCAGAGCCACACAGCCACCACTCATGGCTCCTGTGCCACTGTAGGAAGAACTAAATATACAAATAAATAGCCCATGTAAGTCAGGGCTAAAAGAGTTCATTATCAACCTTTTATTCAATCAAATAAGTGCTTAGTTTTTTGTGTCTTGAGTTCAGTGTTTATAGTTTTTCCTTATATTCACCACAACTTGTTGGCATTAGGAATACACTTAAATTAAAAAAAAATTAAAACCAGATCATCAATGTCATCCTGCCAGCAGCTGAATCATGTGTGAGGTGTGTCTAAAGCTGCATTTTAAAGAAGGTGTAGATGTATGTGTGTGCCCCATCGCTCAGTCTTGTCTGACTCTTTGTGATCCCAGGGACTGTGGCCTGCCAGCCTCTTCTGTCCATGGAATTTTCCAGGCAAGAATAATGAAGTTGGTTGCCATTTCCTTCTCCATCAGATCTTCCCAACCCAGGGATTGAACTCAAGTCTCCTGTGCCTCCAGTACTGGCAGGCAGATATTTTATCAATAGGGCGACCTGGGAAGACTCTTAGGTAAGAAAATGGATTAAAATCCCAACTGGAAAACTTAAGATAGAGGAATCTAAGATAATAGTTATTTTTAATAATTAACAGGCTCTTTGACATTTTCAATAGAATTTGGTTTTTTTAATTTTTATTTTTATTTTATTTTATTTTTTTACTTTACTTTACAATACTCTATTGGCTTTGCCATACATCGACATGAATCCACCACAGGTGTACACGAGCTTCCAATTCTGAATCCCCCTCCCACCTCCCACCCCACAACGTCTCTCTGGATCATGAAGTTGCTTTTCTTTGATATATATTAACAACTCTAAAGCAAAAATAATAGTGGATAATATATAGTGAACAGACAGCAAAAACAAATTGGCAAGTTTCTTATCTGAAAGTTGTGAATCAGTTAATTCATAATATTTATTTCTGAAATAGATTGTAGTGGTTAATTGTGTCAACTGGCCTGAACCACGGAGTGCTTTGTTATTTGGTTATTCATCAATTCTGGGTGTGTGAGGCTGTTTCTGGATGATTAACATGTTAATTAATAGAATGAGTTAGTAGATGGACCTCTCTAAAATGAGTGGGCCTCATCAAATCAATTATAGATTTCCATATTGGTGGGGGGGGGCAGAATCTGACTCATCAAGAAGTACCTTTGTATTCAAGCTGAACATCAGTTCTCCTGATTCTTATGTCTTTAGACTCAGGTTGAAACTACACCATCAAATCTCCTGGGTCCTGTCTCTTATACACATCTTGTACACAAAGTTTGCTTGAGCCCTCTGAGTGTTTCTGGTGGGAATGGGGTTTGATTCTAAACATGAATCTGCCCCTCTTACCATCTTGCTGGAGCTCCTCCTTTGGCCTTGGACGTGGGGTATGTCCACATAGCTGGTCCGGTGAAGTGCAGGCACTGCTCCTGACCTTGGATGTGGAGTATCTCCTCTCGGCCGCTTGCCACTCCAGAGCCACACAGCCACCACTCATGGCTCCTGTGCCACTGTAGGAAGAACTAAATATACAAATAAATAGCCCATGTAAGTCAGGGCTAAAAGAGTTCATTATCAACCTTTTATTCAATCAAATAAGTGCTTAGTTTTCTGTGTCTTGAGTTCAGTGTTTATAGTTTTTCCTTATATTCACCACAACTTGTTGGCATTAGGAATACACTTAAATTAAAAAAAAATTAAAACCAGATCATCAATGTCATCCTGCCAGCAGCTGAATCATGTGTGAGGTGTGTCTAAAGCTGCATTTTAAAGAAGGTGTAGATGTATGTGTGTGCCCCATCGCTCAGTCTTGTCTGACTCTTTGTGATCCCAGGGACTGTGGCCTGCCAGCCTCTTCTGTCCATGGAATTTTCCAGGCAAGAATAATGAAGTTGGTTGCCATTTCCTTCTCCATCAGATCTTCCCAACCCAGGGATTGAACTCAAGTCTCCTGTGCCTCCAGTACTGGCAGGCAGATATTTTATCAATAGGGCGACCTGGGAAGACTCTTAGGTAAGAAAATGGATTAAAATCCCAACTGGAAAACTTAAGATAGAGGAATCTAAGATAATAGTTATTTTTAATAATTAACAGGCTCTTTGACATTTTCAATAGAATTTGTTTTTTTTAATTTTTATTTTTATTTTATTTTATTTTTTTACTTTACTTTACAATACTCTATTGGCTTTGCCATACATCGACATGAATCCACCACAGGTGTACACGAGCTTCCAATTCTGAATCCCCCTCCCACCTCCCACCCCACAACGTCTCTCTGGATCATGAAGTTGCTTTTCTTTGATATATATTAACAACTCTAAAGCAAAAATAATAGTGGATAATATATAGTGAACAGACAGCAAAAACAAATTGGCAAGTTTCTTATCTGAAAGTTGTGAATCAGTTAATTCATAATATTTATTTCTGAAATAGATTGTAGTGGTTAATTGTGTCAACTGGCCTGAACCACGGAGTGCTTTGTTATTTGGTTATTCATCAATTCTGGGTGTGTGAGGCTGTTTCTGGATGAGATTAACATGTTAATTAATAGAATGAGTTAGTAGATGGACCTCTCTAAAATGAGTGGGCCTCATCAAATCAATTATAGATTTCCATATTGGTGGGGGGGGCAGAATCTGACTCATCAAGAAGTACCTTTGTATTCAAGCTGAACATCAGTTCTCCTGATTCTTATGTCTTTGGACTCAGGTTGAAACTACACCATCAAATCTCCTGGGTCTCCAGTTTACCTACTCATTCTATAGGTCTTGGATGTTGTCAGATTCCATAATCATGTCAATCAATTCCTTATAATAATATCTATAAACACACACACATACACACACATCCCTACCTCTTATTAGTTCTATTAATTTTATAAGAGAAATTTGATTAATTTACAATTTTACAATTCAATATTAAATATATTATTTCTCCCCTATAACATACATTCTAACATATAATTTATATGTAACTTATGTTGTTGTTGTTCAGTTGCCCAATGATGTCCAACTCTTTGCAGCCCATGGACTGCAGCATGCCAGGCTTCCCTGTCCCTCACCATCTCCTGGAGTTTGCAGAAGTTCATGTTCATTGCATTGGTGATGCCATCCAATCATCTCATTCTCTGACACTCTCTTCTCCTTCTGCCCTCAATCTTTCCCAGCATCAGGGACTTTTCCAATGTGTCATCTGTTTGCATCAGATGGCCAAAATACTGGAGTTTCAGCTTCAGCCTCAGTCCTTCCAGTAAATATTCAGAGTTGATCTTCCTGAAGATTGACTGGTTTGATCTATTTGCTGTCCAAGGGGCTCTCAGGAGTCTTCTCAAACACCACAGTTTGAAGGCATCAAAGCTTTCATGTTCTGCCTTCCTTCTGATCCAGCTCTCACAGCCATACTTGACCGCTGGGACTTAGCCTTGACCATATGGACCTTTGTTAGCAGAGTGATGTTTCTGCTTTTCAACACACTGTTTATGTTTGCCATCTCTTTCTTTTCAAGAATCAATCCTTTTCTGATTTCATGGCTGCAGTCACTCTCTGCAGTGATTTTGGAGCCCAAGAAGAGGACAACTATCAGAACTTTCATGTTTTCCCCTTCAAGATTATATACATATATAATATATGTTATATATTATTGTATATAATTATATATATATCAGTTCAGTTGCTAGTCATATCTGATTCTTTGTGACTCCATGGATTGAAGCATGCCAGGCCTTTCTGTCCATCACCAACTCCTAGAGCTTACTCAAATTCATGTCCATTTAGTCAGTGATGCCATTCAACCATCTCATCCTTGTTGTCCCCTTCTCCCCACTTCAATCTTTCCCAGCATCAAGGTCTTTTCAAATGAGTCAGCTCTTAGCATCAAGTGGCCAAAGTATTGGAGTTTCAGCTTTAGCATCAGTCCTTCCAATGAATATACAGGACTGATTTCTTTTAGGATGGATTGGTTGGATCGCCTTGCAGTTCAAGGGACTCTCAAGAGTTTTCTCCAACACCACAATTCAAAAGCATCAATTCTTTGGCGCTCAGCTTTCTTTATAGTCCAACTCTCACATCCATACATGACGACTGGAAAAATCTTAGCTTTGACTAGGCAGAGTTTGTTGAAAAAGTAATGTCTCTGCTTTTTAATATGTTGTCCAGGTTGGTCCTAAGTTTTCTTCCAAGGAGTAAGCGTCCTTTAATTTTATGGCTGCAGTCACCATCTGCAGTGATTTTGGAGCCCCCTAAAATAAAGTCTGCCACTGTTTCCAATGTTTCCCCATCTATTTACCTTAAAGTGATGGGACCAGATATCATGATCTTAGTCTTCTGAATGTTGAGTTTTAAGCCAACTTTTTCACTCTCCTCTTTCACTTTCATCAAGAGGCTCTTTAGTTCTTCTTCACTTTCTGCCGTAAGTGTGGTGTCATCTGCATATCTGAGGTTATTGATGTTTCTAGCAGTAATCTTGATTCCAGCTTCTGCTTCATCCAGTCCAGCATTTCTCATGTTGTACTCTGTATATAAGTTACATAAGCAGGGTAAAAATATACAGTCTTGACATAATCATTGTGTAATTTGGAACTAGTCTGTTGTTCCATGTCCAATTCTAACTGTTGCTTCTTGACCTGCATACTAATTTCTCAGGAGGCAGGTCAGGTGGTCAGGTATTCCCATCACTTTAAGAATTTTCTATAGTTTGTTGTGATCCACACAGTCAAAGGTTTTGTAGTAGTCAATAAAGCAGAAGTAGATGTTTTACTGGAATTCTCTTGTTTTTTCAATAATCCAACGGATGTTAGCAATTTGATCTCTGGTTCCTCTGCCTTTTCTAAATCCAGCTTGAACATCTGGAAGTTCACGGTTCATGTACTGTTGAAAGTCTGATTGTAGAATTCTGAGCATTGCTTAACTAGCGTGTGAGATGAGTGCAACTATGCTGTAATTTGCACATTCGTTGGCATTGCCTTTCTTTGGGATTTAAATGAAACTTGAACTTTTCCAGTCCTGAAGCCACTGATGAGTTTTCCAAATTTGCTGATATATTGAAGGTAACACTTTCACAGCATCATCTTTTCAGATTTGAAATAGCTCAAATGGAATTCCATAGCCTCCACTAGCTTCATACATAGTGATGTTTCCTAAGGCCCACTTGACTTCACATTCCAGAATATCTGGTTCTAGGTGAGTGATCACACCATTGTGGTTATTTGTGTCATGAAGATTTTTTCTGTGTAGTTCTTCTGTATAATCTTGCCACTTCTTAATATCTTCTGCTTCTGTTAGGTCCGTACTATTTCTGTCCTTTATTTTGCCCACCTTTACATGAAATATTCCCTTGGTATCTCTAATTTTCTTGGCGACATCTCTAGTCTTTCCCATTCTATTGTTTTCCTCTATTTCTTTGCATTGATCACTGAGGAAGGCATTCTTATCTCTCCTTGCCTTTCTTTGGATTGCTGCATTCAAATGAGTATATCTTTCTTTCATGTGTGTGTGTGAATGTATATATATATATATATATAACTTTTTAAGATTATCAAATCATCCAACCTGCCATACAATTAGAGGGTTTCCCAGGTGGTGCTAGTGGTAAAGAATCCACCTGCCAATGCAGGAGACTTAAGGGTCTTGGATTCAATCCCTAGGTCAAGAAGATCCCCTGGAGGAAGGCATGGCAACCCACCAGTATTCTTGCCTGGAGAATCCCATGGACAGAGGAGCCTGGCAGGCTGTAGTCCATAGGATTTCACAGAGTCAGACACATTGAAAGCAACTTAGCACACACACACAAATACACACACACACAACTGTACATTTGGTAAGTCATTTTATTTACTCTCTCACAGATATGTTTCTCTTACAAGTTATGAATACACCAGTAATTTTCTCTCTTTTTTTTATTCCTGATTACTTTTGATTCTCTCTAATGTCTTTGCAAAAGAAGGCTTTAGCTTAGATATAGCAATTTTCTTTTGTTTTTCATCATGGTATCTATTCATCTTCCTCCCTAAGCTTTGTATAGCTAATTCAGAGAATGACATTTATTTTTATTTCTCAACTTATCCCTCTCTGTCTCTCAGTCACAAACCAAGGGGCAATTGATGCCTTACTCTCTGGATCTGCCAAAGTTTCTTTTGTCCCAGTGTCCAGTCCTAGTTTTCATTTGCAAAACACTAACAGGGGCTTTGGGTATATTTGTCTTCCCTAATTTCTTTCATATGTGAACAGTTCTTTGCTTCTCCATAATATTAGATTGCTGAAAGGAAACATAACCATTTAAGGCTTATGCTGTTCAATTAAGAAAAATATACTAATTTAAATCCAATAGAAACCATGTCTCTCCTAGCATCTTTGTTTTTTCAGGCAGCTATAACAAAATACCAGACTGGCTAGTTTATAAACAATAGAAATGTACTGCTTATAGTTCTGAATAATGGAAGTCTGAGATCAAGGTGTCAGCTAGTCAAGTAAGGATCTTCTTTTGGATCACAGACTTTCTCTTGTATCCTCACATGGTGGAAGGGGCTAGGGAGGTCTCTGAGGTCTCTTTTATAAAAGCAAGAATCCCATTAATGAGGCTCCATCCTCTAGACTTAATCACCTCTCAAATGCCCTCCTACTAAGATTATCACCTTTGTGACTCAGTATCTTAATATAAGAATTTTAGTTAGTTGCTCAGTCGTGTCCACTCTTCGTGACCCCATGGAATGAAGCCTGCCTCGCTCTTTTGTACATGGAATTCTCCAGGCAAGAATACTGGAGTGGGCAGCCATTCCCCTTTCCAGGGGATCTTCCCAACCCTGGGATTGAACCTGGTTCTCCTGTATTGCAGGCAGATTTTTGATAACCTGAGCCACCAGGGAAGCCCTGATGGGGATCAGAATCTAAACATATGAATTTTGGGGGGACTCAAACATTCAGATTAATGTACATAGTTTCACAAAAAGTTGCTTAAATTTGTAATTTTATCTTCTTTTCATTGGTCTATAGTCAGTGGTTGTGTATCTTTTTGGTATTATGATGTCCATTACTGGAAGACAGAATGGTCATAAGATGAAATATATAAGGCTCTATATCCTTGATGTAATCTTTTTTGTTCAGAAGATTTCTAAAACAATTGCAGTACAAGAAAGACTCAAATAAGCAACTGAATACTGACCTCAGTATAGGATACAATTGTTTCTTTAAATTCTATAAATGATAGAAAGGGATTCAGAGAAGGGGTATGTCTGTGATTTAACTGTTCCCTCATAGTTCAGTCGGTAAAGAATCCGAGAGACCCGGGTTCAATTCCTGGGTCCAGAAGATCCCCTGGTGAAGGAAATGGCAACCCACTCCAGTATTCTTGCCTGGAGAATCCCATGGACAGAGGAGCCTGGTGGGCTACAGTCCATAAGGTCGCAAAGAGTCGGACACGACTGAATGACTGAACCACCACCAGTATGAGAAGGGGTACAGAAGCTGAAACAGTTGAGATCAAAGCACAGCATTTTTCAAAAGCAAAAATGTAAACAATAAGTAGTTTAGAATGTGTTTCTCTATGTGAAAATGATGATGAGGAATTCTGCATAATAAAAAACAGTTGCTATAATTATACCCTGAGAAATTACATGTTTAAAAGTACTTTAATAAAAATTACCTAAACATTTTTCAGATTTAAAAATGCATTCTTCCCTTTTCTCACTAGACTTCTCATTTCATTTTAGAAGTTAAAAAAAAAATTCCTATATCTTATTTTATACACTGAATAAAATGGTGTGAAGTAGCACACAGGTGCACACATACATACACACACACATGCACACACAGAAAAAATAAAGGGCTTTTGCCTCCTTGGCTAATTCTTACATCCTTGTTCTTTGTTTCTGACTGAATTATTTTCTCAATAAGGGTCACTTTTCCTCAGGACACTTCTTAGACACAAAATCCACTGTATTATGAATCTGATCATATATACAGATATGCATTTCACTCACATATTTAATAATAGTGTTAATGGCTGTTCGTCTATGCACATGTATGTGAATATGGGTTCTAAGCATTTTAAACAGGTTATGGAAACTACCATATAGTATTGAAAGGCTCTGTATTGTGCATATATATATATATATATATATATATATATATAAAGTATTCCACCTTATTATATTGTGTACGTATGCATGTATAGATTCCATTTATATGTACTATATAGAGAAATAATATATAATACTATATATATACATACATTAAATATCTATACTTGATTAAATAAACATAGACACCAAATTCTGAAATCAAGAAGGCAAGTGAGATATGATTAATCCAATAAAATCAAGAGAGAGAAATGGAGCTATAGCATAAACTTGACCACAAAAATCCAAAAATGTTTAAATTATCTTTAAATTAGTTCAAATAAATTGAATATCTTAAACAGTGGAAAGCAAAACTAAGGTGCTTGCTACCCCACAAGGTTGAAGAGCCTAGGTAGAAAAATATCTTCAAAAATGAATTAAATGAAAATTATAGATTAAAAGTTTCAATAAGTTTTACTTCAAAAGCACTTTTACCTTTTCATTACAGCTTATCAGATGGCTTCATAAAATATGATTTACTTTATAATCTTAGGTATTTATATCAGAGATTGTAGTGATATGCATTAATTGAATCCTTTCTCACAAACTTAGGGTTATCAAATGAGGATCATATTTCATGACTGCAAAGTTAATAATTAACTAGATAACTAATTTGATTAATTGGAAATTAACTTGCTAGTTTATTTGTTATTTTGAAAATAGTTGTACAAATGTAGTTGGATTGGGAACAGACCTTAGCTAATGGAAGTGTTCAGTGTACTGATTAGAAAGAAGATGGGCTTTAGAGTCTGCCTGCACTGCAGGGGACCTGGGTTCAATTCCTGTGTTGGGAAAATCCCCTGGAGAAGGAAATGGTAACCCACGCCTGTATCCTTGCCTGGAAAATCCCATGGACGGAGAAACCTGGCAGGCTACCATCCATGGAGTTGCAAAGAGTCAGATACGACTGAGCGACTTCACTCACTTCACTTTAGAGTCAGACTAAAGTTTTTTTACAATTTACTTTTACTGAAATATAGTTAATTTACAATGTGTTAATTTCTATCATACAGCAAAGTGATTAGGTTATATGTGTGTGTGTGTATTCTTTTTCATATTCTTTTCCATTATGATTTATCACAGGACAGTGAACATAGTTTCCTGTGCTGTATAGTAGGACATTGTTATTTATCCATTCTATATGTAATAGTTTGTTTCTGCTATTCCCAACGCCCTAATCCATCCTTCCATAACCTGCTTCCCCCTTGGCAACCACAAATCTGTTCTCAATGTAAAAGAGTCAGACTGTTTTTAAACCTAGCTGTACAACTTATTTGCAGTGATATGTAAAGATTGAGACTATTCTTAACCTCTCTGACCTGAGTTTTCTCATCTGTAAAGTTTGATGGTAAGACTACTCCTCACACATTTCCTATACAGCACAGTAATTCACAACTATTATGTGCTTAATAATATAATCATCCCTAGAAGTTGACCTTTTTTAGGGAAGGTATTTATTTCCCTCTAGCTTATTTTCTCTGTTGATCAAATATTAAGTCATAGAAGAGAAAAACTTGTTTTTAGCCTCTGTTAAATTAAATTCTAGTACATAAAAATATCATACACAGTCACAAAATCCTTCTTATGATATTGTTGCTTTAACTTTCCTTCACCTACATTCTACATTAAATATGTACATCAAATAATAAAAAAANACAAAGAAAATTTTATATACTTTGAAACATCTGTTGTAGGATGTAGCTAATAACCTATACAGAAAGATGATATACACTTTAATGTTAATAGCAATAATTTGGCCAAGAAATCATCAATTCTTATAAATAATGAAATGGCAAGTAAGTGAATTTGTACAAACTGCCTCTAATTTCCCTGTATATGTGAATAATACAATATTTTAAATACCTGGAGTTCTTTAGGAGTATATGTAAGTTAAATAATGTAAACATATCTGAAAGTTTCTTAACACTTCTGTACTACTAAATGAAAATAACCACATACCTAAAATTTTTCCTTAAATGACTTTGCTAAAGAACTAAGTGACCTTGTATGACTTTGTACTACTTCCTTGTGCTTCAGAGACAATGGAAGCCTGACAGAGCAGATGGTGTAAACATATCAGCTGTTAACCAGGCATATCCTCATCTCACCTGGACTGCTTCCTCTCCCTTCCCCTGATTGCATGCTCTCTGGTGTCAGCCCTCACTGTCACATATCTCTGTGTGCCTTCTCCTCTTCCTATAACAATAGTATATTTGTAAAACATTTTCTTGGCTAGTTTACTTCTGAGAATAATATTCAGCAATCTCCCTAAATACTGAGACTTTGGTGAGCATAACATAACAAGAACAAACTCAAATTCTTTATGTCCAGTTGCATGTGTGTAAAATTTCCAAGGTTAGCAGCAGGTATTCACTTGGTCAGGGAATAGATACAAATGTAATGTGACATTTAATATAATCACAGAAAGGTCCAAAACTGTCTAGATTTAGTCACCTTTATGGTCCCACATACATCTAAAAGTATTTGCCAAATGTAAAATGTATTTTAGTAATTGTGAGAATAAACTTAGAATGATAGGAAGGAAAGAGCTAGCTACCTTCACTGAAGGAAATAAAATAAAAATATCATCTGTAGTTTTGGAACAGTAGGACAGTATCTCTATAAAGATAATAGAAATAAAAATAGATTACTAGTTTCACCTTATCAATGAAACAGATCAATAGCTTGAAATAACAATGCCCCTCACACCAAATATTAATTAATTTACTCAAAGAATATTCATGAGTATACTCTAACAAATGAATGTTAACATATTAAGATAAACACTAGAAATACAATAATAGAACCAGAGAGTCATCATACACAGCAACAAAAGAGCATATTTAGAGACTGAATTAGGTAATAAGAATACCTATACACACACACACACACACACACATACACACACACATATAAATACTTAAAAAAAGAGAAGTTTGGTTGTTACATAAGTTTAGAACAAGAGATCTGACTTTAGATAGTCAAAGGCAGATCATCTTTGTCAGAAACACATAAAAATTGAAAAAAGAAAAAGAAAAATCTGTAGAAAGGTCAATGAGGGAATGCTTTCCAGGCAGATAAAAGAATATATATAAGGGTCAGATATGAGGGTTGTGAGTGTCTATTATGGAAAAAAGTAGCAAAATTATCTGGTGATGGTGATAGAAGGGAAGAGTCTTAAGGCTAGAGCAATGAACCAGAGCCAAATATTGTAAAGCATCACCAACATGTGGGTTAATTCTAAGAATAAACATGTAGTAAAAACATTTTAGTGTGAAAAGTTATATGCTTAGTTTTTCCTTGTGTGTTACTTGTTTGTTTGCTTTTTTTTTCTTTCAAAACTGTTATTCAAAAGCTGGCCAAGTTCAACTGTCCTTCAGGGGATGAGCGGCAATTCTTCAGAAGTAAAATACTACAGGCCAGAATCTAGCATCTACCTAAAAATGAAGAGCACAGAAAAAAGAATAAAATGAAGCAAAATAAAATCTCTTATTATCCTTATGGCTCTAAAAGTTAACTGTTTAAAGTAATAATGGTAACAAGGCATTGGTTATTTAGAGCCTAGAGATAGCTGAAATGAGTGATAACAGTGCCACAAGGGATGGAAGGGAGATACCAGGGATGATTTTTATAATAGGCCTGCACTAGCCCTGAAGTGGTATAATATTATTTTATGGTAAAACTAGAAAAGTTGTAGATGTATATGGAAAACTGTAGGGTAAACATTGGAAAGAAAACAAACTAAAAAAGGAAGCATCCATTATACGCTAACAAGGGAGATAGAACAGAATCATATAAAATGTTCTATCAAAACCAAAAAAGGTCAAAAAAGTGGGAAAGAAGAAAAATAAATAATGAATCTAATGAGAAAAAGTCATAAATGTAGTAGATTAATTCAACATATTTGTAAATATATGCAAATTGTCTAAATATGCCAATTAGGATAGAAATTGTCAAGCTTGCTAAATGAACAAGATACAACATTATGTTATCTATAAGAAACTCACTTTAAATGTAAAAACCCTGATGGATTAAAAGTAAGTATATAAAGAAAGAAACATCATGCTAACATTAATAAAATAAAGCTAGAATATATATATATATATATATATATATATATACACACTCATGTATATTACAGAGAAAGAAATATTTAGAACAAGGAGAGGGAGGGGTGTTCCACAATGAGAATTGGTCAAGTTTCCAAGAATGCCTAACAATCATTAACATGGATGTACCTAACAACTGAGCATCCAAATAGGTGAAATAGAGATGGAAGATTTTCTCTAAGAGGTCCATGATTAATAAGAAATAGAACAGGCACGAAGATAAACCAATACAGAGTGCAGTAGTTGCCATGACAGAGGTGTGATCAACTATTATGATTAAGTGCTTTGCAAACACACAGGAGACTACCACTAGCTTCTTGATGATGTTTGATAATGCTTACTGGAACGGGTGACATTGATGCTAGAAATTGAAAGATTGGAATTAGAACTCCCTTTGTTGGGTTATTTGGTAGCAATTTTAAACAAATTCAGTAATATGAGAACAAACACTGAAACAAAAAATGTGTTCTTTTAATGAAAGTTTCACTTAGATGCTGCCACATGCAATAACTTCTTTGTTAGCCAAAGTACAATTTTATCTGTGGAATAATAAGCATATATCAGGTTTTCAACCAAATGGAAAGATAATTATCTATATATACATCAATATACACTTTAAAATCTTTGGTGCTAATTTGAACTTGTAGTGTACACTATGCTACAATTGCAAAGATGCCTGATTTCACATTTGCTCGAAAAGATAGAATGGAGTACACTTTCCAATGAACACAGTTCTATGTCATAACATGTTACTATTATAATTCAGTTCAACTTTCCACATCTAGCTGTAGCTATATTTGACTCTAGAAATACCCTAGTTTACACGAGAGTCTAGATGTTGTAACAGATTTTTTTATCATATGGTGTTGCTAATAAAGACTAAAGTACATGCTGCTTTGATTCCTGCTGTTTCATGATTTTATACTTTTAGTTGTGCATAAAGAATTCAACAAATTACTTAATTGTATGAAAATAAGAAACATGATTTTTTTTTCTTGATAAAACTTTATTACTTTTTAGTCAGTATTTAATATCATACAGTATAACCCTAATAATAAGTAGGGTCAAAAATGGTTTGATGTTTGAAAGCAATAGAATATTATTTGACCTTTTATTTAAACAATATTACAGTTATATATTAATATTCACCTATAAGTATTTATTCTTATAAATCTTTATTCTTCACATGAAACTCTATCAAAACTTCTGTGCTGTGTGCTATAAAATTAAACACCAGCATCTTCTCTGTTATATCTATTTCTTAGTAACATTAATTAAGCCTGACTCAAAATGCCTGTAAGAAAACTGATGTTGTATTTTATATTATTTTTCTTGTTTTTGATACTAGTATTTACAATTCTATTATATATTAGGAATGTTAAGAAGAATTGTACAGGTACTTCCCTGGTGGTCCAGTGGTTAAAACTCCACACAGCAATGCAGGAGGCACTGGTTTGATCCCTGGTCAGAGAAATAAGATCCTATATGCTGTGCAGGGCAGCCTGGAAATAAATAAATAATTTAAACAAAGAATAATTGTACATTTAGACATACTAAATATCAAGCAATTCCATTAGGTTATTTATCCAAAGGTGTGCAATAACAACACTGCAAATAAACATGTGTCTTGAATTAAGAGTTCCTTTGTGTTGTCATAGTTCATTGTTCTACATGAATATGAAGCATAGATTCTTCACACATTGGAGAATGAAGAGAAAGCCATTGTAAAATAATTATCATATTAAGGTCCTGATACAACATCTGGCATCAATATTATGTTTCTAAAAAATGTTCATGTTAAAAATTAAATAGCATAATATTTCTCAAATGACTTTTAATTTTATATTTTCAACTTGCATACAAGGGAAATAAAAATATGAATAACTATGTGGAAAAGCAAATACGTATGAAAATAGGTCAGACTATTCACAAAATATTTTTATTTATACGTGTTAAAGTATGTCTCATCAAAAAAGCAAGACATTTCCAGAGAAACACCTAGTTCTGCTTTATTGACTATGCCAAAGACTTTGACTGTGTGGATCACAACAAACTGTGGAAAATTCTGAAANAGAAAGATAATGGTTTCTGGTCCCATCACTTCATGGCAAATAGATGGGGAAACAGCAGAAACAGTGTCAGACTTTATTTTGGGGGGCTCCAAAATCACTGCAGATGGTGACTGCAGCCATGAAATTAAAAGACACTTACTCCTTGGAAGGAAAGTTATGACCAACTTAGGCAGCATATTAAAAAGCAGAGACTTTACTTTGTCAACAAAAGTCCATCTAGTCAAGGCTATGGTTTTTCCAGTGGTCATGTATGGATGTGAGCTTTGGATGCTAAAGAAAGCTGAGTGCTGAAGAATTGATGCTTTTGAAATGTGCTGTTGGAGAAGACTCTTGAGAATCACTTGGACTGCAAGGAGTTCCAACCAGTCCATCCTAAAGGATATCATTCCTAAGTGTTCATTGGAGGGACTGATGTTAAAGCTGAAACTCTAATACTTTGGCCACCTGATAAGAAGAGCTGACTCATTTGAAAAGACCCTGATGCTGGGAAAGATTGAGGGCAGGAGGAGAAGGGGATGACAGAGGATGAGATTGTTGGATGGCATCACTGACTCAATGGACATGGGTTTGGGTGACTTCAGGAGTCGGTGATGGGCAGGGAGGCCTGGCATTCTGTGATTCATGGGGTCGCAAAGAGTTGGACATGACTGAGCAAGTGAACTGAACTGTCTTTGTCTAAATAAATGATTGTATGTTTGACTACTATACAATTTTTTTAAAATAGGGGCTTCCCAGGTGGCAATAGTGAAGAACCCTTCTGCCATTTTAAAATGATGCCTGAGACAAGGGTTTTATCCCTGGGTTGGGAGGATCCCCTGGAGGAGGACATTGCAACCCATTCCAGCATTCTTGCCTGGAGAATCCCATGGACTGAGAAGCCTCACTGACAGGCTACACAGTTCATAGGGTTGCAAAGAGTCAGACATGACTGAAGCCACTTCACATGCACAAACCAATTTTTACTTATCAGATTTGAAAAGATACTTTGCTAATTATCTTGTTTAGAGGTATGTTTGAAAACAATCTCCCTTTTATATTACTGATGGGAATGAATGATTGCTTAATCAAGTGAAGAAGGTGAATTTTGCATTATCTACCAGAATTTGTATTGCTGTCATCCCTTATCCACTGTTTTGCTTCACACGGTTTCATTCACTTGTGCTCTATCATGGTTCAAATATATTATGGAGAACCTCTTTAAAGAAACAACCCATGAGTTTCCTATAGTGTACTGCTTGTCTGTGTAGCATGATGAAATTTTGCAAATTCATGCTCCATCCTGCCTGGGATGTGAATCTTCTCTTTGTCTCGTGTATCCCACTGGCTAGTCACTTAGTAGCTGTCTGGGTCATCAGATTGACTGCCACAGTACTGCAGTGCTTGTTATCAGGTAACCTTTATTTAGGTAATAACGCACCTAATGGGCAAAAGTAGTAATGCTGGCAGTATTTGGGATACGCCGAAGAAAAGCTATAAAGTGCGCCCTTTAAAGGAAAAGATGAATGTTCTTGACTTAATAAGGAAAGAAAAAAGCCCTATGCTGAGTTTGCAAAGATTTACAGTAAGAATGAATCTTCTATCTATGAAATCATGAAGAATGAAGAAGAAATTTGTGTTATTTTGCTGTTGCACCTCAAATTGCAAAGGCCGCAATAAGTGATAAATGCTTAGTTAATATGGAAAGATATTAAATTTGTACAGGAAAATATTTTGAGGGAGAGAGAACACACTCACATATAACTTTTACTATAGTTTCTTTTTATGATTATTCTCTTTTACTATTGTTGATCTCTTACTGTGCCTAATTTATAAATTAAACCTTATAATAGGCATATATGTATAGGAAAAAACATAATATGTATTGAGTTTGCTACTTTCATGGTTTCAGGTAGCTATTAGAGGTTTTGGAACTTGTCCCCTTGCAGTGAAAGGAGGGAATACTATAATGCTTTTAATAGAAATTTCATTTCTGGTCATTTTTCTTTCAGATTAATACATACAAGACTATTTATTTATATTGGCCAAATATGAACATTCCTAAGGCTCATCATTAAGGAACTGGCAAAATAAATTATGCTCTATTCATAAAAGAAAGACTGTCTAATTAGATACCAATCTGTGAACACAATGTGTAATATTTTTTCAGGCAGAACAAGTAAATATCTAATGTGATAAACACATTGCATGTTCTAATTCAAGACACTTGATTACTCTTATATATAATTTTTTTAATGGAATGATCTTTGTACATAATTGCAAACTAATAGAGGAATTTAAGATATTCTTGTATATGAAGTGAAAAAAGATACTAAACATGATGCAAAGTACATGCTAATGTAACAAACAACATTTCATGCAGTAGTAAAGAATGTGCCTGCCAATGCAGGAGACACAAGAGACCCAGGTTTGATCCCTGGGTTGGGAAGATCCCCTACAATAGGAAACAGCAACCTGCTCCACCTTCTTGCCTCGGAAATTTCATGGACAGAGGAGCCTGGTGGGCTAGAGTCCCTGGGACCAAAAAAGAATCCAAGACAACAGAGTGAATGAGCGTGCACAGTATATATGTAAAATGCCTCTGTCTTTGTGCAAAATACCATTTCATTATTTTGAAATGTATTAAGTTGCATATAACATGTCTACAGAACATTGTACTGAAATCATGAAGAACTTGACACGTTCCTACATAAGGCATCCCTGTGGTGCTAGAGGTAGAGTCCACCTGCCAAAACAGGTGACACACGAGAGGCAAGTTAGATCCCTGGATCAGGAAGCTCCCCTGGAGTAGGAAGTAGCAACTTGCTACTGTATTCTCGCCTGGAGAATCTCATAGACAGAGGAGCCTGGCTGGCTATGGTCTGTGTTGTCGCAAAGAATCAGATACAGCTGAGCATAGCACAGCAGCGGCACAGTCATTTATCTATGTTACAAAGTGAGTATTACCAAGATCAAGCCCCATGCCCATCTTTATAACTACCCACAACTTTCTTGCCAGATATAATAACATGGGTAACTTTAAAAAACTGTGGAAAATGAAACAGTATTCACAGATAAATAAGGATAAAAGTGACAGATTCTTTGTCAAAGGTTTTACCAATAAAAGGTCAATGGAGTGACATCTTAGATGTGCCTAGGTTGGATACAACATGTTGAAACTAATGTAGTAGGTATGCTTGTGTATTGGCTAATATGCGCAGATACTTTTCTGGTGAACTATAGTTCCCTTTTTCTTGGTACATATTGTCCTTTCCTGTGAATTTAACTCTATTTATTCAAACACTCTACTGTTGACAGATATTTGGATTATTTCAGTTTGGGGTTTACAATTCACAGAGCTCATGAATATATGCCCCATAATTTAATATATATTTAAGTATATTTTTGTTGATTATCTGATCAAACTTGAATTTCTGAATAGTGTACGCTCAAGCTTGATTTAAATAGAGAATGCTGTATGTAATGCCTCTTTTATGGTGAGTGTCAAAGATTTGACATTTTAATAATACCATAACAATAGCACATTGACTTTATTAATAATGTTTAAGTATTTCTCTATGTATTCATATAATATTTAACATGATTCATATAATAATCATATGATATTTAAGTATTTCTTGATATATTCATATATATATTCTATATATAGATTATGGTTTCAGTGTGACATCATACAGGAGACAGGGATCAAGACCAACCCCATGGAAAAGAAACTCAAAAAAGCAGAATGGCTGATGGGAAAGACTAGAGATCTCTTCAAGAAAATGAGAAATACCAAGGGAATATTTCATGCAAAGATGGGCTTGATAAAGGACAAAAATGGTCTGGACCTAACAGAAGCAAAAGATATTAAGAAGAGGTGGCAAGAATACACAGAAGAACTGAACAAAAAAGATCTTCATGACCAAGATAATCATGATGATGTGATCACTAATCTAGAGCCAGACATCGTGGAATGTGAAATCAAGTGGGCCTTAGAAAGCATCACTATGAACAAAGCTAGTGGAGGTGATGGCATTCCAATTGAGCTGTTTCAAATCCTGAAATATGATATTGTGAAAGTGCTGTACTCAATATGCCAGCAAATTTGGAAAACTCAGCAGTGGCCACAGGACTGGAAAAGATCAGTTTTCATTCCAATTCCAAAGAAAGGCAATGCAAAAGAATGCTCAAACTACTGCACAATTGCACTCATCTCACA